>CAAKHD010013178.1:195396-255188 GCA_901007705.1 Fistularia tabacaria | reverse complement strand
AGTAAAAAGTGAACTATTCAAACACTATCTGTACGAAGCCTGAAACCTATAACAAAAAAAACCCAAAACACTACCACAGTGCCCAAGAACCGCAATAAGGGACTTTGGCACTGTGGTAGTGTTTTGGGTTTTTTTTGTTATAGGTTTCAGGCTTCGTACAGATAGTGTTTGAATAGTTCACTTTTTACTTTGTGTGCCGATGGAAATAAATTCCTTGCTGGTTATGAATGCATTTCCTCATTATCAGCTTGATTGCAGCATCAGTGACACCACAAACCAGACATGGAGACAGCATTGTGCATAATTATTGCAGACACCCATTCTATGAGTCTACGCATATTATGTGGTGAAAAATATGAAACTGCCTTTTAAGGCTCATTTGTTTTCATTCGACAGAAGGCTACAGTGAATGGTGTAAGATGATTAACGTTTCATTGGATCTGTTCAAATTTAAACGGTTTTAAACGCAAGACTTCCATTGAAAATCATAAAGTTTTAAATCAATATAAGGAGACAGTTTTTTATGCAATAAAAAATGATGTAAAACATCTTAGTTAAGTACTTAATATTGTAAAAAGGTTGATTAGAATTCAGTAGTGTGTCTACTTGTCTGGTTAGACAGTAGCATTTCGATGGGACAATGTATACTTTTAGATGTATGTAACGGGTCTTGGGATTGTTGATATATATATATTGATTTCTACTGTATGCATACACAATAGGAATTTTAATGTAGCGAGAAAACTATATGCATCACAATAACTATGCAAGCCTTACCAATTTCAAAGCACTATGTTTTCGTTTTGTCGAAAGCTACTAGTTTTTACTTTTTTCTCCATAATCTTTGGGCATTAAACCAGAATTTATCGTTGCTAAATAAAATTGTACTTGAAATTTGTTTACTTTGCTTCATTGGACTACTTTTGGGTAGCTGCTCCTTTCGTTTAAGTATGACCAGATCACGGAAAGACTAGTTTGTTTTTTATGAATTACATGAAACCAAAGTATCTTTACGAGGGAAACTAGAACAGGAAACTGCCAGGAACAGCTGGGAGCTTTCTTGTGAAATCCTCATTCCTCAACAATCCACAGGTGCTCACATTAGCAATTCTGAAAGTGTTTGAATTTTGATTGAGCTGTTGTACCATTTATAGATGAACAAACAATCTGGTGAACGAAACATTTTTAATATCTTAAAACCTATGATAAAAAGGAGAACAAGTTCACAGCAAAGTACGTACAACTAAATCAAGTTACACATGGCAGCGCATCTAATAAAACTGAAGTGCAAAGTTTGTATTTTTTTCTTTACAAAAGAAACATAAAAATTGCTTGAGGGCTAAATTCAAATAAAAACACATTACAGAACTGGTACTTATGGGATACCAAAGTCTTAATAGCACAAAGGCCAAAGTCAGTAGCAAACTGAGCTGGTAAGAACATCTGCTCCTCAAAGTCATAGGCTGAATCATTGGTTTAATTGCTGTCTTAGTTTATGTGCAATTTTCAGACAAGGTGTCCCTCCACAGCATAGATGCCTTTTTATATTTTTATCTGACTGAATTGGCATCTAGCCTTGAAATACCCATGTAAACAATAACATTTTGAATGTCTTGTGCAGTACAGGAACAGATCAGATAAGCACCTCTTTCAGAGAACATTTACTGAACATATTGCACACATTTAACAATGATGCAATGGCTCAGAAAGTTAATACAAATATACTGAAACGAATAATTGACGTTCATGCCCAGAGTGGTATTGTGGCTTTTTCCATCTCGTTCTGAATTCACTTAAACTTGCTCATGGTTGAGCTGCAGCCCTCGAAGATGCGAGAGCTGAGTGGATACGAACATGGAGCCTGTTCTCAAAGTCATAGCCAGTGAAGTCCTCCTGCATAATGAGAAGAACAAGATGATTGGGATAGAACACAGCTTTAACCTGTTTAAAGCCTTGAATGTAACCTTTTTTCCTATTAGTTAAACCCATGGCATCCAGGGACAAATCGAATAATTTTCCAACCTTCTCTTCCCAGTATTATCATTTACAATTCCTATAAGACACGTGAGATCTCCTTGAGCAAACATGTCGTCACCTGCTCAGGTAGGGTTTGTACTGATCTGCCCAAAAGGTTAGACATAGGAAATCCAAAGATGCTTGTGCTAAATTTTCTCATGAACCAAAAGCACAAATTACATGTGATGCTGCAATTCTACCAGATGCTTCCAGTAATATTTTGGATCGTGAATATATTGAATGAACTCCTCCAGTGAGAGGAAAAAGAAAAGCAAAGTCTGCGAAAAGAGTGAGTGGTTGTACAGCGAATTGAAATTGGTACATTCGGAACTCCTACTCTACCTTGGCCTGAAGCATTAACATTCGGCCCCTCCCTGCGGACTGGAAAAACAAAGAAAACTTTATTTAGATCATTGGGTCCGACGTCTCCTCAGATGAAGAAAGTGATCTCTGCATCTCGCTAAGGGCTTTAGAAAACCAACCTCTGGTGTGTTTAGTAGCACACAGCTGAGCTCATAGCATGCATAAGGCTGCACATAGGAGTTGCTGAGAAGGCCCACCTCATCCCTTGCTGCCAGCTGGAAGTACTGCAAAGAAAAGATAACTGCGTCATGTCTGAGAAAAATCAGTTATTATTGCATCCCGGTTGACTTGTTAATATAATCTTTCTACGCCAATCTTGAAGCTTGACACGAGTGTTTTATTTTAAGGCCTCTTTTGTCTCATTTGATTTGTTTTTTTACCTAATGATGTATTCATGTCAGTGTTCCCTTTTCACTGACATGTTTGTATTGAAACTGTGTCTCTAATCACTTCATTATTTATTGATCTGCTCTTCCTTTTCTGCAGCAGTTTTTGACAAACTTTTGAAGGGAATTATTTATATATACATGGAGTACCTTAATGGCATCTTTGGTATTATTAAGACATTGGCTTATCGCACCAAGAAGAAGATTTTTCAATCCTGCATTCGAGGCATCTTCAATTCCCTGCAAAACTAAAAGAAAATACAAATCAGAAGGTTCCACAACAGCAAAAGTGGTAGAAAATGAGTTGCACAGTAAGCGATTTAGTCCTTGATTCATGGATGTTTGACAGTTGAGTACCTTGAATCATTGTCTGCAGTTTGGCCGTGGAACAGTTGGGTAGGGCTTTCCATAGATAAAGAATCTCCATAACTGACAGAACACACAGTTCTTTGGAAAGACTGGGGATCCTTAGCTTCTCAGCCTAATTGAATATGTGCATACACACCTCACTGGTTTACAGGTATTTACTCTTAGAATTTGCAGCTGGATATATACCGTACTAACCTTCTTCAGGGAGAACAACTCTATCTGATTATTCTTGCGTTTGAATAGTTTTTGAACATCCTTGAGCACAGCGAAAGCTCCAGACAGATCACCCATGGCTCCTTGGCAAACTATGTATAACCAAGACAAATACAGGATTATGAATTAGAAACCAGTGCAAACAGAAACTCACAGGAAGTACATTTGAGGCATGATCAATCTGCACTGCTACCACCTCCAGTTAAATAGGCATAGTAGCATTGGGACCAGCGGGACTCTGTCTTCAGTCTCTCAAAGGCTTTGTAGGCTTCTTTGTATTTCAGTTCAATCATATTGCACCAACCTATGACAAACCAACAAATAGAAATTAGAGTACACAACATTTAACTGTGACAAGATAATGAGTTCAAAAACAGTACCTATTTCATATAAACACACGTGCTGAATCTCCCTCTGGTCAGAGGCCAAATCTAAAGCATTACTGAAGGACATCAAGGCGCTACTGCTCTGGCCCTGAAGAGACAGACTGTGTAGTTACAGGCTGAGGAAACATTGGACTTCAAGCAATACTTACTAAATGAGGTTTAGATAATCGCTTACTTGCATTTACCTCAAGTCGCTGCACTCTGCCTTTAAAGAACATGAAGAGAGAGGAGTTTGGGTAAGTTGTCTCCCGTTGGTGAAGAATGGATTTTGCTTCCTGAAGGCCCGTCTGTGTGTCTGTGCTATCCAGAGCAAAGAAGGGCTGCACTACCGTGTGGTACCACAGAAGGGCCAGACTGTGTTACACACAAATGGATAATTATGAATGTGACAAACATCATTTTGTGATTTACTTTGTGCTTCAATCAACATTAAACCATCACCATCTAACAATACTAGTAGCAGGAGAATGTAGAAAATATAAATAAACATGTATGCTGAAGCATACATTTGCGCACACACACACACACACACACACACACACACACACACACACACACACACCCATCCATCCATCCATCTTCTGCCGCTTATCCCAAGTCCAATGGCGGGGGCAGCAGCCAGAGCAGGGAGGCCCAGACTTCCCTCTCCCCAGCCACAAGGTCCAGCTCTTCAAGGGGGTCCCCCAAGGAGCTCCCAGGCCAGCCTAGAGACATAGTCTCTCCAGCGTGTACTGAGTCTTCCCCGTGGCCTCCTCTCAGATGGACATGCCCAGAATACCTCGCCTGGGAGGCGTCCAGGAGGCATCCTGACCAGATGCCCAAGCCACATCATCTGACTCCTCTCTATGCGGAGGAGCTCGCCACTACTCAGAGTTCCTCCTGGATGGCCTGAACATCTCACCTTATCTCTAAGGGAGAGTCCGGCCACCCTGCGGAGAAAACTACAAAAACCAGTTTCCGGTGGAGCACCATGATCTCGGATTTGGAGGTGCTGATCCTCATCCCCGCCACATCACATTCGGCAGCGAACCGCTCCTGTAAGAGCTGGAGATCATGGCCTGATGAAGCCAACAAAACCACATCATCAGCAAAAAGCAGAGACTTGATTCTGTGGCCACCCAACCAGATCCCCTCGACGCCCTGGCTGCACTTAGAAATTCTGTCCATAAAAGTTCTAAACAGAATTGGTGACAAGGGGCAGCACTGGCGGAGTCTAACTCTCACCGGAAACAGGTCCTACTTACAACCGGCAATGTGGACCAAGCTCCGACACCGGTCATACAGGGACAGAAGAGCCCATATAACAGGGTTTGGTACCCCATCTTCCCTGAGCACCCCCCACAGGATTGCCTGTGTGTGCCCGCGGGACACAGTCGAATGCCTTAGCCAGATCCGCTCAACACATGTAGACTGGTTAGGCAAACTCCAATGCCCCTTCGAGAACCCTGCTGAGGGTATAGAGCTGGTCCACAGTTCCACGACCCGGACGAAAACTACAGTGCTCCTCCCGAATCCGAGGTTCAACAACCCAGTGGACCCTCCTCTACAGCCCTGTTGAATAGACCTTGCCAGGAAGGCTGAGGAGTGTGATCCCCCTGAGAACACCCTCCATGATGGTGATCCCCCTTATTTAAAAAGGGGATCACCATCACAGTCTGCCAGTCCAGCAGCACTGTTCCCTATGTCCACGCAATGCTGCAGAGGCGTGTCAGCCAGGACAGCCCCACAGCATCCAGAACCTTGAGGAAACCAGGCCAGACCTAATCCAGCCCCTGGGGCCCTGTTACTGAAGAGCTTTTTGACTACTTCAGCAACTTCAGCCCCAGAAATAGGCGGACCCCCTTCAGAGTCCCCCGGATCTGCTTCTTCATTGGAAGGCAATGCGACGGGATTGAGGAGGTCTGAGAAGTGTTCCTGCCACCAATCTACAACGTCTCCGTTAAGGTCAGCATTGTCCTGCTCCCACTGTACACAGTATTGGCAGAGTAATGCTTACTCCTCCTGAGCCGCCGGACAGTAGACCAGAATCTCCTCGAAGCCCACCGGAAGTCGTTCTCCATGGTCTCCCCAAACTCCTCCCTGTCAGCTGCCTCCCAGTAGAATGACTGACTCAGGGGGCAGTGAATATGCCAACCCTTGTCCAGTGCCTCTCACAGGGGGCAACTCCAGAGTAGAGTTGAGTCCAGCCTTTTTCAAGAGGCCTGGCTCCATACCTCATGCTGTGCGTCAAGGTGAGTCCAACTATATCTAGTCGGAATCTCTCAGCCTTGCACACCAGCGAGGACTCCTTCCCCGTCAGAGAGGTGACATTCCATGTTCCAAGAGCCAGCTTCTACAGCCGAGGGTCGGACCCCTAAAGTCGCCCCGCCCCGGCCACCACCTGGCTCACACAGCACCCGACTCCCTTGAAGCTTCCTATGGGTAGTGAGCCCAGGGGAAGAGCGACCCATGTCACCCCTTCAGGCTGTGTTGTCAAGCATGACAGTTATCTGAGCCGCGCTATGTCTGGTCCCTCCCCTGGCACCTGTTTGCTTTGGGTGACCCTTCCAGGGACATAAAACCCCAGACAACATAGCTCCCAGGATCCAGGATCACTGGGAGACGCAAACCCCTCCACCACAGTAAGGTGGCAGCTCAAGGAGCATATATATAGAATAAAAAGGAAGCTTTAGTAGTTTATGATTACTCCAGATTATCATTGAAATCGTCACTCACATACTCACGTAGCTAAGGGAGCCTTCATATCCTTACTTTCACTGGCATAGGTGAGTGCAGACAGGCCTTGCAGACGATCGCCAGGGAAGCCCAGCAGGTTGACTATCTTCAGTAAGTGAGGTGGGACCATAGAGATGCACAGGTGGAAGAGACCATAACCAAAGCTGACAGAACCTTTAAGCCGATCCAGAGCCTCTGGGCTGACACTGTCCAGTCTATGGGAGGGACTTGGCCTTGTTGAAGATGTGTGATGATGATCGGAGAGCTTAGAAGAGGATAATTGGGACGGGGAAGACACGGCTTGTTGTGCAGAAGCCTTCCTCCTGCTGCCTTCCTCCTGCAGGTGTGTGATGTCACTGTAACATTTGTTGTAGACTTTCCAGGCTTTACGAAGGATCCACCCTCCTTTGATATACGCTGTCAGGAAATGAGCAAAATATTAGAAAAAAATGTCTTCTCATAAATTTACACAAACATTCACACCAATAACTTATGTCATAACACACTGTTAAAAAGCTACACCTAAGAAAGTTCGGGAACAAAAGTTTAAAAGCCAAATTATTGAGTGCATTCTACACTAAATTGCATTCTGTACCTGAGAGTTCTTGTTTGATGAATGAAAGCACTGCAAGGTAAACCTGACAATCTGCTATGATGATTTGCCTCTGTAGTCGGTCCACTGCAGCGACCCCTGACCTCTGAGAGTCCGTCTGCCCACAAATTACGTCACACTCAAAGACTTGTATGGCAAACAGGCAAGTCAGCGAGCTGCTAACAGACCCATCTCCAGGCCATTGCATTTATTCTATTAATATCGTGTTGAATGGTTTACTCACATTCCTCTTGATCTTGTTCTTGATAGTTTCAATGACACCAGTGTTTTCACTCTCACACAGCTTCTCTGTTGCTTTGAGGTCCTCGAAGGCCAACTGCATTTTTTCTTCTTCAAATGTCATCATGGCATTCTGCGAAAAAAGGGGGCAAGTACTGAAAATGAGGCTGCACTGTAATCTCGGATTTAACTAGTAGATGAACAAAACATAACTCTCAGGATTTTACACATTCTACGTTGAAATAGTTACCTAGCTCCATTGGCAATGCCTTACAATACATGTGTCAAACTGAAGGCCCGCGGGCCAAATGTAGCCGGCCATATCATTTTACATGGCCCGTGAGAACATCTTAAAAGGTCTGATTGTCTTCAAATGAATAAGTAATACTCGAGTATTAACCATAAACTACATTTCCCACAATTCATGTCGATCATGTGACCTGTGAAGCGACGGCATCCTGCCATTAGATTGCAGTGGATCCACATCAGTGCAACAAGTGGAATTGAGAAATACAAATGATCCCTAAATGTCCAGGAAGAGAAAAGTTGATGCAGATGGAAGGCTGTTTCAAGAAAGATGGAAAGGCGAATACATGTTTGTGCTTCAAGGAGAAAAAAACGGTACGTCTTTTGTGTTATGAGGCAGTGTTTGTAGTCAAAGAGTACAATCTACATCAGCATTTTGACACCCAACACCGAGCTAAGTATGCCAAAGTTGGCCTTCCAGAAAAACAACAAACTGTCCAAGAATTAAAAGCTAAAAAAATCTACGATGGCAGCAGAATGTGGTCACGAAAGCCGCGTACAAAAAGACTGCTCCAGTGAAAGCTAGCTTTACTGTGGCTGAAGAAATCGCCCGAGCTTCAAAGTATTTCGCAGAATTGTTGGTTGTACTTATTCTCAATAATATTCTTCAATTGTGACAAAAAAGGTTTTGAACAAAGTTAATCTCATAACTAGTGTTGGATGATATTTTTCTTTATTCACTTGGATAGTTTGATCATTGATTGATGGAGTAATGTTGGTTTCTTAACCGGACAACAGGAAAGGATTTATGCATATGTAACATTTTGGATTTGAATGAGTAAATAAATTCAGAGTTATTTAACATTAGGGAGTAAAAACATTTATTTTAAATTACATGTGGTTGCATTTAGTTACATTTATTCTGTTGCCGTTACATGTGGCCCTTTGAGGGCAACCATTATGCTGATGTGGCCCTTGGTGAATATGAGTTTGACACCCCTGCTTTACAACTACCTGCTCACGCATGACAAAATAAATACATGATAACAGAATATAACATTTACATTACATTGACTTTATGTTTTGATAACTGGCTAGTGAGGGCTGTTACTAACACTTCAATTTAATGTGTTCCCTGATTTACTGTCATATTCAATTACTGAGCTATATAAAAAGGAGAAGACTTAGATTATCAAAACAAAAAGACAGCAACTATAACTCATGCTAAGGGAAAACACTGATGCTAGGGAGATTCTTCAACCTGACAGGTAAATAAACCTCTCGTCACAATGGCATTCGCTAATTACTTACAACATTCTCAACATATTATTGGAGTTAACAAGCTGTCAACAAGACGCACTCACCAGAAAACTCACAAAACTGGCTCCAAAACTCATCAAGGGACTATAGTTCCTGTAACACATAGAGAAAAAGGACTGAGAAGAGATGGGAAACAGAGAAGCAAAGAATACACAGACCAAAGGGATGTGTGTCGAGCAGAAAAATTTAAGTTAAGCCTGTTTAAAGCATCAAGCTCCACTGCTTGAGTCACGGTTACAAGGTGAGGCAAAAGATGACAGACACAAGGAATTAAACTCTTCAGGAATGTCATTGTATTCAGCACTTACAGATCCCTTTAACTTTATTGGAAAATCTCAATCAATCAATTTTTACAAAAATTCAGCTCTTTATTACCCGAATCGTCTGAGAAAATCACTGGTTAAAAGCTCATCCTCCTATGTGTGTTTTTTTTTCCCATGCCCATTATTTTGTTTTTTGTTAAGGCAACAACGAATGGATACCACATAGGGTGTAATGCAATTAGTGGAAGAGGTGACATTTAAGTTTTCACCAGGGGACGGGACACAGGGGTTGACCTTCTGTGACTTCAATATTCAACTTGAAAGCAAAGGCAACCCCTTCCATTAGATAATCAGCTGTTGGAAGACTTAGGAGGAATGACAAACAGGAAATGGCTAAGGCTGTGGGTTACAGCACAGCTTCAGGTTGAATCGGTAACTAACAGATCATTTATAATCATTCGCTTTCACTGATTAAACGCTCCCTAGATATTTGTCGCATGATTATTTTCTTCAAAAAAGATTAAAGGCTGCAACTTCGAAATAGCAAAGCTTTGCTGTCTTTTTTGCCGTTAGGATGCATGGTGACACCTTTATCCATTTGCCTACACTAAACACGCATGCTGGATGTCTTTTATGAAAATTTTCAATTTCTTTTTAATCAATACATCCTGCATTTCATGAAGACCTCACATACACTGGACAATATAGGTGGAAACCAATTGCCCGTCGCAGCATAAGAATACATGAAATGTTACTAAAAAAAAAGTTACTAAATGCATCCAAGCCTAAAATGAATCAAGGGTGCTTTAAAAATATAAATAATTGAATAGTAGCCAGTAAAACACTGAATATATTAGGGTTTCTCATTGGATATCCATTTGAAGAATGGGTTTTCAACTGCTGCAAATGATCTCTTCATCCATTACTATTTTTTTGGGCAGAAGAAACCTACAGCTCACCACTGAACACAAATGATGTATAGAATCCAAGGCCTGAAGCAAAAACGGGAACTACTCTTGCAAACCTAGCATCTTCCCTTTCATGAGACCGATGATAAACCTAACTTCCTATTTAAAAAGGCCATTATTACAAATAATAATTATTATTATCATAGATGATGTTTCAATATAAAACCCCTCAATAGTTGCATGCCGACTTTGGAGGTTTACTCGGGCTATTTAGATTTTTCAACTTGTGACCTGATCATATGTCGCTACACAAGACAAGCGTGACGAAGACGTCTAGGTTTGTTTTGCGAGTTCAGCATGGGCAGCGCTGGGGCTTCGTCTCCTTGCTGGATTCCATCACACCGACACACAACGGCGAGGTATACGGATGGTGACAGACACAACAACATGAGACAAGTGTTGCTCGCCGTCTAGGAGGGGAGAGACCCCACAGACCTACCTGTACGCTCTGAAGAGCTCGTCGCTCTGCTTGAACCCGTTATTGAGAAGCATGTTAATCCCTTTGAGAGCCAGCTCTGCGTCGTTAATGCGGTCTTCCTCCTCCACGCTTCCCTGGGCTGGTGCCTTCGGGTCCGCCATTGAGCTGTCCGATTCCGGGGGCGACGAGCTGGATACGCCGGTGGAGGCAGAGGGCAAGGAAAGAGGTGTGAGACTATCTATTCGATTTACGGGCGGAATAGTCTCAGCCGGTGACGCAGTTTCGAGTAAACACGGTCAAATTCATAATATCACATTGTATGGGCGAACAGGTGTACAGGTCTGACGTGCGGTAGCGTGAACGTGAAAGCCGTCGCAATGCTGATTCGATCGCTGCTCCGCCGCCCGGAAGACGTCTGTTTAAAGTGATTTGGGTTCAATCAGGAAGTGTGATACATTCATGTTCTATCGAAATTTACAGCTACAGTTATTTGAAAACAAAATGCCTGATATACAGATACCGGCACACATATTTCATTGTCAATGTGGTGAAAACTTAATTGGCTCAATAAAGGTGGACGAAGTCGGCCACTAACTGCCATAAATTAGTCTTCTGGATATATATTTAAGTTCAAATGGTTAATACAAGGTATACCAATTTAAGATTCCACATAGAAAATTAATGGGGATTTTCTGTAATGAATCTAAATATATAAAAGAATTAAAGCAAAGCGTTCTAAACACATGGTCTAGAAATAATAGTAAAATAGGATTTATTGAAAAAGGATAACAAACAAATATTTCCCTTTAATCACGTCCACCATTTACCACATCTCTTTATGTTGTATTTGGTTGTGTTTAAACAATTTGAAGTTAATCATTTACAGTGTAAAACATTGTGCATGCGGTGTGATATCAATTATTTTTGTCTTGGCGAATGCCCCTGTATTGTACGGCTGGAATATGTATTTTCGGATAGGCCTAAAATTGTAACCTATCTATTTTGTGATCCTTGCAAAATATTAAACCTTACGCCTGATCTTAATACGTGACTCTTTGGCCGCGAAAGCATTTTGGAATAAATAATCAGATCTAGTCTGATGGTCATATTTGCCATGGCTGTGCGGATCAATGAAACAATGTGTTTACGCGTTTTCAGGGGCGCCTTGAACGCCGCCACAGAGTGGGCGTGGTGATTCCTTGTGTGATATTAGGCCAGCCAATTAGAATCTTCGTCAGAATTGAGGCTACAGCAAGTTCAACATGTTGACAGTTTCAGGTGTAACACGATTCCTTCTACTTGATGTAAATAAGGAGGACAGCTACATTGACAAACATCATAATACAAATCCATTCTTTATAGAAATGTATTTTCATCCAAGCTTTACATGAAAAGACCAAAAACACAGGATAGGACGTATGGGAATATACTGACATTGCAGGCATTTCTGAATCCTGAAAAATGCCAATTTGTTAAAATTACAAATGTGACCATTCCCAACTTGTTGTAAATTCTATTGAGCAAATATTACAGTCAAAAACACTGAACATAATAAATAATTCCTGAATTGTACACAGCAAAGTTTTTCAAAACAGAAAGGTTCACAAAGTTTTTGGTTCCAAACCCAAAATTGAGTCATTAGAGACCCTAAGATGATTGAGGGTGGCATGCATCAACAACTTTATACCTTCAGAAATACCTCAAAATCATAATTTACACTAAATCTAAATGTTACAGTTTACTTTTTACAGCAACAACAACAATGCCATCTTAATAACAACATCAAAAACAACAACAATAATGAAAATAATGATGATGACAATAATAAAAGTAATAGTAGTAGATAGATATAATTATAAATGACCAACAGATGTTATTTCTCTTCAATGTCCTTATTTGCTGTTGTCTTGTGAATTTGAAAATGAAATACAGGTATAAAGAATTTAAAGACAGTTCAAACAATATCTATTCTAAAGAAATCCATTTAAACGGGCAACATGGTCCCAAACGCAACATAATTTAACAACATTGTGACATCTGTTGATGGAAATGATATTGTTTTTTCCCCAAATTATATTCAGTACCTGCTGTCCAGATGCAACCAATGTGTAAAGTTACACAGAACATTATGCAAAAGGAATACAAAATTAATTCAGAAAAACAGACATAATATGGGGGGAAATGGTATTTCAAGACCTTTTTAAATATTATTAATCAAATCCATAGGTCATAAAATGCTAAATAATATATGGTAGATTATGTACATGATAACATTTAAAAAAAAAAAAAAGTTTTAACTGAATTGCAAACTTAAGAGAAATCTAAGTCACACATATGTTTCCAACCAACCAAAAGACATTAACTATTAATTTTCTATTAATCTCCATTAAAGCACTGCCACAAGATTTTTTTTTCTTAAAGTGCCAAGTATTTGTTTTGCCACCCTGACTGATCACAGGGATCATTAGTTGCATTTCATAGTCTCCAGAATTATAACAACATTCAGGAATTGCATTCATGAGTTGGTTATGTGATATTTGATATTATCACAAAATAAATATGGAAATGTTTCACAAAGTAGCAATATCATGAACCTGCGAGCTACTCCTCCCTTTTCTTTTACACACACTTACACAACCACATTCATACACACATCTGTGGAGGTTCTCAGTCATCCAGGTCATTGTTAATACTTGTCAAAATATTCCTTTCATAAACTGGACTTTATAAGCTGAGAGGTGAAATGTCTTCAAAGGAAGAAAATCTAGTTTAGTTTCTACAAGTAGAAGATTTTGACAAGAATTCATACACACAGACCTTTAAATACAATGACACATATGCCTCATGATATATACATTCTTACACTTGGACACATTCTCAGTCTTCGTAGCAGATTGCAAATGAGTGGAGGTGGATGTGGTCCCAAGTTGTGGTAGAAATGCAGTGTCTGTTCAGCCCGGGCACTCCTTGAGGTTTACAGGCCCAAATACAGACAACCTCTGGAAGGAGACTGGCTCACCATTTATCTTCATTTCCTGGATGCATCCCACGAAGGATGATGTGACTGGGGGCACTCGTCGCCCTAACACTGGTGCAGTGGAGTTGGATAGATGTAGATATAAATTTGTTTAATTTTTCAATCACAGTACATTCATTAGAGTCTGTCAAAACCAGTCGTTGCCTGAACACTTGAGCAGTGGAGTCGGTTAGAAATATATATTAATTTGTTAACCATTTGCAATAACAGTATATTCATTAAAGTCAGTCAATACCAGGGATACACAATATTGTGATGTTTGTGATATCATGGCTTGAGAACAAAATACTGCCTATGGCATAGAATGCTAGCATGTCCTTTATGATAATTCAGTAGAAATTATCCATGAACTTGTATGTCATATGGATGGATGACAACCAAAGAAATATAACTGATCTAACTTCAACTGCTGTGTAGAAACAAAGTTCTCTCCTATTTCAAAAATAAGTCCAAAATAGCTCATACCACCGTATTACATTCATACAAATTATCCAAAGGTACTTTGATAGTCAAATGTTGTGTACTATTTTCATTTACTCATTTATTGTTTAAGTAAAAGTTTTATTCAACAGTTCAAAGAGACACTGTTGAAAAACAACACAGTATAACAACAATGTACAACTATGAATATAAAATATAACTCCCTGGCACAAAATAACTCTGAACCAATGCATTTAGTCAACAATAATGTGGAATTTACATGTTTGCAAAGTACTAAGTAACATTCCCATTGTTATTTAATTTTAATATTTATTTAATATTATTTAACATTAGCCTTAGTGAAAACCACTGGCTAATAAAAGCGAAATGAGGGCACATCTTGGGGCTTATTTTGGGTGATGGTTTGAATAAGTAAACATGACGTATGACCTTCCATTACTGCCATCATTTTAAATGAACATTGCTTCAGATTTATGTAACCACTATTATCCACTTCTTTACTATTTAGGTTAACTTAAATAATATGTAAGAATTTTATGCATCTTTTTTAATACAATTTTATGTTTGGTTAACTGTCCCTTAAAGAAACAAAGAAGCAAAGAATCTTTGTACTCTTTTGCTGGGTCTTCATCATAGGTATGATCATTAAATTTGTAGGGATTTCAATATTTTTGGCAGATTTTAATCACAATAGATTAAAAATACCTACCAGGAATGCCACCCACATACAAGGGGTCATTGGTCATAGTTGTAATGGAAGCTGGTGGTCCGATTTTGTAATTATCCATCGTATCCACATATAGTTGCACAACATTTTTCCTTTTGATTACTACAGAACATACAAACACAAGCGCTGGATATTTCTGTCACTGAATAAACAGATAAATAAAACTTTTAATTTTAGTTTAAACCAAATTATGTTTTACTGCATTTTACCTGAAATTTTATGGACGATTCCATCACATAAAGAGGTCTTTGGCCTTACTGAAACGTTGAACTCCCCTTTGCCATTGTTCACCAGTGCCACAACCTGTGAGGTGAAATCTCTCCTTATTCAATGCTTTATAACCACTAATGCATGTTACATATTATAGGGAGGACATTGCAGGTTTGTGGTTTGCAGAGGTATCGGAACTTCTTTCTGATGCGAGCTGGGCTTGTAAGTAGGGATCTTCATACAACTATTTAATCAAGTTCTCTAACAAAATCAAATTATAAAACATATTGCACGTGTTGCATGATGATAATTTTTTCTGATGAAAATTCTCAGGGTTTTTACATCAGCTTATGATAGTGGTTAGGCTTACTTGAAACCTCCGGATAAATTATATTTAAAAAAATGGAAATTAAATAAACAGAAATGTCTATAAAAGGTATTATATATAACTAAAAAAGGTGCAATTCACTCGCGGTCAGTCCTCACCTCTCCTCGGAGCATGTAAATACTAAGATAGTGACCTGTTTCTGGTCCATCTGACACCTTGCTGGAGCTACCAACATGTAGCAGGAGTCCCGTTGGTGTCCTTGGACGGATATTAAGCAGCAGCTCGAAAGTAGACCCCACTACAAATGAATCATCTGAAACAAAATCCAGTGATATCGTCATAGCTCCATTCAAAGATACTGTTATATATTAAAAGAAGAAAAACATGAAACATATGAACGTGTGAAGGACACTCATATGTATCTAATTTTCTATCAGCTGTAATTTAAATCACTGTGTAGTGCGTAGCTAAATATAGATTAAATGGAGGCAGTGGTTGTTAATTAACTGATCTGAGTTAATTTAACCAGAACAGTATTTTTCTTAGTGCAGTGGGTCAGCTGAAAATAAATTAAAAAGGGAAAAAAACAGATGTGACTTTGCATTACATACATTGTATACTTTTCAAATGTATGTTCAAATGTACTTGGTTGGCATGAGAAATTCACTTCCTCCTATGGACATAAAAATGTATAATTATTGTTCTCTAGTTTTCACATTATCTTATTACACACATCAAACACATGTGTTTGTATAAAAAAATAGGAGAATACCTCGGCTCTTGCAAAAAAGGTAAGATATGTATATATTTTTTATAAAAGTGTTTTTTGGTTTGATTTTGTTATATCTTGTTATATTGCAATTGGACTAATTACTCACTGATAATGACATGGGCCCCTTGGCCTGAGAAATATGCTCCTCTTTGTGTTTGTCCTGTGAAGCAGGGGCCAACTCCTAAGTTGGTTGTTGGATATGACATTGGTGCTCCATTCATTTTAAAATTACGGATGCAGCCTGATACACTTTGTTTTGGAAGAATCTTTGACTGGTGGGGGGGGACAAAAAATACAGTGCTTTAAATTATGTGAGATTTTTTTCAATGTGTCTATGCTGTGTGTACAATGCAAGTGTGTGTTTTCTATACCTTTAACTCTTTGTAGAGGGATTCTGGTGCACTGCCCAAGTACGCAGGAGATATGAAGTGCTTCATGGATGATAGCTCAATGTTTGTCAGCTGTCCGTCTTGAGCTTGAATCCCATCAACAACCAATCGGAATTTCTTCTTCTCCAAACTGAACATGACCTTCAGGGAACATTTTCAACAGCCATATAGAAAAATGAAATAAAATAATTATTAATTGTGTATAAATCCGATTTTGTCTCAAAATACATTTGACCGGCAGAATTTGAATCTACTGACCGTATGCCACCTTCCATCATTGTACTTCTCTCGGTTGAAAATCTCTTTCTGTTTTCCTACAGACAATCTAATTCTGCCTTTGGACAGATACAAAGCAAGGTGAGAGTGTCCCCCTCTGGTAGTAGCAAAGAATAGCAGGCCCTCTGGAGATCTAGTCTTCACATCGAGAGCGAAGTGAGGTCTAGGGGGGATATATGGACTATTTTCACCACAGTCTGATTTGATTAAATCATTGCCCTTGAAATGACGCTTCTTTGGTAATCTATGTTAGAATAAGCATGTTTACTGTAAGTGACCGTGCAACATAGCGCAAAATGATAAGACAGGTAACTCACCTGGGCTGCAAGGGAAGACTATAGCTCAGACGGCTCATGGCCCCTCCCAGGTGAAAAGCATGTTTAACCAGGGGTGGCAACGTACATGCTGATGCATTGTCATTCATCACGAGCATCACAGTGTCCTAAAACAGCACCAGGAGAAAGACTGACTTACAAATAAGCTCTTGGAAGCTCACAACTGTTATAGGTCTTAAACCAATTGGCTCCAGTCTGTCAATCAAACAGTTACTGAGGTGCAGTGGGGGGCAAGGGGGAGAGGGTTGATGACTTCAAATCTTGTTTGATAAAAGAAAAACACAGTAAAAGCCTCCTTTGAAAACTACAGTTGCTTCATTTAGTATATTGCAAGCCTAGTAAGTAAAGCATATGTTTATAAATTGAAAGATGTTAGTGTAGTGTCGCTTTTGAGTCGACACAAGATCACAGCTGGATTATTGATCCAAAGGTTATTAGTGGTGCCAAATTGCAACACTGAAAGTAAGAGTGAAATGTTTTACATGCCAAAAAAACACAGGTTCACATGTCCAGCATGGCCATTGTGCCTCTTCGTCTCTAAACACTCCTTGTGAAGTTAGTTCTGGTGACTACCAGAAGTACTGTTGTGTCATATAGTGACGTAAGTAACAAAAAAGAAAAACGTTTCTTTATTTATTTGGATGAAAAAAAACATTTTTATTAAGAACCTAAATGTTATCACAAAAAATAAGTACAATCATCAGAAACATTATTTTAATGTGCAGGAAATGCGGTAGCAGGGGGTAAAAGAGATAACAGGACAAGGAACATGTTTTTCTCTCCTGATTAAATTATCAATATCAAATATCTGCATTGTAGAAACAGATGTAATTCCTTATTCTCTAGATTCATATATTTTGACCTTAAAGTCGGAACTTAAGTTTTTGAATAAAGTCATTAATAATAATAATCAATACAGCTTTGCATGATAGAAAATTTTATGTAAACTGCATGTTCACTCAGATTAATGACATAATGACTGATGGAAACACGACAAGCAGCTGTTGTTTCCATGACACAAACAAGCAGCTAGCCAAGTATGTAGAGAATGTATACTGAACTTCAAACAAACTAGTATCATCTCTTAAGCAGTGTGCTATTTTTTGGAGACAACACCACTTCTTATTCATAGATTGATGTCATGATTTATACTAGTGTAATATTGATAACATTAATAAAAAATACTCTTTCTCATGCCAGGATACTACTGAGGATTTAGATATGTAATGGTCATTTTGATTAGCTGTTAGTGTAACTCTATGTAACAACAGGTATCTCACTGGGACAAAATATGATATAAATAATACCTGATTTGTGTCTTAAGTTTTTTGAAAGAGTATTTGGATCCCCTTTTTGTTGGCACATGTTGCATATCTTCTTCGGTCAAAGTTACACCGATAGAGTTATGAACATTGTCAGAAAATACTAGAAAAGCAGAACTTTTTCGGATTTCCGTTTGCTGCTCATTGGCTAAATGTGCCGAAGGAAATGATTAGTAAATTAATCAGAAGTTAAATACAAGTAAGGATTATTTAACATGAGGGTAATCATAAGAAAGGGGGAACATGCTTGTGTAAATCTGTCAGATCGCGGCTCATTATATGACATGAATCAATGAGTTACATGGAAAAAAGAAAGGAGACATGAACTGATTTCAGGATTTAGTTGACACGTTTATGTTTGAAGATCTTTGAAATTTAAATAGCATGGACAAATGTATGAGATACATTTCTTTTAATTGTTGTTATGGCTGTTGATTTTGTCATGCAACTTTTTATTGAAGTACACTGGAAGGAATGAACATTATAACATTATGTTGAGCGCTGCCAGATTTTCATGTCATTGTAAGATTCTTGTCAACATCAGCAGGTCTTAAGGCTCCTTCTTCTTCATCTCTGGAAATGAGGCAGCAAAATCAGATGTAAGTAATGTCAAGGAAACACACAATTTAACAATGAATTTAAGAAGGCACTTTGAATAAAATGTATTATTGTTAATACAATCTTAGAAGACAGAGCTCAACAGTAAACACTAGAAAGTGATGGTGACAAATAAAAAAAACCATGATGCATAATGGTATATGTAGTTTTAGTAGCTACAGTAAATTTTGACAAAAAAGATTGTTATGAAGGCAAAGCAACTCTATCGCTTGAGTTAGGATTCGGGCAAATGTTAATTATCATGCATTAGATGGAACTCAGATATTTCATCCAAATGGAAGGTTCTTCACTTGTTTGCAAATGCTTGAAAGGTTACAATGGCAATTTCAAGGGACTTAGAAAATGTTCAGTGAATGAGCAGATAGACGAACTCTCACCTTCTTAGGAGTGGAATCATCAATTTGCCTAAAAGGATTGTCGTGAGTACATACATCTACCAGTACTTTTCCATGGGACTTGAAGTGGCTGAGGTCTTCAGCCTTGTATAAATTGGATGGCCTGGAAAAAGATAAATGTTCAGATGTAAAGTACTAACATGACCCATCAATCAGATATGACGAATCCTTAAATTGTTCAGTGAAGGTTTTGTACCGTTTGGTATAGAAGTTTGAGATGCAGCCTTTGAACTGGTCACCTCCTAAGAGTACTTGATTTCCGTCTTCAGCTGAAGTGCTGCTGCCACTGTGCGCCCGACCCTCATCTTCATCGTCAACAATTAAGTGACTCCTGTTGGGATAATCGATAAGAATTTAGTAAACAGTATAAGATTGCAGATTCCAAAATCATAGTAGTGTGTAGAATTTGTAGCAGTGGTTAAAAGTTCTTGCTGCCTCAGCACAGTATTTACACACAGACTTCCTTCATACCCGCCAGGCTTGCTTGTCACAGTCAAATAATGCCATTGGCCGTCATTGTATTGTTTGTTTGATTTCCACATCTTGCCGTTGAAAATGAGAACAACATAGCCATTTTCTAATTTAATGTCAATCCCTTTAGCCTGGAAAACATAAAGGATGAGGGAGTTTAAAGTCTGCCTTACTCAAATCAGATTCAAACATCACATGTACAACATCAGGTTACTATATTGACTGACCTGCTCTTTGTGCCGCATCATTAGACCCTGAGTCTCTGTACTCTTAAATCCAAGGGAGACAACAACGTCATTGGCCAAGCTGAAACCTGTGAGGTCAGCTGACAGAAAACTGCCCGTGTTGAACTCTGCTTTACGAGAAGCCTAAACCAGAACATGCAAATTTGTCATTTGTTAGTAGGTTTAAACATAAGCATGATATAATGTGAACACAAAATTTTAAACCCATTTGGATGATGAGGTTCATATCTTACCAGGGAAGCCTCGGGACAACCTTTGCTGATACCCATTTGCTCATCAAAAATTTTATACCCTTTGTTGAGCTTCAAATTCTTCAAGCATCCTTTGAATGGCTGCATCTTGATGTTGTATCTGTGAGTAGGCCAAAAGGTTGAGTAAAATATCGTTGATGTCGACCACTTGGTAACTAGTAATTACAGTACAAACCTTTCCCTCAAGTCCTGTGGTGCACCTCCAATATAGAAGTCATCAAAGTCATCCTTATTGAAATCAACCTCAGCACTATTTACTTTTCCTGCAAAGCGGACTGTGACCGTTCCTTTATTTGTGAAAGCGAAGAGGGCCTCTACCCAATCACTTCTCTGAAGAAAAAATAGAGTAAGTTTGTATGATGTATTTTGAGTAATAATTCTGTATTTGCTAATGCTTTGCATCCCCTCCACCAAAAATAATGAGATTTTTACCGGGAAGATGGCTTCCGTAATTTTCACCGGTTCTGCCATTGAATTACTGTTCAGATGAATGAAACCTTGCTCCATGGTGACAGTAAAGTAGTTGTCCTGTGTTAAAAAAGGGATTAGAAAGATCCAAGGTCTTGCATGGAACCCCTTCAACTCTACATCAACCAATGTTTATGTTACTGAGAAACACTTTAGAATACTTACCCCAGATCCTATAAATAAAAGAAGACCGTTTTCTGAACGTGCAATGATGTTCATATTGATGAGGAGGATTCTTTCTTTTTTATCTATAATTGCTTTGCCATATCCAGTGCCTTCAAAGTACTGTGAGACCATAGGAGGCACGTACCTAGAAGGAGGTAGGAGTTAATAATTATGTTCCAAAAATTATTTCACAAGATTTCAAATTCTTGAAATTGTCAGAAAAAATCAGACATAACAAAGCAGTCTAAAGAAGAGGCAATACGCAATATGTGTCAGCTAATTGACTCATTTTTGTAATAGAAATACATTATAATTTACTTTAAAATGCTTTGGGGGAACCTCAAGGATGTATTGTAGAGATCAATTAATTTGAAAAGCAATTATGGCAGGACAAACCTCTTGCATGGAGGAGAAAGATTGACGTTCACAGCATTTTGGAAATTATAGAGGCTGATGACTCTATCATTAAAGGAAGAGATCTCAAGGCAGCCTGTATAATTCTTGAAGTTGAGAGAAGATGGTGGCTAAAAATGAAAATAAATGAAGTTATAGTTGCTACTGGTTAATAGAAGAATAGAATAGAACTTTATTTATCCCAAATGAAATTCTTAAATCTAATGATATTACACAACTGCTAACTAGTCACTTAGCTGGATATCGAAAATAAATTTAGCAGCTCACGGTGAAGCTTGCAGGGTATCCTCCAACATAGAAAACGATATCATCATGATTGAGGTCCAAAAGATTTTTGGACTCTTCACCTTGAGAATCAAACTTAATTGATTCATCAGGTTTGCTTGACGCAATATTTTTAGTCAGGGTCATCTGCACATCTTGATAAATTCTGAATCAAAAACAAAACATCAAACTGATTATTTTCAATGAAAGATACAATATTGGTTATGTGTTATGTCATCATGGCTTCTTAATATCAAAAATGCATTCATATTATATTTAGGAAAATATGCATCTATTTATTCACCTGCTTAGTTCCACTCTGTCAAACTTGGCCGGCTCAGATGAAGACGTGCTGATTTGACCAGTTTTTATGACACGTTCAACTCCGTTGAGCTTGTACACACCATTTAACACATTGCCCATCAAAGCCATACCAATGTAGTTCTTGGAGGACTAAAAAAAAAGGATGTTCATTAGGTGAGTAAATGGCCTTTATTTCAATACAATAGGCTAAAATTTACAACGTATTTTCTAGTTTTCCAAACCTAACCTAACCTAACTCTAGGAATAATGCTTTGAAAGAATCACTATATTGTGTATGCACCCACTCACATCTCTGTTGCCAAGGTACAACACAAACATGTTCCCACTGGATGTGGCCTGCCTGCGTCTACGCCCTCCATCGCCCCTTCCTTCAGGCCTCTGCAGTGACAGAGCCAAGTTTGTGTAGGCCTTAAGATCCTCCAGATTCCCTGGTGGACGCATCTCCACAATGCTTTTTCCTGAGAACCGCATTGGAATCATAATCTGGGGAAAAGGAATTTAATGAAGACAATAATCTTCCTGACCACAGACAGGTATCGCTGCAATAATAAATGTCCAATAGGTCAGTATAAACAGTGTGGCCTCACCCTGTTTGCAACATCTCGGGCTTGTTCAATGAGATCTTTTATCACCTTTATGTTCTCAGTTATGTTCTTTAGGGGTAAGAAATTTGAGGTGAGGTTCTCCAGCTCTGAGACCTTGTCAGTGATTGACGGAATTTTTTTCAGCAAGTTATTTACTGGAAGAAGAGGATGCAGTATAAACATTAAAACAGCAATGTCTTTAATCTCAGTCAAAATGAATGATGTAAATATGACAAAAGATCATAAACACATCTTTTCTGAGCTGTACCTGAGTTGTTCGCATCGTCCAATACGCTGCTTAGGTTGGAGTCACCAGGGGTGACACTGATCTTGCCACTTGTCTTTTTGATCTCAGCCAGTCTTTCCATAGTGCGACTGGCAGTGTCATTAGCTGAGGCTGCCTTTGTCTTGGCATCATCAATCATATCACGAATGTCATCTTGTTGAGAGAATAAGATGTTAGGAAAAATGAAAAGTAAATCACTTAAAAGTATAGATTGAACTCGAGTTATCATACCTGATTGGATGTTTTTCAGTTGTTTTTGTACATCGAGAACATCCTTCTCAAGAGCTTTCTTCTTGTTGTCAGCATTCTTCAGGCGTGTCTTTATGTCATTGAGGTCCTGACCATTATCTAGAAAGAAAAAAGAAAAACTAGACATTGGGCTTTGCATTGGTTTAAAAAACTTGAAATCATTAAAGACTGGTTTATTACCCTCAAGATTCTTTTTTGCTGTATTTGCATTGTTCAACAGTTCTTCCCCTTTGTCTTTAAGGTATTTTGCTCTTTGTGGAAATTTCTGTATTTTTACGCTCTAAAGGAAAAAATCAATAATAGAAATATTCAATCAAATGACAAAGTACCCAGAAATATTCACATGAAAATGATATTCATATCACAGGAGAGGCTTACATTAAGGGCCGTTTCTGAGGAACTTTTAGCTTCTGTAGCTGCTTCCTCAGCAGCTTTGACTGCATCTGTGATGTTCTTATAGGCATCAATGGCATCTCTGGCATCCCGTACCTCATTGCGTTCACTTGCACTCTTCACAGCTCTTCCAAGAAAGTAGGGTAATAACCAAAGACACATTTATAATGGAGTCATTTATCCATTGTGATGATTGGTGTTCTCATAAACAGCACATGCTATTA
This sequence comes from Fistularia tabacaria, assembly GCA_901007705.1. Taxonomy (NCBI): domain Eukaryota; kingdom Metazoa; phylum Chordata; class Actinopteri; order Syngnathiformes; family Fistulariidae; genus Fistularia; species Fistularia tabacaria. The sequence continues at coordinate 231,505 of CAAKHD010013178.1, read as the reverse complement.
ATCTAATAGTTTAAAACATAGCAAAGACGTCTTTACAGCCAAGACAATTCTTTTGGAATCTGCAATAAACCTACTCCTCAAGTTCCTTTGCCATCTCAGTGAGTTTCTTGGCATGATCCTCTGCAGCCTTCACAGTTTTCTCCTTGGATGCTGCCTCAGAAATCTCATTTACCCTCTTGGTCAATGCAGTCTTGGCACCATCCAGTTGTCCAGCCAGATGTTCGAACTCCTGCAGAAGAGGAAAGATTCTTTCAAACATTCTTTCTAAAGATTCTATCTAAAATTATTGCAAGCTTGGACCTGACGTCTAACTGGTATGTACCCAGACAATTATTATAATATAACTAAAGAATATTTAAATATTTAAGCAAATCTCAAAGAAATAAATTAAAACTATAATAGCAAGCAGACTATAGTTTGAAAAAGTGTACCCTCTTATTGTCAGACAAAGTTTCAGACAAATCCTTCGTTTTCTGCAGTTCATCCTCTGCCATGGTTATTTGGTCCTCGACAAGCTTCCGCTCTTTTTTTAAATTGTCTATGCGATTCTGTAGAGACCACATTCATTTAATTAAGAATACAGCGATTCTTGGAATGAAAAAATGGCATTTCAGAGGCATTACCTTCAGATCTCCAAGTGCCTGAGTACTTAGCCCATTCTGAGCATTTGCTTTTTTCACAAAGTCAGCTGCTTCCTTCAAAGCCTTATCCAGATCCTTCAGTTTAGCCTCGTAATCTTTCAAAAGACCCCGAATCTTCTCTACTGTGGCTTCATTCTGGTCACTTTGCTTTGTCACATTAGTTTTAATGTGAGCTAGCACTGCATAATAGAATATGATACATTACAGAGGGTCAAACCTATACATCTTGACATTAGTATATGTTTTACACTAAAAAACTTCAAAACTGTTACCAAGACTAGCGTTAAAAGAGATTTTAAGATACATCCGGATTTCATAAATGGAGGAAAAGGAGTAATTTACGGTCTTTGCAAGAATAGTATCATTAGGCCGACATACATTTCATGGCCTCATCTCGCTCTTTTTCTGCTGCAGTCTTCTGGGGATTGAAGTTCCTATTCTCCATCTTTTTCACCAATTGTTGAGCATCCTCCAACATTTTACCCATATTTTCACTAGGCAGTGCATCGCCTCTGCTTCCTATCTGATTGAGCTGGTCGAGCAGATCTGTAAAACAATGAAAAAAAAAAAAACCTCCCATTAGTTCGACATGTTTTATATTAGTTCCTCAAGGCTAGCGTTAAAAAGAAGAGAATGAGCAAGACATTAAGTGACAGATGTAGGGATGATCTTTCAGGACAGTTCTTTCAATTCTAACGGACAAAAAAAGATGTACAGTTAATACTGTAATCTATGTGCAGGTAAGTGGATAAGGAGAACGTTCTTCAGCAAACCTTGATGCCAGAATGCCGCTGCCAGTATCAATGCACTATCTAAGCTACATTTTCTCCCATCAGAGTTTCTCTTTACCTTGAATTTTCTTGAGCATGTTTTGAATCTCTTTATTCAGAATGTTTGCCCGTTTGTTGGTCTTCTCAATATCTGCCACTGCATTCTCAGCATCATAAACTCTTTTATCTGCCTAGAAATAAACACAGACACAGACATTTTACAGATCTTACATTTATTATTGCTAGCACGTATATGTTTTAAAAAAAAATCATCCTCAGACCCCTGTATCTACCTTATCTTTCAGGGAGCTGATGTCTTCGGTGAGACTGTCCATGTCGTCTTCCAACTGGTTGATTCTGCTCTTTTGGTTGGTAATTGAGGAGTCAAACTTGTTCACAAGAATCTATTCGGGATACAAATGCATGCACGGGTGCACGCACCCACAATAGCAAAAATGTTAATATTGTATATAAATGTAAGACTTCTTCTGCTTCTTTAACTTTCGGCTGCCCCCATCAAGGAATCGGCATAACGAATCAATTTCCTCCATCTAACCATATTCTCTGTATTGTCTTTTATTACACTAACTAACTTCATATCCTCTTTCACCACATCCATAAATCTTCTCTTTGGCCTTCCTCTAGACCTCCTGCCCGGCAGCTCCAATCCCAGCATCCTTCCACCAATACATTCGGTTTCCCTCCTCTGTACATGACCGAACCATCTCAGTCTGGCTTCTCTTACCTTGTCTCTTAAACATCTAACTAGTGCTGTCCCTCTGATAGACTCATTCCTGGTCCTATCCATCCTCATCACTCCCAAAGAGAACCTCAACATCTTCATCTTTGCTGCCTCCAGTTCTGCTTCTTGTCTTCTCTTCCATGCTACTGTCTCCAAACCACACAGTATCACTGGTCTCACAACAATCTTGTACAAATTTCCTTTCATTCTGGCTGATATTCTTTTATAACTACCCCTGACTGTTTTGGTATATTTGTCAAAACACTGTTTAGGCGCAGTCAGACAGCAAAAAAATGTAGCTCAATACAATAGAGGAGTAGAAATGTATTTCAATGTTCTGCCTGTCCCTAGATCGCAGACACTTAACGATAACAAATTTGCACTTGCTGAATAACATTTTTTTAGACAAATTAAGTGACATCGTGAAAATCCCTGGGACTGATGAATACTAAAAACAAGAGGGCAATTCTTGTTTGTGGACCTTAGAGTTAGAGGTTGACATTATAGAACGCCCCATGTTACCTTGGTCTCTGACACGGCTTTCTCCAGCTTCTTCAGCCTGTCTTGAGAGGAGACACTGGAGGTGGCATTATCCAGCTGAGTTTTGATCCTTATAAGCTGATCATCTAGCTTCTCCAGATCATTGAGTAAAGTGTAGGCACAATTATCACACTCTGGAAAACAAAGGAAGAATTGATTCTTCTGTAAACCTGCTAAATTGAGAGTCCAATCCAGATAGGTTGTTATGTTAACTCACCAAGGCACTGCATAGCTGTGTTTGTGTCCCCTGGTTCTAGTGTGTTCTTACAAACTGCAGAAATACCAGATGCACATTGACTTAGAAGAGTAAATCAAGTGATAAAGTGCGCTGTTTTCAAAATGTGAATTAAATATCTAACCTCCAGTCCTGGGATCACAGGTGTGAGCATTTCCATTGCAATTACAGGGTTTACACCCTCTTCCTGATGTCAATGGGTCACCATAGAAACCAGGAGCACAACTATGAGAAAGAGAAAAAAATACATGGAATTACTTAGGAAACAGGAATTACATGGACTATGTACAGTGCAGTCTTTGAACTCTCTGTATATTTACAGCTTAAAATAATCTGTCTAAAGAAGACTTGCCTGTCACATTTGTCTCCGGTGTAGCCTTCTCTGCAGATGCACTGGAATTCTCCATCAATCGCTCTGCAATCTACTGCAAAACTGAGCATTGACAGAGGAATTGTGGTTTAATTTCTGAGAGATCAAATCCCATTTAACTGCTGCATATCTGATAATATTTATTTTCCTGTCCCACCAACCTGTTTGTGGGTGTACTGAATGGGCATGGGCATACTTTGCATGTACGCTGAGCAGCATTTCCATAATAGCCCTCTTTGCAGTGTTCACAACGAGCCCCAGCTGTGTTATACTGACAATTCTGAAAATAGATAAAAAAGTGCATTTGTCAAAATACCACACAGTTTTTAAAGAATACACAGTACATGCAGAGTCATAAAGATTAGAAGTCAATTCAGTAAGCAAAAGAACTTGTATAGCTAAGGAATGCTACCCCTGAGGGTAAAGAGAAAAGACATTTCCCTGCCAATCAGTCATAAAGAATGTGTTTGATGTACTGGAGAGATAGCAGCTTTACCCGCGTGTACCCTTTTTAGCTACTAGGGTGGGGTTCCATGTATGCATTGCACATACAAGCCTGTGCTTGAGTGTCTTGCATAACAGTTGCAGAGGGATGGCGGATATCTTAAAATGTGTACAGGCATATCCTCCTATTATGGAGAGTAATGAATGAATGATAGGGCCAATAATAGAGAAGACTAAATGAGCAGGTGATTGATGGCCTTACCAGGCACTTCCCTGTCCAATCTTCACATTCTTTTGCCAGACCATTGCAGTTGCAGGGTATACAGCGGCCTAGGTAAGGCCCACTGCCATCTCTAAAGTAACCAGGGGTACATTTCTGCAAAAGAAAAAAACATAAAGGCAACATTTTAAAACATGTGGTTATCAGATCAAGAGGCAATTTTTGATATATCTGATATTATTCTATTAATATAAGCTAGGAAATGAGGTAGGGAATTGATATTGTATTCCACTGTTTTTGTATTTTAGTATTTTTACATTGATTAAATAAATCTTCAGGTAATTCCCTGTGAATCTGAAGGCTATCCCTTTCAATCTACTATATGAAAATATGATGCGATTCTTCTAACAGCACGTTTTATTTTACCTAAAGTTTATTATGGTTGACCTGGCGGAGGCAATGTACCCAAAGAACACAAAAAGCAATGAACTCACCTGAGGTGTCATTGAAATAGTAATCCTAAAATTAGATATCTGCCTTTTGCTTTTAGAGATAAAAGATAACAACAGTCTCCAGTAGTGAGATAAAGTTGTACTTTACATTCAAATTACATTTTAAAAGACTTTACCTGATTGTAAGAATTGGTGGCACTGTCACTAACAGATGGATCCCAAACAGAAGGATACTGTATCCATTGGCCTCCATGGTCATTTACTGACAGATATTCTCTTTGCTGACCTGCTTGGTCATTAAGTGAAAGGTCTTGTATTCTCTGAGTCCATCTATCATGATGCCTGGGGTATCGGGGCTTCTTCCCTCTCAAGAAGGGCCTGGGGCCAGCGCAGCATAGTCCTACCAAAGTCAATCCAAGCAGGGTTTGTAACAGAACCCCTGTACGCCAATGTCTATCCATATGCATCGCGAACATTCCAAATGTCTAGTCTGTGTGAAATAACACTCAACCTGCCAAAGCCCCAGCCTCTTAAACACAAACTCAGTCACACACACGTAGGCAAAGATGACACGCCCATATCCAACTGAGTCAACTTTGCAGAACAACAAACGTGTATGCTGGCGCAAAAGCACACACAAGCAAGTGTTCACATGTTCTCTCATTCCAAATAAACAAATATGCAGACAGGTAATTGCTTAATACCTTTGAGCACGCATACACAAAATTTGCTAGCTACTAGCATATCAAAGTCGAAGAAAAGAAAAATCATAACATCGTAACTACTACTGTGTCTTATTACAAACACAGAGTGTGAAGCACTGCTAGGTACAATTAATTGAAAAGGATGTTTGTTTTCTTTCGAAATTAGATCCTAAAAAAGACGAGAGGGACTGTCGAAGAACATTAACTGCATAGTAGGTACAACAAAAGAGAAGTTTAGGTAGATATGTTGGGACATGGGCAGGCAATACTGCTTGTAAGACAAGAAAAAATGAATTTATCCTATGTCCACTACCACACTGTACACTGAATAGATTAAAAAGGAAGAGTCCTAAAATTAATCCTTGAGGTATACTACTGTAAAAGCACCAAGCACATCTGATCACCCACCCAAACTACAAAATAACTAGGGTCTTTAAGACCCTCTTCAAAACAGAGTTGGTTGCATGACCATTTACTCATATCAAATCATTCAATACCATCATTAAGGTCCAAAAGAAGAAATTTCTAAAGAACTGAAGGAGGGTAAGAAAATGCTTATAATCAATATAACTGACTAGTGGCAGCTATGATAACTTGTCTCAGTAAGACTGTAAATGTTTGTTGACTTTGAAATAAAATAATTCTATGTAAAATCTTAACTGCGCTTTCACATAAAAATGAACAGTCAGCTTAGTTTAGGAGAACATTTGTGTCGCCATTTTTGGACAAAGAGGAAAAGGATCAGACAGCAATCATTCCTGAATCACACCTGAAAAACACACCTCAGACATCATCGGTGTGTCAGAGGTTCTTACAGACATGCATACAGTAATCAATTTCAGGTGAACACAGTTTATGACTAATGCTTGTGTGTTGCCAACTGCCACACCTTATGTGTCCAGGCGTGGCTCAATGTCATACCACCTAAGCCAACTCACAACCAACTTCCATTGAACACTGCCAAACTCATGATGTCTCACAATACACTGGAGTGAGATATCTATGGAAACAGCACTCCCACAAATAGAATTAAAATAGAAAGATAAAGTTAATGTGCTTAGTGGTTGAGGACAATAAATAAATAAATAAATAAAGATTAAATGTTCTTTCAGTCCAGAAAACCAAATCTTATGATTTTGTTAATTTCCCAAAGACAAAACTGCTGAAAATATGTGTGGACTGAGATTCACATAGTCAATTCAATTCATTTCATCTCATTTATCAACTACAGCATGAACGTCAACACTGCATTTGTATAAGCCATAACCTTGCCAGTGATTATAGCCCTATAAAAACCAATATTATGTCTGCGTGATTGTGCATCATATTCCAGCCTGGGGCTACACAATTCGTCTGATCTCTGGATGGTATTTTCCAGGACATTCCACCCAAGTCTCCTCATCAACCAAATTTTCCTTCAGGAAAAGGGTGTGGTCAGTCATTCAACTGTGTCAAGACAACCTACAAAACATGGCATAACAATCTAACTTTGACAAAAAGATCGTTGAATCACCATATTCTTCTCCCTTATAGATTTCAGCTGGACTAATGCATTGTACTAATGCAGTTACTATAGTTTTTTTAGAGGGGGGGGTTAATGTGGAAGTTGCCAAAGCCTTCAATTTTTTATCTCCTTGCTTGAGCTGGAGACTGTTGCAAATCTTACTAGTGTTCTTTTAGTTTTCTGTATTTAGACAACCAAATTCTTCACCACAATTTGGGGAAAGGCACTGGGTCTAACAACAAGAATTTTAGCTCTGATTTCCCGCTCATTAAGATTTCAGAGCTTGCATACAAAAACTGAAGATCATAGACAAATATTTGCTAAACGGCTGTTGGGCTACTTCTCGGAAAGACAAGCCAAGTGGTTTGCCAGTGCATCTCAGACAAATTCCAGATATCTACCAGACTAAGAACCACCAGCCTGAGAGCCAACAGGAGTGCAAAATATGGCCTACTGGGAAACCCCAGTGCAGGATTTTCTTTAGCATTTTGTGAAAGGGGATTCTGCACTGTTAGTAACTTAACCAGTGCTGTTGAAATTCATTTTTATTAATGTAATCGCACAGTCATGTAGTGTATAAATTAAAATGGCCCATAGTGCATATTCCTGAAAGAAGGCAGGGAGTTTGTTTTGTAACATTTTACTTTCTTACCTCACAAGAGTCTCCAGTGTACTCAGGAGGGCAAGAGCAAATCTCCAACGACTTTCCAGGACTTCCAGTCCCAGTGTTACTTGCTTCCTCCATGCCCACCTGTCCTAGACTGAGTCTTTGGCTCTTAGTAAAGTACAAGGCACGAATCCTCAGGCCCAACAAATCAGCTAGAACCATCATTAGCTCCTCTCTCGACACAGGCCTGTGTGTCCCAGCATGACGCCAATTTCCCTGCAGACATCAGACAAGTGATAAAGTACCTTGCACTCACATTACACTGATATGTTGTTTAACTTTACGACAGATTAAACCACATGAAAGGATATTTTACTGGCCCAAAACTTGAACATAAGACAGCCTATCCCCATAGGTACTCACCAGAGTCCTATATTATCAAGATAAATATTCACTTTTACTCTATAGTACGTATGGTCATCAGGAACATACTTCTCTGTTCTTTTAAAGAACATCCTCAATTTAAAGCTATATACAAATACCAATTTCAATCAGTATCAATAAGATTGACTTGGTGACATCGTGGGGCCCATTAGCAACACATTCTGTCCATTACAGGCAGAACTCACAAACAGTGGGTTTAAAAGTAACAACATATTTTTTGGATTCAATCAAAAACAAACTCTGTGAATGTTGTGGAAAGGAAATAGGAATAGAAAGGAACCTGCTTAGGAGGAGTAATAGTAATAATTTACTGTTTGTCTCATATGAGAATGTGTTGTTAAAAAGCATGAAGAATTGTTATTTCTTTAAAAATGCCAATTTATAACACATATTTTAACCCAGGGGCATCACCATTGTTTTACAAGCCCAATACATGCTCGGTTAATTACGTATAGAGGTCGCTTGTTAACTTTGGTTTTCCGCTAGTGTTTTCGCTCGGTATGGTATGATACATATAATGTAATAATGTCACATTGGGCTTCTTTTGGGTGCCATTTCAGTCCAAAGGAAAAGAAAGGGACTGATGCTAGTCCAAACAGCTTTCCAAGGGACAAGAAGAGAAGAAAGGAGTGGGAAATTGCTTGTGGTCACACACAACTTCCTAAGAATCCACAGCTGTGTTGCATTTGATGAATTTAGCCGAGCTAAGCTGCTGAAAGAGCATACGGATACTGCTAGTTTTAAATGGACACTAAAGCCAAACACCATGCCTCCAGTTTTCTTTCACAAGCATTCAAAAGGTCCTAGGAAAACAAGACAACTCAAAGAAATGCCACAGACAAAAAAAGTGGAGCCCCTTATAACCAATGCTCTCTCTCTGTTAGCATAGCAATGTAGTTGCCACATGCACACAAGCAACTTTTGCCGACTCTTGCCTCTTTGCGTGTTTATTTATCTAAATTTTGAAGCTCATTTTAACTTCTGAGTTCACCGTTATCCTCCTCACTCACATCTCTCTGTCGTTCAAATGGAAAGAATTGCACAGATGACATTGCACAGATGACATGTTTTTGCAACAAATGGTAAAATGAATGGGATTGAGCCCAGGTCAACCTTGTGATGCCAAGACAATGTTGCGATGTAAACAACAATGGTGGCACATGAGTGAAAAGTTTTCTTACAATTTTAAACAAACTAAAATATTTTGACAGATTTTTTAAATCTATTTTATGTAGCTTGTACAAGTATTGATCAAAAAGAACAATAACGTCTTGGTAACCGGGGATCCCTTTAAGACAAACCATTGATCTTTACCTCTACAAGCTGGACTCTGCCCTGGTAAAGTCTGTCTGGAATTTGGATTTGTGGAGCTTCATGGATCAAGGTCCTGTCACGACCCTGAGAAGAAGACGTTGTATCAGAAAAAAAATAAATAAATGAATCTGAAAGTGGGTAGGTAGAATGGAGTTAAATACTGTCAGTAGGATGTCTGGACTTTTGTCAATCAGAGTCATCCCCTCACTTGGAATACCAAATGATTTTGTCTGGTACGTAAGGACTCCCCCATATGATGAAACCTGGGACAAGAAGAAAAGCATAAAAATACAGAAAGAATGAAAATTGAGCCATATGATAACAGAATATATGCCTATTACATACTTCAGCATATTGATTACCAATTTATAAAAAGAATGTGGCAAAAATGGATATGGCTTTTTTTTTTAAATACTTTTTTGATCCCCAAAGAAATATTGAGTGTCTACTGTATTTACCCATGGATGAACCATGAGCAGTAGGCAGCCACTGAGCATAACCAGGCAAGCAGCTTCCTGTTCAACAGGCAATTCAAATATAGGGAATGGTCTCCACTTACATGGCCCTTTCTGACCTTGTGGTTTCAAAGCACTTTGACACACACATTCACACACAACATCACACCAATGGAGGAAGTGCTGCCATGCAAGCTGCTCAACAATGCTTCAACAGGCTAGTGAGAGTACAGCAATTGAACCAGGAAGACCCCTCTAAAACCTGAGTAATGCCACCCACTATACTTAAATGCTATACTACACTTTTTCAAGTTTGCATTTTGACATCAATCTTGTGCAAGAAGTTTGGTACGCGTCATCATTCACTCACCCTGTCTCCCAGGTACGAAGCTGGTGCCACCCAGTACAGAACTTTAACTGTCGGTTTAAGTTCCTGGATATCTGCAACCACTGTGTTACTGGCTGGGTTCAATACAGAGGGCACCTCCTGCTGGTCAGGACTTTCCAAGCGCCATCCATATATGTCAACAAACTAGAAATAACAGAGTATGCATTAACTACCACATCTTCATTTAAGTAAACAAAAATTTGTATTATTAGCTTGCATGCATGTTTGTGTAAAAACTGAGAAGAATACATGGTTGACAGGAAATCAGTGCATGAAGTAGGGTTCATATTTCGGCATAATGTGAAGTGAACATTGGACACAAGTGTATGTGCTATATATAAATGTGCCACACACATGTACGCACACACACACACACACACACACACACACACACACACACACACACACACACACACACACACACACAAACAAAAATGCATCTATCTTACTTTTTTAAATAATAATTACAATACAATAATCTATAGCCAAACCTTTTTCTGAAAAAAAAAAACAAAAAGTGGCAGTCTCTTTTACTGTTGATACATGTTCAGCTTTAATTCAAATATAGGGAATGGTCTCCACTTACATGGCCCTTTCTGACCTTATGGTTTCAAAGCACTTTGACACACACATTCACACACAATATCACACCAATGGAGGAAGTGCTGCCATGCAAACTGCTAACCAGGTCAGCGGGAGCTTCTGGGGATTCAATGTCTTTCTCAAGGACACTTTGGCATACAGACTGGGGAATTGAACCCACAACCTTCCGATTGAAAGGACACCTGCCCTCCCAACTAAGCCACAGCAAATAATTTTGCAAACCCCTTGAAAGAAATCACCCAGAGAGAAGAACCCGAAGACCTCTGTGGACGTGCAAGATCAAGAAACGTACACACCTTCCCCCTACGTTTGGTGGAGCTCTGACACTGGTCAGTAGCTCCAAAGCAGAAGCAGCTGGTACAGCCATGAGGGTTGAAGGGGTCAAAATAGAAGGAACCTTCCTGACAGGTGTCACAAATGATGCCAGCAACATTTTTCTACAAAAATGGCAGTAATTGTAGGGAGAATTCAGAGTACAGGCAAAGGGAGCAAGGGTTTATTTAACGCAGAAATCACCAAAAATTATCTCACCTTGCACAGGCATCTCCCAGTGTCTGGGTCACACACGTTAGGTGTGACACCTCCTTTGTTACACTTACAAGATATACAGTCAGGAAATCGATAATAACCTGGAGCACAACGGTCACACTTCCTTCCTCCAATCCTCGGCTTGCAACTACAAAGAAATTAATTCAATTTTCAATTATAACCATCTTGAGTCAAATGATGAATTTGATTTAGAACAGAAATATAAGGAATATTAAGTCAGGCTTTTGCTAAAGGAAGGAACCAAATTGATTTCCATGTTAGACTGAAGATGAACAAAACACTGTAGTCAGGTGTTATGAAGTTCTTATGAAGTGCTATGTGCTTGAATTTGTCAATTTAATTACCGTATAAACACATTCAGCAGAGATGGGGTCAGTAAAAGCGTGACAATAAATATTTTAAACTTCCGAAGGAAATGTCATAATTTCCAAAAATGATTAAATAATTGCTATATTTCAATGACCACTTCAAAAGTAACACTATAGATCTAATAAGTGAAATGAGGTGTTTTATTTTTTTTGAATTTTTGAATTCTTTCAAATTCCATGCAGAAACATTTTTTTCAAGCAATGTATGGCAGATTTATTTCTAACATACCTTTCTACCTACCTACCATTGATAACTCTGAAACCATTGAGGCCATATTTCACTTTCTTTGATAGATTAAAGGGATACTTTCATTCATTCTCAAAAGTAAAAAAAATTGGGGCCCAAAAGGTGTTTGATGGTTACTGTCTTTGATAGTGATTTAATTGAAACAAATCTCATATTACAATGTTTTCTTTTGTAATGCCGACTGTATGCTGACTTTTAGGAGTTTTGGCCAGCAATCCTTTCCTGGAAGAACTATTTATTTTACATGTAAATTAAACTATTACCTTTCTCCAGCAGCTATTTTCAACTTTCACAGAACAGTGACATGTTAATAGACCTCACAGCCATCAGTCACTCACCTGCACTGTCCAGTGATGTGGTCACAGCCAGCCCCTGCATTCACATGGATGCCATCTGGGGAACATTCACAGCCCTCACAACCCAGCAAAGGATGGTAGCTGAAAGTCTCATTCTGACAGACTTCACAGGTCGGTCTGATTGTCTGAGGAGGGCAGATGCAGTGTCCTGTCACGTCATCACACAATCTCCGACCACATTCACATGCTGCAATGGAAGAGATGAGATCGCTTTAACAAAACACTTCCATAATTTTTTCAACAAAGGTTACAAATATGTATGTATTTTGCATTATAGAAAATCACCAAAAGAAATTCAAACAACTTTACTCACGTCTACAGTAGGGGAAGCCAAAGTATCCTGTTGCACACTTTGTGCACCGCCGACCAATGACGTGCTCTCTGCAGGAACACTGTCCTCCCAAAGGATCACAAGTGGCCCCCGTGGTGCCTATACTATCACAATCGCAAGGCAGAGCTCCATCATTATAAGCTGCTGCGAGAGATTTGGTAGAGGATCTGCAAAACTGAGAGGATGCTTTGGGACTGTGGGAACAGAAATGTAAAAGGAGCTTTGTCAAATGCATCTATGGGTATTCACTTTAGTATCGATAGAGGGCACTTGTCACAAAACATCTGCTCTGCCAAAGCATATTTTTTTAAAACTACTGAGCTGCTGAGAGAGAGAGAGAACTTGTATTGAGATATATATCACAGGTTGTAATTTTATAAATGTCTCATCAGCCAAAATAATTTATTTACTCATCAACTGGCTTTACCAACAGGGTGAATACCTACTCATCATACACCTCTTCTCGGCATTGCTGCATGAAAACTGCGGACTTCTCCAATGGACTCTGTTTTAAAACTTCTGAAGTGTAACTACTTTCAGGAAGCAGCAGGATATAATCCTGGAAAAAGGTTTCAAAAGAATAACATATGGAAAAAGCGTGAATCAACATTGAAGCTTAACAAAGATTTCCTTTGGTTTGTGTTGCGATTAAACAGAGGGTGTTCAGTAGCAAACCGAACATCTTAATCCTTGCTCAAGAATGAAAAATTATAGCATATGAACAGCAAGAGACCAAAAGCCATCATGTACCTTACAGTGATTGAAAGCTTACGTAGCTTTGATAAAGCTGTGTCAGAATGCCAGGTAGAAAACTGTCTCCTTGTTGATGTTGGGGATATGACATAAGACTGAGGGAAAAAAAACCTTTGCAGGCCAAGTACAACTCAGGAACAAAACACTCTCTCTAGCCACATAAATATCTCACTTTCAGTTTTTTTTTCCCTGTATTTCTCTGTTTGAATTATCACTGAACTACAAACATCTAAACAATCGACAATGTTTGACATAACCTACTGACCAGTATAAGAGTCTTTCTTGGTGGCACAGTCAAAGAGATGCTTGGCTGCTGCCAAGACTGCTGGTTAAAGTCCAGGGCAATTCGCCCATTAGCCACAACCACCTCTCTGCAGCCTGAGACTGAAGGGCAATAGGATGCATTTATCATACCTGAAACAAAATTACGCAGTAAAATGAAAAATATCAGCATCAGACCAGATGTTTCATTTCTTTTTCTTTTTCAAAACCATGCAGTTAAATATGTCTAAGGCTTTTGATATGAGCACAGGGACATAATCTGCTCTCAAAGAGGAATCCTCTCACTTCCTGGGATGGCCATTGTTGTCCTTTCATATCCTAAGGCAGCCAATGATGTCCTTGCACCATTTGATCATACACGAGTGAGCCTACCACTTCAACACACACTCACCCTTCCAGTGTTGCCCTGCATCAACTTGAACGTCAATGGGGAAGGAAATATGTTCAGGCTGGTGATAATGGACAACCACCACATACCTGCCTGGAAGCGGCACTCTAGGTGTGAAACTGATCTTTGTCTGCAAGGAAATGGGGAGAAAATTAAGAATAAAAAAGACAAGGTGAAACATAAGATTAGTATCAGAGAAGTTGTTGCTGATTATAATCCCCTCAAGCACAGACCTTTAGAATGAAACTTAAATGTATTCAACAAAGACAGGTAGAAGGTTTCACAGTGATACCTGGGGATATTTAAGCAGCTTCCCATCCCTCTGCCGCTCAAAGACAGGGAACCCTGATGACTGTCGTCTTTGTCTCCAATATCCATTCTCTCCATCTTGGGGATCAACAGCCGGTGCAGTAAAAAGCTGGCCGTCAGTGGCTGCGTACAAAATCCAGCCCTCAGAGGGCTTTTTGAACTGCCCAAGAATGCAGTGCTGACTGAAAAGATTTAATTGCAAGAAGATATGGTTATCAAAGAAATGCTAAAAGTCTTCAACCCAACCAAACTCAGAGTCACAGTTTGCTTGAAGCAACAATCAATCACAGCATGATGTATGAAATTTCACCTTAGTGAAAGTACTTTTGATCTGAAATGTAAGAGTTTTCATACAGGTTTTTGTGTAATGTTTTGGCTTCCCTTGAAATATTTTTTAGATTTGTGATGAAAAAGCATCGAACATCAAATGATCACCAATCAATTAATCATTCACTCCAGCAATTAGTCAATCATAAGCGTCCAAGTTGCTGCACAGCAACCTTTGCTTCTTTCCATAATGTTTTTTTTTTCCCGGAATAAAGTACTAAATGTCGGCAAACAAATTAAAGATTTCAGTAGCACCACTTCCACTTCAAATATATTTACCCTTCCAATTGAAATAAATCTCCAGAGCAAATTTATTGACTGTTAAAAAACAGTACAAATAATCAATTAAATTAGATTAAATTGAATATTAAAACTTAGAAAAATAAACAGCGAATTTGTTCAACAGCAGATTATGAAGCTAAAATTGCATGGTACGACTGACAGGACTGTCCGCTGACAGCTGCAAACATATGTTACTACAACGACTAACCTACTCATTAGATGTTGGCTTTGAGTATATTTATTGTGAGTGAGAGAAAATTTGACTAATCTTTAGCCTCAAGTGAGAAAATTTGTCTCTCTGAAGGAATGTATGTGAACACACCTGGAAAACAGATGTCTTGGTTGGGTGATGAAAAAGTTTTTAAAAACAATGCGATGAGATATATTTGTATTCAATTACCTGTCTTCGGTGTACCGCCCATGAGTGGAAATACAGAGCACCTTGGGTTCAACATATTCCATGGAGAATTCTTTTGCAGGCACTGCATACACTTTGTACTTCAGAAAGATAATTGTATTCATTTAGAATAAACCATGTCATTCTAAACGATGGCAATTCAGAAACATTTCCTCACCAGCAGGAGTGAGGTTGTTGAAGTTTGCAGCAGAAGTTCTGTCTGGTGTGCAAGTTGCAACACTGCCACCTGATTACTGCTGTCCACCACCACACTTCGGCACAAGAAGCTGCAGAATTTAATGTGCAACAACTAGAAAAAGTAAATGTTCTGCCTCTCTTGAAGATGAAAAATCAATAATGTTTAAGCATTTATTTGTAGATGGAGCACTGATACAGACTCACCTATAGACACAAGAGTAAATGTTGGCTCTGGACAGGATCAGACTACCAGGCTGGCCACTTACGAGGATGTTGATGTTTTGGACATTGTCCACCTCGCTGGCATATTCCATAACAAGAGCATAAGGTCCTGGATGAGGCACACGTAGACTGAGCTGGAGCTGAGACTACAGGACAGAGAGGATAACGTTGGAATTGTGCACATTGTGAACATGCAGCAGTTAAAATAAAAATTAACCACCTAAAGATCTTGGATCCATTTTGAAGGACACACATCCATTCAAGGTTATGCCCAAAAGTTTTTTGCAGCTCGTGTTAAAATAGCTATCTTTCAGACATGGAGTAAAATGGTTCCCTCTTGGCACAATCAATGAAGTAAAATGGTAGAAGAGGAAATAAATGTTACAAAAAAACTGACACTGATTTGAGGCAGAATATATGGGTGTTTTTGTGTTCTTAGAAGTGTCGGCCTTTATGTCATGGTGCCATCATATTACAACTTTGGAAAACAAAAGACAAGAATAAAAACTGTAAAGAACTGAAAGTTGGAACAAAAGTATTTATCTTGGGGGTCCCTTCATGACCTAAAAAGGACCACATTCACAGTGTAAAGTGCATTGCCTGAATGCTGAAAACATATTCTGGAGACAGCAGGGAAATAAATATGTATACCGTAATGTCAATTGTAAAAAGTTTTTGTAGATTTACAAATTCAACTTATTATTTTAAAATGTGGAAATAAAAGCAATATTTGTTCAACTACACTCAATCAGAAAAGGTTAGGAAATAAAGAAAAATCGTACTTGCTTCTGGTGTCAAATTACAACTGTGGAAAAATTGTCCCTGGCATGCTAGTTAAAAGTTACAACACAAAAGTAATTCATTAAAATTAAATATTGATATCACGCTTTTATTTTTATAAACGTGTGGCTTACAAATCACAATTGCTGCAGCTGACCAAATGTTTTCTTCGATTTAGGATGTACATTTTGTCAATTTTTTTTTCCAATCACAGCTTGATATTCAATCTGCAGCTAACTCTAGGAAAACAAGCATATGTCTGATCTACAGGTATGCGTGTTGGAGTATTCTTATTGCAACTTAAGCTGTGAATATTGAGTGAATATTAAAGACAATTGATCTACATCAAAATGATTTCACTTTGTTTCACAATGATGCTCTTATTTTGTGAATACTATATCAAAAGTGTATCTCTTCAACTAGAAATATTTCTTCTATTTGGTCAAGATTGACACAATTGAGTGTTAAGTACTCAGAAGATCAGCATATTAATAAATGGCGGCCACGCGTTTCGTTCGTGCTCCTGTAGAATCTCCCATTTCTCACCTGTCTTCCACTGAGAACAGCCATCTCAGGATGGTCTGGAGTGGGACGTCGCACACGTGCCTGCCTTCTCCTGCGACCTCTCCGGGTAGAAAGAACTCCCTGGTAGCCCAGGGAGTAAATGAACCCGTCCATTGCAACATGCTTATACAGCAGACAGCTTTAACACACACACACACAAACACACAGGTAGGAGAGATGACCAACAACAAGACATGATAAGAGTCATAGTTGATTTGAAAAGGAATTTAAATCAAGGTTTTGATGCTCATGTACAGCATAAAATCACGCGTCTATTCAACATGCATCACATCACACTCATATTATATCCTCGATCAGGATTTTAAATATTAGGGGTTTCATTTTTATGTTGTATTGCTATCTAATCACCACATGATCGTGACCAGGCACTGGAAGGGATGCAACTGAGTGTTAGGCAGTGTGGATGATGAGGGTCAGCGCCTTCAAGTCATAGGCCATTGCTGTATTCTGAAAACAATGAATTGCCCCCTTTACAAGTGAGTTTGGGATGAGTGGAAACTGTACAAGATCTGCATCAGCAGTGATGCAGAAGCAACATTGATCTGTTGTGGGAAAGAAGGCACTGAGCCGAGCAGGAAAACTCAAAGCTCAATTCAGCAGCCAATTAATGCTAATGCTAATAAAAAATTTTGACAGAAAGAACAAGGGTCTGTATACAAGCATTTGAGATTAATATATTCCACAAGGTGGCTTGGCTTAGCCTTCGAGACAGAGTGAGGAGCAGGGGCATCAAGGGGCAACTCATAGTGGAACATCTGCTTCTTCACATTGAAACAAATCAATTGATTTTGTTCACATTTGATAAAGCTGCCCCAGGAGCGTCACCCTCAGAGGTGTTCAAGTATGCCCACATGGCAGTGGGCTCCATGGTCAGCACAGAGCATTCTGTAGGGATATTACTTTGGAACCCCCCAGGAAGATCTTAAGTGCATCGATTGGGCATCTACTGCTATCACAACATGATCCTAGATAATCAGTAGTACGATGAATGAATGAGCAGAACTTGGATTAAGATTAAGATGTATCATTTTAAGAGAAGGGGGCTGCTTTTAAAATAAAATCAATAAATAAAAAATTACTTTTTATGCCTGCTTTCAGTGGGTAGGTAGGTGCAGGGCTGAGTGACCTTTTCCTTCAGTAGGGATGCTTCATAATAATCCCGGGGTAGCAGCACTAAGTAGTCCTGAGGAGTGGGCAACAATGTGTCATCAAATGCAATATTCAGAGTATTATTATCATTTATTATGTAGAGTGCATTACAATGAAATAGTGTTGAAGCGCTCTTATCAGAACTCACCAGCAGAACATTCTCTGCTCTAATGTGAACAATCCATTTCCCAGGCATCAATGTAAAGGGCTCAGTGAAGCCCCCTCCTGGGACAGTGAGGAAGGATGGCGAGGCACTCACAGGGAATATTACTTCCTTATTCTGCTCTGACCCTGCAGAGGCAGAGATTAAAAAGTAGTGTCATGTTCTCACAGCTAAAGACAAAATAAATGACAAATATTGTTACTTAAATCATGCACAAATTTGGTAACAAATGTGATGACTGAATTTGTTTAGCTTTTGGAAAACCCTAAATGATGGGTTAATTTTAGTGACTTTGTGTCATTGGCCAACTTACCTGCAATACCTCTGTTACTGGTAACCTTGACACTACCAGTCATACTATTTTGGCCAGGGTTAGTGAAACGAAGAACCACAAAGAACAATTGCTGTCTCCCATCTTTTTGGTCAACATGCACCCTTACTCTGACTTCGTTCTGCAGGGACAAAAGCAACAGACAGCTGACTGTGATGGTGCAGGCTTGATGAGAAAATGGAAGGGTTACGTTGAGTAAAATTGTTAAAAAATATGTCTGGTGGGCAAAGTAGTTTGGCAGAGGGGGAAGGTTAATCAACAAATAGAAAGCAGGAAAAAAATAAATAGCCAAAAGAAGCCCTCCACTTACAGTCACAGCAATACTGAAAGCCAGCTTCATCCACCACCAAGATCTTTGCTCTCACTTTTGCTCTCCCCTTATGTTGAGGGGTGGCGTAACGCAATACAATATGGAAAGGGCCAGGAAAGCTGACAGTAAGTGTGAGGATCACCTCTGGCTGAAAGAAATAGCGTCAGTTCTAGATCTAGAGTCCAAATATCTTTGTGCAGTAAAGATGTATGGTGAACTGTTTGTGCAGTGCAAGGAAAAGATTGTTGGAGGTTTGAAGACTGCAAAGGATAGGTTTGCAAATTTTGAAATGAAAGATAGTAGGTCAAAAAAACATAATGATCCAAGTCATGTTTCAGACTAGAGGTTATACTTGCTCGATTCATCTGGTTATATGCACTAACCTGTGCAGGAGAGAGAACTGCATAACCTCTCCAGCTAAACCCTGGGAACTCGCGAGGGTTATAACCAAAACGCACTGGTCTTGAGTTTGGTGTGGTGCCATCCTCCACTTCAAACTTGAGTTGATAAAGGTTTGGAAGATAATAACCTGGAGCTGGTCTAACATGGTACAAGACATTTTGAATCAGAATTGAGTCAGTGTTTATAGCTACTCTTGAAATGCATTTAAATGTTTATGTCAAAACACCTTACTCAGTGCATTTGAGACCAAAAATATTCCTGCGGCACTGACATTGACCTGATGCTTCATCACAGTCCATGCCAATTGCTCCACCAACATCGCACTGACAACCTAGCAGCGGGATAAAAATATTAATGACATTCTTTTAGTTGTCAGAAATCACCAACAGTGATTTTAATCTGCTTTAGGTTTTGAAGAAGAGATAAAGTAGATGCATGACAGCCTCCTCGAGCTATGGAGTAACAGTATAGCCATTGCCAGACATCTTGGTATGATGTCTGCCATATCCAGTGTCATAACTGCTCGTTTAATAGCCACTGGGGCATAAAGACTTTGATTTACGCACGAATGGAATCTCAACTCAGAACTCACATCTTTTAAGCCTTCATCATAATGCCATGATAAGGTTGTTCGTTTATCCAATTGGATGACAAAAGATATCCAGCTTTTGTGATATGAACATCTTGTCTCTTAAGAGGTGATTCAGAATGTGATCATGTGCTGACAATTGAAGCAGACGTTTGTCAAGTAGCATCTTCATTTGAGGTCTTCCTTTCTCTAATGGTGCTTCATGTCTCTAATTTGTTCCAATTACTCTATAATGTGATGTTGGCATTTTTGATTTAGTCAGGACTCACCTTGACAAGCAAAATAGTTCTTTTTCTGGAAAAGGAAATATCCATCCTTACAGGAGTCACACTGCTGCCCCTCTCCATTGGACTTACAGTGACATTGGCCACTCTTCTAAACAAACATAATCAGGAGAGTATAGAAACTATTTTAGCAAGGGGGGGGCTGTTGCTGAATATATTAATATGCCATTATAAATTGTAAATGTGGATCAAACACAATAGAGAAAAATGGAGAAGTACTCTTTTAATTACATGCTCACACTGTCCAACACCACTCAGGGTCCCTTTCAAGTCACAGCTGCACTCTGGTATAAAACAAAAACAGCGAGGGAGAGGGGTGAGGGAAGGGCGTATGCGATGACAGGATCTGCAGTGAATAGACTCTGATTACAGGATATTGTCACTTTTACAGGTGAAGAGCGACAGCGGAACTGCTGACCCTCCATGATCTGTAAACCTGTTCCAGGGAAGAATTACAACCATTATTTGCTTTCAAACTTACCCTGTCCAATATCAACTACAGGCATTCTTATGGTATTAAAAGTTGTTTTTTGGGAAAACATTTTGTGTATTAGAACTGAATTGTGAGAATAGAAATGAAGTCAGATACGGTCTCTACATTTTCTATGAATTCCCATTTTGAGCATTTTTAGATAATTAGTATTGTTAGCAACATTGTGACAGGCCTGATTCAAGGTCAAGAGGTTTCACATCATGTAATATGTCAACAAGTCCTTATGACTGCTTTATGAAATACAAAATCTCATAGACTCAATTTTACATTGCAAATGGTAGTACTTTGCAAAAATTAACATGTACTAGTGTTCTATTTTTCACTTTTTTTTTTCAAATAGAACGGATCCTGTCTTGCTGACAGTGGTATGATAATATAACCCCTGGGTAAGGGCTAACAAGACTAATAACAGTACCCTGTCAGATGTTATTGATAATACATATTGACAAGAGAATATGGGAACACTCGTAAGGCTTAGAAAACAGTTATAGATTTTTATCCATTTCAAAAGCAATAGTTAAATATTTACTTACTCATACAGCCTTGAGGGTTACTGGCTGCCAGGTTCCAGTGAAGAGGTTTACACCTGTCACACAAGACACCCTCTGTACTTGATCGGCAACGACAGAGACCCTGAAACAGCAGATTTGTCACCCCTGACATTTAAAACTGGTAGAATAAAGCAGAATGATTTTATTATCAGATAGGTAGGATCTACACATAATTATATGTTGTCAGATATATAAAAATAGCAAATGTGTTGTCTTTCCTCTGAAAACAAGAAATTCCAAACACATGGAGAGACTTAATTAACTCTCTTAAAATAACTTAACACCCTAAAAGAGGAAAACATTACTTCATTTTGTTTTTCTTCCGTCTTCAGAATGAGAGGAAGTGTCTTTTCCTCCATTTTAATTACACTTAGATTTCAGGGAGAAAAAAGCTTCCTTGTGAAATCTGTTGGAAGTTTAAACAACACAGCTGCGTAATCAGTTACTAATGTTGATCTATGCAAGTAACACCCAGGAAGGTGGAACGGTACTTAGAATATAACAGTTCTGTGGAAACATGAAAATGAAAACACAATCAGTGCCAGTCTGTGGGAGAAGGTGAGTTCTAATCTGTTATCTTGTGTTTACTATGGGTGGCGTACCGTCTGAGGATCAGCTATCTCAGTCCCTGATGGATTACACTGACTGATTGAGGCTGGAAACACAGGACAAAATAGGATATTAATGAAAAAAAAGATATGTAAGTTAGTTGACTACTAATGTTGTTCCTTTTTGCAGTGATGTACAGAATATAGCAAACAATAGGTTTTAAACTTTAAATCAATGAATAGGCATAGTTTAGGATTACATTCATTAATTTCCAACTGATACCATAAGATTGGACTGAAATACTTGATGTTGTTTTGCTCCCAGACTCTGTGAGTCAGCTACCTGAGCATTGGGGAAACCTTTGTCCGGAAGCGCAGTGGTCACACTGCTGGCCCACCACGCCAGGGAGACACAGGCACTGCCCTGATACTGGATCACACACATTGCCATATGACCCAATACTTGAACAGTCGCAGGCTGAGGACAGAAAAGAAAAGCGTGAGTTTTAATGTAACTTCCAAAACCACATTTTCCTGGAGAAAACATTATGCACAAATACATTGTTGAAATACGATTATTTTTGGCTCATAAATGCCAACAAACCAGTTGTACTTTCCTGTGTCCATAAATATTAATGTGACCACTTATATCCTTATATATCCTTTTTGTTCTAAAACTAAATACCCACCCTGTAAACTGACAGTGACTCAGAGGTCTCCAGTTATCTATTCTGGGGACTAAAAGTCCTTACAAGGAAGAATGTTGTCTAAAATATTGTGCAACCTAAAATAAATTACATAAATGACCTTGTCAGACAGCATACAATGTTACACGATATTCACAGAAGAGATCATAAAAACAAACATGAGAATGAGCTGCAGGAGGGCCAGTTGAACAAGCAACAACATTTTCCTACTACCATTAGATGAGAATAAACATCATAATTACAATGAATGTGAGTATCATGATTATATAATGTGTGGGATAAAACCTGGCCCAATGCTCTCACCAGCACAATCTGGGTATCCATAGTAGCCTGGTGCACAGGTGTCACATTCCTGCCCTCCATAGTTGGGGAGACAGACACACTGACCCCCTGGACCACAGATACTGTCAGCAATACCAGCTCCATCACAAAGACAAGCTGATGGAGAGGAACAAGGTTCAAAACAAAAATCTACAATGCCAAACAGAGAAGAGGCACAAAAATACAGAAAGTACAGTATGTTTAGTTTTCAAAAAATCAAAGAAATATGGAATAGAAATGTATAAATTCAGTGACTTTGCAATACAATTGTGTTGTAACTCTGATAATACAGTTCAGCCTGTAATGAAAAGGCACATGCCTTGTTCATGTGCTAAAGAAAACGAGGTCACATTTAAAATGAGAGGACAAATGTGTCTGCACAGACAAATAATAAATACATCAGCAAAGGAAAAACAGGTGATTTGTCACATTTTTGTGGTACTAAGTATGATTGCATTAAGAAAACAAAGGAAAACCCACATTGTTTTTTTTCCAGGGAAGATGATATAATATTAAAGGTTTGCGGGCGCTTGTCAAGACCATCATCTATATTAGATTTTGAAGCTGCTAAAAAGCTTGGTCTGACATTAAAAAAACACTTCCAGAAACAAGAGGAGGCAAGTTCATGCAGACAAAAAAAAACAACGCACTTATATTGCAGCTAAGCACAGATTCTATAGTTTGTACATGGTTGCTACTTTGCCATTGCAATTAGTCTCCAATTGCTCAGAAATATCTCTCCAGTCTACATCACCATTCAAACAAGATCAAATATCCATCACAAACATTTTGGTTTTCATATTGCAAGTTATGGTTACCTCATGTTTCTGAAAAACAATACTGATGAGGACTAGTAATGGCAACTTGTCTTACCCTCACACTTTGGGTAGGAGTGGTATCCCTGTTGACAGCGGTTGCAATACTGCCCCTCCACAAACTGACGGCACAGACAGCGACCTGATGCATCACACACCCTGTGCTCTGTTCCTCTGTAGTCACATATACATTCTGTGAAAAAACACATAACACTCAAATTTGTCACAAAACAATTACTTTCATGGTATCTAATAGAAATTCAAATGGGTGGCCCTGTGGAACTTTAAGTCTTATTCATAAATTATCCTCTGTTCTTTTTTAGTTCCATTTAAACAACAAGGAATTACAAAAACTCTCTTCAACTCAACTTTGTTCACTCTGTGGCACACAATTGTTAATGCGACACCGTGCCTGCAAAAAGTATGTGAATGGACTTGGCATGAAGTCAGGTAGACAGCCAACACAAAAGCAGATTTCTTTGCCCCTAAGTGGTTTTCAAACATTTAAAATTGACTTCTAAAATTGGCTGCAGATGAAATAGCTTCTCAGTCAGCACTCATGACATAATGGACATGAAGACTTTGTAGTTCAAGGCATGGTACTGTTTGTTTTTTAAGTTAAAGTCGAAATCAGAAAGACATTGCTTTAGAGGAAATGCTTCATTACAAATAATGGAGTTTTCAAGCCTGATCAAAACCAGAAAAGGGAATTTTTATGGCAATGTCTAATAATAGACTGTTTATCTCTCACTGAACAGTCCCAAATGAATATTATGATCATGAGAGGAGAGAGGACGACTTGAACTTGCATCCCAAATGATGGATATTAAAATACCATGAGAGCCTGACACAGTTTTTTAATGATCTGCTATCACTTGAACAGTATATTTATTATTTATTATCCCATCACATCCAAAATAGAATATACTTAGAGTTTCATCAGGTCTACAAAGATGATCTGCCCCTCAGCTGTGCATAAATACAGTGAGCCCTGACTTGATTAATCCATGCCACTACATGTAAGTTACATTCTATTCAACAGAAAACTGACTTTGTAGTCCCGTACATGATACTCTAAAGTTTTCTTTGATAACTTGTGCTGCCGAGTAAAGGTGTCTCAGTCGACCAACAAGTCAAAGCCTGGAACATGATTTTTACAGAAAAGAAATGTAAATGGTCCAAACCAATAAAAGGAGTTCACATGGCATCTCAATGTAAATTCTTAAATAGCTGCTCAACATATCAGGTCTATTCGCACTCACGAAGACATCTGGGTGAGCCAAAATAACCTGGAGGGCAAGGGGGGGGCTCTGAAGAGGAAAAGAAAAAAAAAACTATGTGCAAGGTTTCACAGTAACTCCAGTATAAACACAGTTTTAAAAATGCTACAATTGGTATGAGACAGTTTACCATTATGCTCAAAGTACTCACCCACAATGGGTCCTGCAGGGGATTTGGTGGTTCCCTCATAAATTGGATAACCTGAAGTAAAGAAATGGTATAAAATTAAAGAAAGGAGAGACTGTAATTAACTCATATTAAAAGTGCCAACTCTATTAAGATTAGATGCTTTTGTAGCAACGATTATATTTTCCCCCTCAAACAAATTTTAAAAATCGGTTACAAAATAAAATGCCAAGTCTGACAAGCTGCTTTAAGTTGAATTACATTCTTAAGAAACATCACAAATGGAGCACATCCTAACTTTTATTGATAATAACAGTAAAAAAGGCAGTATAGTGCTATAAATCATTCAGTGTTGTACCATTCTCAATGTTTTACAAGGGGATAATCGAGAACTAGTGAAAGTTATTGAGATTAAATTGACCTGAATCACAAAAAAATGTCCATTGAGTTACACCTGCCCTCTTAGCTATGAATCTATGTCATCTGAAGCACAAAACAATAAATAAGCTATCCTTTTTTATAAAATTGTCCTCTGGAACTATTTTGACACTTAATTCACAGCTACTATAGGATTGACCAATGTAAACTGAGGCTTTAACATCTGCATCACATCTTTGATCCATTCCTCCCTTTGTTTCTTCCATCAACACTTGCTGTTAAGAAAACTTCACTTACGAATGCACTGAGGGTAGTAATAGTATCCATCTGCACAGCGATCACAGTTTTCTCCAGCAAACTGCACTTTGCAGATACACCTTCCAGATCCCATGTGACAGCCCATTGATGTCCTGTTGTTGCATCTGCAAGCTGGTGATATTACTTGCTTTTACTCATTTTACAAAGCATGATATATTGATAATAGACTTTATTTATATTTATATTTAGTATTCAGTAAAAAATTAAGCGATTTGAAAAAGAAAATGATAGAAAAAAATGTTACTGATGATTTTGCTTGAATTACTATCCTCCGTTGCTGAGCTGACGTAAATTTAAGGACAATATGATTCATGTTTCAAAGCATGAATTCCAGCTCTAAAGGCATCCAAACATATATGACGGAAATGTAACAAAAGCAGACTGCAATGAAAACTAATAAAACAAAACACTGCCAATGGAGCCATCTATTTTTCTCACAATAGGAACCGAGAATAAAATACTAATTTGCATACAAGGACATGTAACTGCATGGTCATATCATAATTAACATCTAATTTTTTATCACAAGGCTTTCAAAATTTTCCAAAGCATCAATTATTCAGCAAGGATTTGATTTTAACAATGTCATATACAGGTGATTAACATGGAGAATAATAATTACATAGCCCATTTAGGCCTCCAGAGTCATCATGCATTTATGACCCATTTTCTTTCTGTGATTATATTCAATCCTTTATTCATAAATGAAGACACGAGGAGGGAGAAAGTATCAAACCACACATGACAGACACAAGAAGTTTGGCCCTGGCTTGTCTTTCACCAACAATTCTATCAGTTCTTAGCAGACAAGCCTTGTACCCATCTCTTCCAATCAGGTCACAGTCTCCCCTCATGCCTCAACCCCTGTCTCTTAGCTCAAATGTGTTGAAACTTTTGTAGAATTGTCACTTGGAAAAAGAGAACAACAAAATTGTAAAATTTTGGAAAGCTGAAAGAGAAGGCATATGTCACCAGTGACAGCGAATGGAGAATACTTCCCATTTGGATATCTGTTGTCAGTGCTTCTTCACAATATCTAGTCTCTTTCCATTTATTATTATCTCTTATGTCATTAAAAACATGTAAAATTGTCTGTGCATGAAGACTGTGTTATACTTTCTACATTTGCAAGTAGTGTAACGAAATTTTATGGTCAGAAGTTGTAGAGTCTGTGGCAATTTTATGTTGTGAGGAAATAAACAATACAGATACCGCAACACACAAGGATGTCAATCATCCGAGAAGTTGTCCAAGCTGGTTTTAGGTCCATCAAGACTCCATTTTATTTGACAATTTGACAGTCGTAAATCAGTCTTTAGACCTGTAATTTGTGTTCTAAACCCTTCCACTCCCCGAAATCCCATGATCTTCTAGCACTTCACTTATCAAAGACTCATTTTGACTGTATTTGCCATAAAAAGACTTTTCGGGAGGCCATCTTATTTGCCCTGCTCCCAGTTTAGTGAGACGATGAGTAGTTGATGTTTAGTTTGTTTAGTCTAGCCCATGTCTTTTCAAGTTAATTAGCCCATTTCTATAGTTTAGGCAGCTTTGAATCCCAAGTAGTTGGAAAAAAATATCAAATTCCGCAGTAAGAATTTCAAAAATTAGAAAATATGTGACTGGAAATTGTCTGTGCATTACAGTTTTTCACATCTCAGGAGCAAAGGAAAAATAACTCACGCATGCATCCATTGGGAGACTCAGGGGGTACTCCAAAAAGTCTGAAGAAGCCCTGAAGACATTTCTCACAGTTCACCCCAGCAGTGTTGTGCTAAAAAAACAGGAAATGTAATTGTACAAGCTTTACTCTCCAGAGAAATAAATTCTGTTTGCTGTTTCAAACGGATACATTTGCATTAACAAACAAGCTGAATTTAAAGGGACAAATATTGAATACTCAAAGGTCCACCCAGTCACAATGTGATTTGTTGATTTGATCATTTTTATGCATGTTATTTAGACTGTCTGTCTCATTACTGAACATTTTCATTTTAAAGAAAAGCTTGATGCTTGACTGCATTTAGCCAATCAAAGGGCTCACATACTTTCAATGAACTTTTCCACTTCTGATTCATCATCTTCAAAGAGACAAAATTCACTTGTCAACTTCATGGGATTCTGTTATTTTTGGGTAATGCTCCAACAGTTGTGAATAATAATGGCACATTAAATTTACCAGACTTGTTCATATTTTGGTTTGGTAATTTAAAGACCGAAGAGTGGTTAGAGAAAAGACTATAAAGAAAGCATTTAGAAGATACAGATCCTGTTTGCACATGTTGCAAATTTAATAGCACTATATGAAATCCTCTATAGATTCAAATTGACTACAAGGACGTGGTCTTTATGTGTAGACACAGGGATCAGTTTAGACTTGATATGGACTTCATACCTGGCAGTTTATGCACACTCCTCCCCCATTGTATCTGCCAAAGGTGTCTAAACTTGCTCCCCTCTTTTCCACTTCTGGATCATAATAACAGTCAAAGGCATGGGAGAAACACTGACAGGCTGAGGAGGAAACCCCCGAGACAAACACATGAAAATTGCATGCAAAATTAGTTTTTGCTACACAGCAAATCCTTATTTAAGCAACCTGAACTACTAACTATATCAAAAAGAAGAAAATAAGTGGGGTGTTAAGAGTAAATATACAATTCAAACTGCATAACCTACTCCAGGTTCAAAGCTCATGTCTCATTAATGCTTTAATGCTTAGCTTACATTTACACTGCGTGAGTGCACTGATTGGATTACAAGTCTTTTTCATATTTCTATCTCTGTATATTTGGCTGCTGGAAGGTTTTACATGACAGGAAAACTGTCAACAGACCATAGCAATTACATCCCAGCTTACGCTGGCTGTGCTGGCTGGCTGGATACTTGCTGATAAACTGGTATGGCGAGGGGCTTTCTGCAGGGCTAGTAGGGGTGTGGTGAGCCAGCTTATCACCAGGCTAAGCAGAAAAAAAACAGTTTTCCTGGAGCTACTTTCCACTGTGCTCATCATCACTTATACCATATGAGGAATGTTCTCTCTACTCTTTACTGAGGCCCTCTACAATACCATATCAGGGCATCTACAACAAGGATAAAATATCAGCAGCAAGTGTGCGCTTCAATCCTCTCTTGAGGCCTATTTTCAAGGAGTCAGAACTGTGGGAAGTAGCACTGCTGTTTTTACACATCATCTATAACTTTGTAGACTTACATTGACATTCATTGGGGCTTTCAACAGTTGCAGCACGCCATGGCTTCTGGTTAAAGCCGGGGCAGCACCGGTCACAAGACTCACCACAGGTATTGTGTTGGCACTCACACTGAAGTCTAAACACATAAGTAAGTTTTTTAGATGTAGTGATGGTCAATTTTCTATTTACAACAAAGAAGCACAAAAGAGTAACAATTATAGCAGCATATCAGACATTTACACAATCTTCATTACAGGTAAGAAATGTTTGGTTGCCGTACTAATAGTTTTCCTTTGTAATCTGCTCCTTCTCTGCTATCTGATCTCTATTTAACATTAGCATTCATCTGGAGTTCTGCTCCAGTGGCTTTATTTGCTCCCCTTTGCTCTGTTGTTATTTCCATTAATTCAGGCAAGTAGACTGTCAAGAGTGTTTTCATTCTGGAAAGAAAAAGCATCCTACAGTTCCTGGAAAGTAACCTGATGAAAGTGCTGAGAGGGAACCAAAACACAATGATCTGAGCCAGAAAAGCAAAACAGAAAGTAAGCAAAAGACAGAGCTGCGGGGAACTACCCTGTTGTATGACTGTTGTGTATGGATTTTTTCACAACAGACGATGATGATAGCAAGCCATGTTTTATAAATAAGTAGCCTAAATAATTTTCTAGGCTGCTTGAACAGTTCTTAGAATAGAACTTTGTGTAAAATATATCAGAATAATGCTTGAGCATTCTTGTTTATTTCATAATATAGAGCATCACTGTTCAATTTTTGTTTTTTTTGTATGATAAGGTAAGATAAGATAAGATAAGATAAGATAAGATAAGATAAGATA
Source organism: Fistularia tabacaria (assembly GCA_901007705.1). NCBI lineage: Eukaryota > Metazoa > Chordata > Actinopteri > Syngnathiformes > Fistulariidae > Fistularia > Fistularia tabacaria. The sequence goes on along the minus strand of CAAKHD010013178.1, from coordinate 201,903 downwards.
AGATAAGATAAGATAAGATAAGATAAGATAAGATAAGATAAGATAAGATAAGATAAGATAAGATAAGATAAGATAAGATAAGATAAGATAAGATAAGATAAGATAAGATAAGATAATACTTTATTGATCCCCATAGGGGAAATTCTGGTGTTGCAGCAGCACCATTAGAGAAAAAGAAAAAACAGGAAAGATACATACACACATGTATCAGTGCAAACACATATGCACATATGTCACCATACATTCCCACACACACGTTTACATACATATATACACACACATACCCATGCCTACATATAATATATATACACATATACACAATAGACACAGTACACACATACACATATATACAAACACATTTACACATAGATAGCACCCTTTTTTTTATGATCCCATAAAAGGGACTTAATAGTTGAATCTACTCTTCAAATTGAACTTTTGACCCCCTAATAAAAATCTGGATCATAATGTATATACTGAGATATGAAAATCTGAGCATTACAAACCTGTTTGGGTTTTCCTGGTCAGGTCTGCCACCACACTCATGTGCATGGCCATGACATACACAGCGCCCACCAATACTGATGTCTTTAATGCTGTAGTAATACTAACAACACAAAAGTGACAAGGACAATGTTATCACTTGCATAGTTGTGTTATCAGAAACATTTTCACATCATAACACATTATGTGTCGCTTGGCTTGAAAGCAGAAATGAATCACTAGTGTTGACAAGTCCAAACTTGAACTCTGACCTCTGAGTTTGGACTAGCTGTATGAGGTGAATCAGTGCATTGCCACATTTATTGAGATAACAGCCTTCAGCATAGACTGAGTATTTTTAGCATCTTGAAGAAGAATGAAGTGATTTAGAAGATATCCATAAGAATAAAATTATGGAATTAAGTCAAGATGGGAAGAGATATAAAGTGTTTACCCGCAGAAAAGAAGCAAAAATGTATGAATCAGGTAAATTATCAAGGTATTGCTAATTTCAATAATCTGTACCCTCATTTAAATGTCAATAAAGTTAAGAAAACTTAGCCGATTTGTCTGCCTTCAATTGTCAATTGTCTTCGATTGTTGGCAGAAAAAGTTCTTATGCAGCAATTCATAATATCCTGATACACAACCAAACCAGCAAGAACTGTGAATCATTGAACCACTAGTGAATTGAGAGTCCTAAAGAGAGTTCTTGATGTATTTGGTTTGCAGTCTCCCACAACTTTCGTTCGTTTTCTATTTCCACACTACACTAAACATCAAGACCTTTGGAATATAGCTGAAAGAGTAGAAACTCCTGGACAGTAAAATCTGTAACTATCTCTGTGATTTATAATAGCTGGCCAGAGTAGTAACAAGGCGGTGTCTGGTGACAATACTCCAGCTTCAAGCTTCCAGTTATGCATTGGAGGACCAGCTGTATTCCTTTGCGGAATTTTTTTGAGCATTTTGACCGAACACACTAAGGCTACCTAGGGGACTTTTCCCTGGGTCACAGAAGAGGAATGACAGCGTAATTCATGACAATTCACCAGTGGTGTCTGTTGAGCTGACATATTGGTTGGGCAGACAAAAAGAATAGATTTTTAAGTCAACATGATGATGTTCACAGTTGCCTTTTTTTCAACAGCCACATCAGCCTCTCATTAAAGAGGTATAACTTTATTGTTTTTACCTGCCTGAAGACCTTGTGAAAGGAAACAAACTGATGTGTTCACCCCTGAACTGCTTTGACAGGCCTGATGGCTGGTTACACCAAACCATTTGGGAAGAAACCAGGAGAAACTGTTCAGAGATCAGCATTAGTTATTTAATACATGGAACGCATTCTTTTGCTTCTAATTGAGAAAGCTCTATATTGCTCTCAATAATGCCTTCAGTAATGGCATCTAAATATACTTGTTTTTGAGCTGCAACCATTCTACACTTAATAACACTCATAACTGTGTTCACTGCCTTGATGGACTCCAGCATCATCATCAGGGACACCATGTGAGGCGTTCTGCCAGCTTAGATGGACAAATACCCAAATCTTTCCAATCCAACATTACTGCAGAGGCAAACCAAAACTAAAACTACATGTTCCAAATTTTTGCCCATTTTTCTCAGCCAGACAGCACTGCAACCCACAGAAAATTTGTACTGGAACCAAACTGTCTTCTTCAACTTTAAGGTAACATGCCAAATTCTGCACCTGCAGCCTCTTGGAGTCTTTCCACCCATAATGCCTCAACGAGGATAAATCTTTGGGCAGGACTGTGATTGTGTCAGCTAAAAAAGGACGCTGAAAGAGAGTTGTAATTTTGACTTGCCAAAAGGGGAGACAACAATGGGCCAACATGGCACTTGAGTTTGAGGTTATGTAGTTTATCTCACCCTGCGTGTGACAGTGGGGTCTCTTTGAGCCTTAGAGATGAGGTGACCGAGTAATGTGTTGGTGCGGAGAAAGTGCAGGCGAATATTTGTGGCCTTTGTAAAGTCACGTAGCGCTGGTGAGTAAGTGAAGTTTCTGGATCCTGGACGACCATTCACCACAGAGACCACAATCTGAACAACACAGAATTCAAGAATTTCTCCAGATACAGTGCCATGTAAATCTAAATGTACTTTAAGAAGTTGATTTCTAAACAAACTGAAGTAATACCGTACCTCTCCATTCTCCAGAGGGACAATTCCTGAGTACTCTGTGGTGCAGACCTGGTCATCATCTCTCAATATTCGAGCATTGGGTTGCTTTCCAAATCTTTCAATGCATTCACGTTTTGAATCTGCCAAAAACATTAAAAAAAAACTTTAATTCCTCAAATTCCAGTGTATTATTCATCATACTGCAGACAAACTGAAAGACAGGTGAATCACATCTCTTGGTTCAATTCCTACTAATTTTTCAAATTCATTAATAACGATTGTTAAACGCAGGCAAGAAGTCAAACGATACAAATGCAGCATGTTATACAGAAATATGAAAATAAAGGAAATCTTCCACATATAATATTATTCTTCCTTGAAAAAATTAAATGATGTATTATTTCGCAATCTCTATTTAATGATATTATTTGATAAAACAGAATTAAAAATAAACAAACACAGAGTATGTATACAATATATTTAATCACAATATGATAATGGTTCAGTTATTAGGATATCAATGAAATATTAGCCAATACCTCCAAGTCTGACTCGATACATTTTTAATTGCATTTAGGAAGGTTAGTAGGAAAGCATTAAAGCATTAAAAAGAAAAAAATCATATTTCGATATAGACTTTAATGAGAACTTTGTATGGTTCTGATCATGTTCTCATATTGTTAACTGAGTTTTACTATTTTTCATTTGACTGTAACAGCTTAAGCTCCATGATGCTGACTTGTAAAGTAATCATCCCAATTCTGGATCCTGTAATTTTTTTCAATGGTGTGTTTTCATTGTTAATTTGACTAGCTGGCAGTGCTGTTTTTCAGATTTGTATCAAACACAGTGCATTATTATCGAAGATATATGGATTGAGTGCCTTGTAGTGTTATAGCCTTATATATATAATTAAGAAGTAGAGCTTAAAGCCAAAATAGAAGAATAATTACTATAGATTTTACAAAGAGCATTTTTGTACTCTGAAATAAAGGAAATGCAAGTGAAAAATAAGTTATGACTATACTAGGTGGCTTCAGAAAAACAAACAGAAAAGAGTTTTCGGAAATGCACACTGCAGTTTCAGGACCACAGAAAAAAGGGCTGAGTTATGAGTAATGCTCGCTATCCATTCAAGCAACACATCTATTACTCTGGAGTACACAAAAGCACACTGTTTTTTGGGTGTAGATAACCATAATGAATGCCAATCACTCTGGCAGAATTACTGTCTCCCTGGTATACAATTGTAAATAAAAAGCAATGGTATTCAATTGAGAATTTTAAAAAAATTGAGGTGTAGGACTTGATGGGTTTCCACTATATTTTTTAATTTTCAACAGCATCTGGTCTGAATTTAATACACATTTGCTTCCCATTTATATTCCACAAGATAATGAGAAATAAACCTACGTGCAAAGTACTGCCAAGGGGAATATGTCCTCCCGTAGTCCACGGAGCGCTCCAGCACCCACATGTCTGGACGAGGTGAATTGGCAAACTTTATGATGACGTACGCAACATGAAAGAGCTAAAAAAGGGGAAAATAATGCATTCAATGCAAAATAGATATTGGGCAAATTGACACTGCGTAGGCTATAAGTAACCAGTCAAGGACAGCCAGTGCCAATGCAACTCAATTTCCTTCCTGTGTTAAATCTATCAAAAAGAGCTTTGCAGAATTAGTGATTAGTGACATCAATGATGAATTTCATAGGGATCAGGCGAGTCAACATCAGGACTTCCTTGCTCGAGCTTTTCTTTACTTGTAAGATTAAAAGTATCTGAGTGGTGACACATCTTATACAAATAAACATCTGTCCACAAAAGTCAATGAAAGGTGCAGTCAGTTTGGTGAAGAGACATCAACTAAGCCCGCATGAGCAATGTCTGTTTTCTGAACCCCATCTTCAGCTCCAATCAGAACCTATCAAGAGCAGACTTCATGTCGATGATGGTTTGAATTGGGCCTGTCGCTCTCAGTGCAAAAAAAATGTTTCCCAATCTGTCAACAACATGCACAAGCACTGAAAGCAGGTGACTTCATTTTGATTGAACACTGTATAACAAATAGTTCTGATAACAAAGAAGTTTTTGTTTTAGACTGGATTTAGACTGTCTTTGCCCTACACCACACAACACAAAACTGAAGAGAAATTAACCTGTCTCACCTGTATTATTATCATGCAGCTGAAATGCAATTTACATTAATGCTGGCAGAAAACCTAAAACAACATCTCAAAAGCAGGGCAATATAAACATATTCATTAAACAGCCTGGGCACTACACATTACAGAATATTATGTGTTACTGAAATACAAGATGTTTCTATAGGATTTCTATCTTTAAGATGGCTGAGGGCAGGTCCACACTTGTCTAGCATCACTCTTTGACTTGATGAAATCCCCAGCAGGCAAATTAAACATAAAGGTTTTCTTTCTCCCGTCGCATAAGGAAGGCAGCTATTCCAATTTAGCAAAGTAAACTAAAGAGCGGCTGTAGATTCATGGATTGACTCAGAATGTAACCACAAGTACCCTGCTCTCCCAACCTGGGGATTCTGGCCCCAAGTTTAAGTGGCTCGCGCTGATGAATTCTGTAAAGGTTCAAAGGTCAAAGAGAAATTGTCTGCTCTTGTTCTCTGAACACTGTCAGCATACCCGAATATGATACAAAAATGACCAAGTCTAAAATAATCTGGCTGTGCTTTAATCACTTTTGCCACTGAGCAAAAACTAAGGTTCTTAGTTTCATAAATGGACTCCTCCTGGCCTAATTTTGTGAGGGGTGTGTCTGCACATGAAACTGGACAATCAAAGACCAGAAAACAGAGGAAGTGCACAGTCAAACAAGATGTCTGCCATCCTGCGGGAACAGAAACAAAGCTTTACAGAAGTGCTGGTGACTGCTATCAATCTGGTGGAGCTGTAGAGGCATGGGAGGAACTTTATTTCAGATGATGTTTGATGACATTAAAGGAAGGCCAGAAGAGAGAAGGCATGGAGACGGATATGGGTGAGGGTAAAATGGGTAGGGGATGTCAGAGACTTGGCGGCTAGCATGGAGACCCATCTAAAATTCCAAACATAGCATCACACTCCCATTCCCTCCTAAAGCTTCCAAAGCAATGGACACCACTGTTTTAAGTTGCCGACAGTGAACACTATATTATCCGTGCAACTTGATAGATGCAGAAATTGTAAACAGAGAGTGGCATATTATTGGTTCTGTTCTGTTACTATAGGATTAGATGCATTAGGTGACAACTTTTTTCAGATGAAAGCATTCACTACCGATACTTGGAACTTGCAATAATCATTTGTGTTGTTGAACATTTAGCTAAGTTCACCTGAGGCTGGAACTGCCAAGCAGGAGGCCTGGAGGAAGACCAAAGAGAAGACTTATAGATGAAGTGAAAGAGGACATGAAGTTAGTTGGTCTGAGAGAAGAGGATACAGAGAACAAGGTTAGATGGAGGAGGTTGATTAGCTGTGGCAACCACTGAAGGGAGTTGAGCTTAGTTCACATTCTCTGTCTATTTGAAAAAAACATGCCTTGACTTGATTAAAAAAGTTCCAAATAAATGAAGCAAACAATTTAACTCAATGTAATTTCTCTGAGCTGTCATTCAGTTGTGTCTGTGTTAAGTTCAGCTATATTTTCAACAAGAGATAGGGACATGTGCATCACAACCCCCACCCCTGTAAAAAGGGGACCTGATTACTAATTCAGTGGTGTGTGTGTGTGTGTGTGTGTGTGTGTGTGTGTGTGTGTGTGTGTGTGTGTGTGTGTGTGTGTGTGTGCGCGTGCGCGCACGCGCGCGCGCGCGTATCCCCCCATTCCTGTAAAAAATCTTTTGTTTCTCTTTCCTCGCGA
>CAAKHD010013178.1:165334-195376 GCA_901007705.1 Fistularia tabacaria | reverse complement strand
CACCCATAAATAAATAATCTGAGTTCTCATTCAGTTGTGTGTGTGTGTGTGTGTGTGTGTGTGTGTGTGTGTGTGTGTGTGTGTGTGTGTGTGTGTGTGTTGTGTTGTGTGTATGTGTGTATGTGCTTGGAGAGGGTGAGACGGGCAGAGGAGGTGGGGTGATTATATATACAGCTACTTTTGTCATATGGTCAAAGTCATTCAAAATCAAGAGATAATTCCAAAATCAGCACCAAATATTATCAATAACTTCCTGAAAATCACATCAAACATTGAAAAATATTATCTTGAGTCAGCAGAGGATAGTGAAGGTCATGGAGAAAATAGCACTTTGTTTCAAGGTATCTAAAGAGTTTGAGAATCCATCAGACCTGACTGATTCCTCCTGAGCCCATGATAAGGGGGGGCACACCTTGCTCAAGTACAGGATTCCATTTTGACTTCATGCCAATTACTGAGTGATGTTGAGTGGAATCTTCGAGAAACAAACCAAGTCAGAAACTGACAACATGAACCTCGAAGACATGGGCTTGTCCTGGCAAGGTATTTTTCCAACTCTGTCATGCCAGTCTAAACACACAGTCTTCAAATATGTCAAGCAACTTCAAAATGTTTTGGTAGGTGCATGAATTTTTTTGATGGCATGCAAAGAACACTTGCAATTGACTCCAATGGTATAAAAAGCCATTAAATTGACATGTGTGGTAAACCACTAGTGTGCAACCATCCTCTTCCCTTCCCTTCATCTGCAGCCTTAGGCTTTAAGCAGGAGTGTTATGCAAGGTTTGTTGAGGGAGGCTATGGGTGGGTGACAAAAAAGAGGTCAGGGGTTGAGCTGTGGCAGCTTTGTACTGTTTGACAAACAGCCTCTCTGCCTTCTGCATGCATCCCAAATTCCTGACCTTGGCCCCTATAATTGTCCCATATACAAGGTAAAGTATCGTGACATACATTTACCCAATAATGCACAACATAAAGTAGTCTCACATGACTCAACATCATTTTTATACGTAAAGTTTTCTTTTTAGCAAAACACTTGCCAAAATTGCTTTCCTTATAACAAATACAGTCACATTGTTCTAGAAGTGGGATTTAAGTGATTCAGGTGCTTGATAATTCAAATATTGATGGATACACAACAATATTGAAAAGGATTTTAAAACCCACAAGGGGCCAAGGGTAGAGCAATCAAATCCTATACCACATGACACCTTTTCAGATAAGCAGCATTTTGAACCATTGCTCACAGTTGAGATAAGCTTCAAAGACACATGCAGTAGTAATCAAGACAATATGAAAGGATGGATAAAATTTTCATCTCCTCTGATTAATTGGGTATCAACTTCACAGTCTTTATCAGCTGGAAAAATAAGACTGAATTACCTCCTTGATTGACGGGTGTAAAGTCAAAGCATGGTTCAGTGAGCCACCAACGGCTGTTATGGAGGATGTAACCTTTAAGGTAGCCTAAAAGGTTATATCCTTGAATGATAGAATTTGTGGATTATTGACCTCTAACACTTCATGTTGAGTGTGTGCGTATAACAGCTCAGACATGATGAATGTTTGCTTAAACTGTGAACCGCTGCAGTACACACAGAAAAGTATGGTTGCGTGACCCCTTTGCCCGTTGCTCTCTTTGCTGAGCCTGCCACGTGGATCTCTTCAATCATAATCTCTTTGTGTTGATCAAGTGGAGTGTACTGTAAAATGGACTAAGAAAAATTTCTCATAGGGGTTTCTGCTATAAACAACAGAACAGTGTCTGTGGAGGAACTGCACAATTACCTGGAACCAGAATATTTTTTAACATGCAAAGTCCACAGTACATACACAGAAAGTATGTTGATAACTTTTAAAAATCCAAAGCATTAACAGAAGTATTCAATGTAATATCTAATTAAACTGACCAATTAATAATGCCAAGTCATGAATATATACAGTATAAAAAGAAAAAATGCACAAAAGGCACTTGGATCAACATTGTAGAATAGGTAAACACTGAGTTGATACTATATGACTTATCTTTGAAAATATGTCTCATATTTGCTAATTGTAACATATATTTTCTGTAATTGTTTAGTCTGTGTATAAAACAGTTATACACAGGCTTCAATTCTGAGTCATTACTGCCAAAAGGGAGCTTCTTTATTTTCTATCTTCCAATTAAAACCTGATCCCTACCATTTTAAACATTAAAACAGTCCTCCACTTCAACACTTTAAGGAGTACCTGGTTGCTCAAAGCACGAAAAAAGCATGGAGAAAAAATTTGCAGTTGTTTTTTGACTGATGACTAATCCCAAATTCCAATAAAGGGTAAAGAGGTACAAGGGATGAACCTATGGGGAGATGTGAATCCCAGCAGGCACAGGGTGAGCTGATGATAGATCAGAGGAATGTAGTTCAAACAGAGGAAGCATCCCCCTCTGTTGAAGTAGATCAGTCCTGACCAACACCGCACACACACTGCAGCCAAGAGGATTGCAGCAGTTGCCCCCCAGTTTTTAACAGTGCACTGTACAAGTGTTTGTCTGTGTGTGACAGGTGGAAGGGGGAGTCGGGTAGCCTGGTGTGTTTTTTCAATGTCTCCATGGCAGAATTAATGATCCACTCACAAAGAGCAGTTGGTTGCAAGTCACAGAAGAAATGTTTTTGAAACAGAGAAAATGCACAGTAGACACTTTTCTACTTGTTGGTAAAGTTCTCACTGTTGAAGCTTGAGGTTTTGGTGACACTCAAGACTCATCAAATATCTTTTTAAAATTGAATAATGATGTTCAGCATTTTGGAACATCCATCCATCCATCGTCTGCCACTTATCCTGCACTCAGGGTCGCGGGAGACGCTGGAGCCTATACAAGCTATCATCAGGTGACAGGCGGGGGACACCCTGGACTGGTCGCCAGCCAATCGCAGGGCCACATATACAGAGACACCACATTCACGCACTCCCTCATTCAAGGAAATTTTCCCCAATTTCTAATTAACCTGTTGCATGTTGTTAGCCTGAGGGAGGAAACCAGGGAAACCCATGCAGACAACATGCTAACTCCACACAGAAAGGTCCCCTTGTCAGAATCAAACCAGGGACCTTCATACCATGAGGCCAAAGCGCTAGCCACTGCGCCACCGCGCCGCCCACATTTTGCAACAGTCATTAAAAACAGTCCCTAACTTTAGACAAGCCAAGTTCCAATTCAGCTAAAACACGCTATTTCCTGGAAGTGACTTGTTTTGTCATTATCTGCAATGATGAACAACATTTTTTCTTTCTGCAACACACATGCAGGTGAGCAAAACTACTCAGAAATACTGTATGGGCCTCAACACATTTTACAGGAAATAAAGCATTGTCATGAATACTTTCAGAATATTCTTGTTGAAATCTTCTTGTCGTGGCAACTGGACTTGAATTTCTTCACTTGAAGACATTTCCCCCCTCATCTGAGAAGCTTCTTCAAACTGAAGAAGCCTCTTGGACAAGAATTCACCATGACCTGGATGACTGAGAACCTCCACAGACACTTTCAGAATATATTTTCTGAAATATATTTCATTCAACAAGCACCATAGAACTGCTAAGTATAAAATGTATCCTGCTTCCTTAAAATGAACACGCTTGTATTACTAAGCACCTGTGATGTCAATTGTCATGCTTTTTTTTGCGTTTATGCATAATATTAGACAGTGGCTAATGTTTACACCAGTCCTTTACTATCAGATTGCAAAATACTGAATTATGGTTAGAATAGAGTGCTTATAAGGAGCCCTTATAGTGTGCTCCTTTGTGTCCAGACTGTACAACAGCTGTCTGGACGGCACACAACTCTGACTGCCTGGAGGGCATCTGTGCGACCACCACCTCATTACTCACCCACTCACACGTGTCGTGCCCCTAACTATGCAATCCGTAACTCTGTAGTCCACTTTACCCAGATCGACATTACTCAATCCCATCCTGTTTATTTTATCGGTACGAACTTCCCATTGTCGTCACCAATCTGTCCTTACCCTTGTCAATTTGATTCTACGCTCACCTTTACTGTTTACTTACTTATCAATTCTAGTCTCACCATTGCCGGTTATTTATTTATTCTACTTTACTCTCACCCTTCTGTGTATTATTTATCTATTTTTGTGTATGTGTATATGTGTATATATATGTATATGTAGGTATGGGTATGCGTATGAATGTATGTATATGTGTGTATGGGCATGCATAGTGAAATATGTGTATATATATGTATATATATGTTTGTGTATGTATATGTTCTTTCTTTTCTAACTGTGTTGTGCTTATTTATATGTTGTCTTTTTTGTTTTTTTTGGATATTGTTATTGTTTCGCTGCTGCGACAAACTAATTTCCCCTATGGGGACCAATAATGTATTATCTTATCTTATCTTATCTTATCTTATCTTATCTTATCTTATCTGTTCTTATCTGTTCTTATCTTATTATCAATCTACAAATTGGTGATTAGCACTGAAAATTTTAAATATCTTTGTTTTTCCATTCCCTGCTTGTTCAAGGCTGTAGGGTCTCTGCAGCTGCAAAAGAAAATCTGTATATTCGAAGAAGTACAGAAAAACTTTTGCTCTAACTGTAATAAATTTCTCCTGGCTCCTCCAGCAGCTGGGTAAAGAGAGACCCTTACATCACCTCTACCGTCACCAGAACAATAGGAGACGCTTAATATCCAATCCCATCTGTGGGGTCAGACTGAGCCTACCACAATGTAGGAACAAATCCTGCTACTATAATTAGACAGACGTTCGTGTGCCCTGACAATCAAACCTAAACAATAACACCCATGGACCACATTTTTGGCATGGGTGGTCATAGTCATTTTCAGCACAAGCAATTTAATGTTGACTACTAAGATAGTTACTTCCCCCCGTTCCTTGCCCCTAGATAATTTTGATTTGGGACCGACCTGTCCCAGAATGCATTTCCTCAAACCGTTATCAGAAGTGTTCGAAATCTTCAAGCCTACAGTCACAGCTTGTTTTCCATGGAACGAATTTCCCCTGTGGGGATCAATAAAGTATTATCTTATTGGCTCTGAAGTCTCTGCATCATTTTCGTATATGGTTAAAGGGTATGTGATTTCATTACAAACAGACAGTAAATGCTATGTTAACTATGCTGCATATTTTCATCATTGCACAGTTAAGCCTTTGCAGTGTTACTCACAATCCCTTAAAAGATGCAGTTGGCTATCTTGTATTGCACTATACTCACTAATAATGTCTGTGGAGGTTCTCAGTCATCCAGGTCATGTTAAATTCTTGTCAAAATCTTCTCATCACAGCAACTGGACTTGATTTCTTCCCTTGAAGACGTTTCACCTCTCATCCGAGAAGCAGTTCTAATGAACTGAAGAGGTTCTCTGAAGTAAAGAAGCCTCTCCGTAGAGAGACATCTTCAAGGGAAGGGGTGATTGGGCAGCATTAAACGACTCCATAGTTCATCTTAGAGACTTCAATTCTCACTTGCCAATGAGCAATATCTAGAAATGAGTGCCTAGGAGGTGCAGCCTGCCTTATCTTTACCTGAATGATGTTTTTGATGAAGGTACAGGAGCAACCCGGGCTAAAGCTCACTGATTGACTTAACAGTTATATAATCAGATCTGGGACCATATTTTTGGGAAAATTAAAATAGAGGAGTAGAGCTGTCAACTGATCACCACCTGATAATGGCAGGATCAGTTGGCTGGAAAGCCTGCTGGACAGACCAAGATAATCCAAATAGTTGTTTGGGCAACCTGGTGATGTTTGGTGGAGAACACTGTCCACAATTCCGTAGATTCACACCTCTTGACGGATTTCTGCTACATTATGGGGATGGCCTCTGTTGTGGATGCAGCTCCCCCAGTGCTTTGGTCATAATTTCATCCGTGGTTATTGTGGTGGCAATGTGAGAACCCACTAGTGGATGCCAGTGTTAAAGGAGGAGGCCTATTGGCCATGGTTAGCCCAGGGGTCTATGCAGGAGAGGGAGAGACCTGGCTTGGAAAACTCAAGATCGTGTCTCTGCTTTTTGCGTACATTGCGATCCTTTCAGCCTCATCATCATATAAATTCAAGGAAGCACTGGAATAGTTTATGGCTGATAGTGAAGCGGTTAGGATGAGCATCAGGTCAGGGGCCATAGTTCTGTCCTCGAAACTGGTTGAGGCAATGATGGAAGCAAGTTGTAGGTGGAGACAGGTGAAGACGGATGAGTGGGGTTTTGTTCTCGAGAGAGGGTAGGGAGGAACATGCATTGACAGGCTGATTGATGCAGCATCCATAGTTATGATAGCTAGCATTGGCCTGTTATGAAAAAGGAACTGAGTCTGGGGCTCAGTTTGCTGCCAACATGACCCTGCAACAGAAAACCATAAACAAATGAATGAATTAATTAACTAATGAACTATTGATTTTGTTAAGTTGAATGCTTTTATCGAAAAATGTATCTATCAGAAGAAGTAATACAGCACAAGGAATGAACGACAAGTCTGAGCATGAGAAAGAAAGGCACTCTTAAGATTGGATGAAATTGGGAACCAATTCAACCACCAGAGAACTTGACAGGAAGAGTCTGGCTCAGTGACAAAGAATTGTGGGTGAGTGGACCTGACAGGGCTTCCTCTTGGTATTTGGTAAATTAAATTACTCACTGGTGCTTAAAAGTCAAAAAGAAATTAAAGAAAAAATAATACACCAAGCACTAAAAGACCTCCTGAAGGGGTGTCGTGGCCATAGTTAAACAAGGAAACATGTCTTCCGAATTGTAATTTGATATTGTTATTGTTGCGCTGCTGCGACACACAAATGTTCCCTATGGGGATCAATAAAGTATTATCTCCTCTTGTAGCTGACAGTAAAAGTTTTACTTTTCATTACCGAAACATAGCTATAAAATTTTTGAACAACATTGTGCAACTTCTTAAACACTCAGAATTACAAATTCATGACACACAACTCCTAATTTATGATACCACTCTTGATAAAGGTCTGTGGCATGATTTGGGTAGATCCAGAGTAGCCATGTGCAAATAATCTGAGTTCACAAGAACATGCACATACAGGCATTATGCATGGTTGTAGCTGAATGTCTACTCAGTATGGATTTCAAGGGGAAGTGGAATGTTTTTATTTCAGTGTTTTTGTGTGTTTTTGTTCTTTTTTGCCTGTTTAAGTACTTTCTCACCACCATATTAAACCACCTCTCAATGTCTGTGAAAAGAGAAGGCTAGATAACTTTCAGGAAATCTGAAAAAGAACCAACCTTCATTGGGAGTCTGCACAGAAAGGATGTCACACAATACCTCCGAGAAGGATTCTAACACAAAAGGGGGCGACAGCTGAAAATAAAACATTCAAATAAACATTGGAGGGACATGGCCCCCGAGAGAAAGGATTAGGCTCCAAGGGAATGTCTTTAAAATTGAGTTCTTGAAAACTTTGTCTTTTGATCAGTAGATCCGTTAGCAGAAACAAGGCCATTGCAATTGCTAGAAGCTGGCATATTCAGAAGGCTTTCATGCAATTTTATTTTCCAAAACGTAGAAGAAAAAGCAAGCATACTCAGCGTCACTACCTATTGAACAAACCTGTAGATCCTAAAACACTTCTTTGAAAAAGGATAAAAGACTTATTTATGCAATCTAGCCACCATACAAAGCATCAACAAATTCATATCACCTGTCACCAATAGATACTATCCACATCATTAAACTGTACATAAATATACAACACATTCAGTTAATAATAACACAGCAGCCAATCGAGCACTTATTCAAACCATAATAGTCCAGCATTAATTCAGCTCCTTCACCCCAGTTGTTGGAGGCAGTTCATGCTCATCTGATGGGAGACAGACAGCAGTAAACCCTGGTATGTTTGCCTCACATGGTCTACCCTGGGCTCACTCAGGCAGATAAGCACATGTGGTCAGGGCTCCTAGAATACATTCTCTCTGGAAAAAAAAGCATTGACTGGCAGTCAGATACATGGCGTAAATGTTCACTGGAAAAATGGATTGCCGATTGTGTCCCGTAAATAGCTTAACAAGGGCAAAAGTTTCTGGAAAAAGAGCAAAAAATTGGTGGGAATGTGTGTTATGAAATCTGTTGGCCAAATATATACTTACTCTTGACATAAATAAATGAGTAATATGTTGTCTCAGTCAATCGAATATGACTAGAGAGTAATGCCATGGTCTGACTCTTGATGCTAATGCAATAGCAGTAAAATAGCTTTTTTATTAATTTGTTGGACAGAAGCTGGCAGAAAATCACAGGGCTCATTTCCTGACTAAAAGTGAGATTTGTCATGGGTCACTGCTTGAGTTGTCCATTGCAGGACTTGAGAAGGGATTGAAGCAGATAGGTCATTTGGAGTAGTAGTTACAAAACTTTGGAGGCTCTGACTCACAAAAATCGCGTAAAAGACTCACAAATGGCAAATACTTGATGTACACATGAGGTTTCAAATACCTTCACTGCGGCAGTATTTTTTTTCCATACTACGGTATAAATTTTCTTGCCCCTGGTATCAGAATTCCAGCAAAAATAGAGCAAACATTGCAGATGGCATTTGAATAGTAGTGTTATGTTTTGATGCCATAGTAATTCTATCTGAAATTAAAAATAAATACATTTACATAGATACATAAAAATACATATATAGATATATACAATACGTATAGATAGATAGATAGATAGATAGATAGATAGATAGATAGATAGATAGATAGATAGATAGATAGATAGATAGATAGATAGATAGATAGATAGATAGATAGATAGATAGATAGATAGATAGATAGATAGATAGATAGATAGATAGATAGATAGATGGATATGCATTTTGAAGCAAACACGCACACTTTGCAAGCTCGATCTCATAATGGTGAAATATTCAGGAGATATTTTTAACATACAGATATACAAATGTTTCACATTTCCCCTTAATTCAGTAGTGCTTTCTCATATCTCACATTATGTATCTTATTATACAGTACAGAAATATTAATTCTTAATTCTCTTCATTCTTTACATATTGATTGTGATGCATATCCTTTCGTAAGTTCCTTACCAATTTTTAAAACACATTTTTTGCATACAAATGAGTAGATCCAAAGTTTCGTGTTTACAATTCTAAGTATCGTACAGCTTTTATTTTATTTCATAGTTTTGTTTTACAGGTTTGCATGAATTATCATGACAATAACCAGCTAGCTTCAAGCTTTTTTTTTATTAATTTGATACGACATCTTGACATCATTTCACAACCCTAAATTACTGCCAATGACCCCTGAGGGTCCCTATTCCAGTTTTGATTTAAAGTATTATATTAATTGAATAATTGATGACAATAAAAAAAGATATCTTTACTTTTGCTTACACTTGGGTTTTTTAAAGCATCTGGCGAAGCAGCTCTTTCATAGCCTCTGTCTTTGAAAATGCCATTTAAACATTCAAGTCAACTTTACCATTATCTTGTATGTCTACATAGAGCTTTCTAGATAAAGAGAAATCCCACCTGTGCATGGCTTGAAAGAAACCATACAAGCCAATAGGGTGAGTTGACCCCACATTTTTCATTAACCACATTCATTCTTTCTTCAGCCTTCATTCTGTCTTCATTCTTTTCATTCAAAGAAGAAAAAAAAATACAAGGCTAACAAAGATTTGAAGGAAGGAGTCATACCTTGTATAATTATGCAGTTACAATTGTAAGATAATGCCTGAATTAAATTTGTGTAAACGTGCAGAGACACATAAAGACACCCAAATAAGAATTTTTAAAGGTTTCTGCTGCCTTATTAGAAGATCAAATCATGTCACTTTCTTTGTGTCTCGTGTCATCCATCAATGGAGAAGTGTTGTGAAACTTGGTGACAAAGAATGGGGAGTATCAGTGTTAAACCCAAATCATTGTTAGAAGCATTCTAAAGACAAAAATGCAGGGGTGGCAGGTGAGCATTGTTTACAGTTATGGGCTTTGTATTTGATGCCATAAAAAAAATGTGTGAGACAGGTGTGTGTATGTATGTGTATGTGTGCCGTTGGCCCAACTGGGGGGTGTGGTAATGATGGATGGAAGGGTGTACTGTGGTTGGTAGTCAAAATCTGAAAGCTTGCCATACTCTTCATAGCACTACATAATGCAATAATGCTGCTTTCCCCACTCCCAAATAAACTGAGCATTACCACGTATTACTATCAGACATCCCCGAAGGCCCTGCATGCATGCATCCTAAGCAGGCCCTATTTTTAGCCTCAAAAGATCTTTGTTCGCAAGTCAGTCTGAAAAAATAGAAATTGAAAAGCCAACACCTATTGTGTGACACACAGCCTGGTGGGGCCAAAAATGTAAAATGTGCAAACAGAAGCTCTTTTGTGGCTTTCAATTTGAAGGCCAAAACTAGTCAGAACCCTATCCACACAAGAGACTCCAGCCTCCACCTGCAATCCCTGAATCTGATTTAACATTCTTTTGATTCTTTATCCTGAGAGAGAATTCCTCCCTTTACTTACAGTGGATAATTGAGCATGAGGTACAATTTTATTGGCCATGAGCCTAACTAACTTCTGCCAGGGACAGGATCATGATAGAGGAATATTTACCAGGCAAAAGGGTGTGAACCATGGCAGGCACACAGAAGTAGGTCTTTAGTAACACAATAATTGCAAGATGGGGTGATGAAGCGTAAACTTAAAACATGATAATGCAACATGTTTGGAGCAAAACATTCCCCCTCAGCAATGTTTTCAAGAAAAGCATTTGCACTTTGCACCAAAGATGGACGTGGAGTTTGCAAAACAAATGCGGTGCCTTAGAAATTCACATCAGCATTAACTGCAACGCCTGACACAACAGCAGGAAGCAATTCAAAATTATTATCCCAGTAACATCCAGGTAGAGGGCTGTTCATGAGAGAATCATGTCTGATAGGCTTACCTGTCCAAGATCCAGGGTGACGTTCACCTCATTGTAGCCTGATCCCCTGGAGAGTGGCGGGCTCTGCCACCATCTCTCTGTCCCGTCGATAGCGTTGGTCACCGGGCGCGCTTTGTTTGGGTCCTCGGAGTTGCAGTAGTCACAAAACTGTCCCTGAATGATGTCAAATTGTTATTATAGAGAACCGAACGGCGAGACTTAAAGAAAGAGAAATCACCTGGATATTTCTCTTCTTTCTTCTTCTCCCACGCAAGTTGATAGACTGTTACTGTTACTGTTACAGTGATTTATAAAGGCGTTCAAACTAACTACTGAATGCTTATTTCCTTTCTTAAACGCGGAATTCAACATCATTATTACATTTTCTGGCTGTTGTATAAGCTTTTCCTGTCAGGTTTGTCTTTCCAATAGTTCCTCTAAAATTGATTGCTAAAATTGATAAATCTGGCTTTGGCACATCTGCTCGATTACATCTAGTTTCACACTTGGCATCCTTACCTGTATATTCTGGGTCAGAAGTGCAGTGGTGGGTCCTCCGACAAGTTTACAGTACAGATCACTTCTCGATCTCCCTGCCTCATCCTGGCCGCAAGTTGCTGTTGCAGAAATACTAGAGCCATGAGCCAGGTTGAAGTATGGAGGGCTCAGACTAAAACCTGTCAACTCATTGTAAGTTACTTGTTCGTCTGTTTCCCCGAAAAGTACTATCGAGCAGGTGAAAAATGCCGCGAAGAGATGAGCTCCACTCATCTTCCACGCCATGTTCTTCAGAGAGCGCTCCTGAGAGAGCCGCCGGCAGCGTGCACGTCTTGCCATCCGCGGATCTCCACGAAATGCGGACTGACGGGCTGCGCCATTTACGCGCAGGGCTCTTTTGACGCGTTCACGAACTTCGACCAGGGCTTGTAGTTCATTGTCAGCCGCTGGGAGGAAATTTGTGGCGGAAGGGTTTGCAATTAATAAGAAAGAAAGAAAAGTCCAGATATCGCAGGTGTCTTGACGCCGATCCGAGGTCTTCCCTTCCCTCAACTGGGATTTTCTGAAGCAACTTTCTTTTAGGTCTTGTTTGACTGATGTGACTCCGTTGCCTGCTTCTCCTGAACATTTGCGCGTGTAAGACTCAGAAGAAAACATGTTTGAGTATAAATCATCCGCCTGGCGTGAGCTAGTGATTTTTCTTTCTTACTTGCAGAAACTGCACCTCTCATAATGTGAGTTTTGAAGTGTCTTACATTGTCGTAACAATAAATAACCAATAAAATTACAATGTGCAAATACAATTTAAAAAGTTCCGAGTTTCCTAAACTCATTCGAAAAACGGTTTACAGAACCACTGATTTAGATCATTTTAATCCATGAGTAGATCATACATTTAATCCCACACTTAGTGAGTTTATATTTGTTTCGGGATTTGAGGATAAAGCCAAACGGATTATATTTCTCCGACACCCGCGGGTTGCTGTGGTTCAGAACAAAAACCGATCCCGAGTCGCCCTCAAGTGGACAAACGTCGATATTACAGTCATGTCGCTTCGGAAACGAGAGCTCCCAGAATAAGGTTTCAATTGGACACGGCCTACTTTTGACACAAATGCGCAAGACACTGCTACAAGAATTCTGGATGAGCACGAATAACTAAGATTGTTTTATATCTGTATTTTGACAAAGAGACCGTGTTTGTCATATTTGTGACATAACAACAATTCGTGACTCACAGGCAGAAGGGATCCCGCCCATCCTTATTCCTGAAACCAGCCCGTCTGTCAGAATTGAGGAACGTCAAGCCAGCCACCAGAAAGCTGAATAGAAGTGACATGCTGTACGGAGTTGTGAACTGAAAAAGGGATCACGGGTGTTTTTGTCATGGAGCCCACAAACCTCCAGGTAAGATCGATACACTCTTGTGTACCAGTTCCCCTGGATTGGAGCATTACAGTCGATGAGGACACAGAGTGCCATAAATCCTGCACCAGGTCTGTCCGGTTTCAGTTTGACTGCTCAGTTGTGTTTCGATAGAGTTTCGTGTGTGTGTGTGTGTGTGTGTGTGTGTGTGTGTGTGTGTGTGTGTGTGTGTGTGTGTCTGCCTGCCTGCCTGCCTGCCTGTCTGTCTGTCTGTCTGTCTGCGCGACACAATGTCACACGATTAACTCCACTCGCCTTCCTTGAAATAAGTTAAATGTTCTTACTGTCTGCCCGTCCGCCCGAATTAACTCAACCTGTAAACGTTTTTGATTGAATAAATGCATCTTTTCAGTGTAGATGTGTCTGGCGTAACAAACCCCCCTACTTTATTTTGAATTGCCGATCTCTGGGAAAGTGTATGTTGTAGTATGAATATTAACTCTTTTAAAACAGACAGACAAAATCTCCAGTCAAAATCAAACTAATACACAAATTGTATTGAACTGCATGCTGATGACTTTTGAAGTCCATCTCACAGATTTCAACACAAAGGATTGTCCCTGTGACTTTACTTTGGTGGGCTATTTCATTGAGTTGAGTATGGGCTTTTCCTGAGAATGGACAATAAAACAATTGCTGAGAACATGATCTAGTTGTTAATAATAAATGTCCTCATCATTGACATAACTTTGGTATCCTCAACTGCCTGAGCAATCCCCTCTGCTCTGTAGAAAAATGCTTTAAATTTGTGATAATTACCTTTCATCACAATCTGTTTTTTACATGTTGTGGTGTTTGATTATGTTATCATGTCTTTTGGCCTTTAAGCCACAATGATCACCCTCCATTGAACTTGGCAGTTGGCGTCTCACCATCTATCTCTCTCTCTCTCTCTCTCTCTCTCCCCCTATATACTGTGTGTATATATATATATATATATATATATATATATATATATATATATATATATATATACATCACTACCCTATCATGGTGGAGGGGTTTGATGGGGGTTTTATGCCCCTGTTAGCGTCCCCTAAGACAAACAGGTACAAATCCCTGGGGACAGGGACAAGACAAAGCATGGTACAAAAGACCCCAATGATGAAAACAATAAAACAATAAATAGATCTGGTTGTCCCATGCCCGGACATCGGTCACTGGGGCCTGTTGCTGGAGCCAGGCCTGGAGACGGGATTCAATGGAGAGCGGCTGGTGGCCGGGCCTGTACTGAAAGGTCAACGTAGATCCCCCATACATCCACATCCACCCATAGTTGGGGCCAAGGTGCAGTGTGAGCCGGGTGGTAGCAAAAGTGGGGGACCTTGGCGGTCCGATTCGCAGCTGCAGAAGCTGGCTCTAGGAACATGGAATGTTACCTCTCTGGTGGGGAAAGAACCTGAGCCGGTACGCAAGGCTGAGAGGTTCTGGCTAGATATGGTCTGACTCACCTCGATGCACAGCACGGGCTCTGGAATTAGGCCTCTTGAGAAGGGTTGGACTCTTTTCTATTATTTTCCCCCAGTGAGAGGCGCCGGGCAGCTGTGGGCATACAAATTGCCCCCTGACTCGCCACCTATATGTTGTGGTTCATCCCAGTGGAGTTCCTAGAAGGGCTCCGAGAGAGCACACTTGTCGGGGACTTCCTTGTCTTATTGGAGGACTTCAAGACACAGGTGGGCAGCGAATGGGATCTGGAAATGCGTGATTGTGAGGAATTGTCCCCCGATCTAAACCTGAGGGGTTTTGTTAATTGACTTCTGTGCCTGTCATGGACTTTCCATAACAAACACCATGTTCAGACATAAATGTGTAAACATGTGCACCTGGAACCAACAAACCTGAGGCCGCAGTTCAATGATCGACTTTGTAGTCATGTTGTCTGACTTAAAAGCGCATGTTCTGGACACTCGGGTGAAGAGAGGGGCACAGTTGTGATCATTATCAGAATGAATTGGAATTAGAATGCTTTTTATTGTCATCGAAACATTGTGGTTACAACGGATTATTAATGCTACACCTGTGGTTCGGCACATAAATACCTTAGAGTATAAAGGAAAAGAAAATGAAGGAAATAAAAATACATATATTTAACATGTAAAAGGTATAAAAAAAAACCCGCTAGTGGACCCCTGCACTGAGGGATGCCGTCAAGTTGAAGAATTCCTACCGAGCCTCCATTGGACCACGATTTTCCCTTCAAATGTCAAGGTAGTGTGGTAAAAACTATGCATTATTTTCTTTCAGAAAGCAATTGCCATAGCAAACAAGGCCTCAGAGGAGGACCGGGCTGGGAACGTTGAAGTGGCAATCCGCTCCTACCAGCATGCTGTGAAGTATTTCCTGCACATTTTAAAACGCAAGTAGCAGGTCACACACACCAGTACTGACACAATCCCAGACCACTTTCACAGTCTGCAATACCACTCGTTGCCTGGTCAACAAATAAACATCAGTATTAACAATAACATGAGTATTTCCTTGTATATTTGTCAGTTTTAAGTGGATACTTTGTTTTCAGTTTGGTGATTTAAAAAAAGATGTGTTCTTCTTCCTGTCAGGTGAACCCCAGGGTAAAGATGGCAACCAGAAGATCAGAGATAAATGTAAACAGTACCTGGACCGAGTTGAAGAACTACAGCAGTATCTAGACAATAGAGAGGTTGATAAAAACATTTTTTTCAATTTTAATGTAGATAAGGATCCCATAATGAAATTAAGGAAATTTTGAAACTGGGTAGCCAGGAAAATTAATTGCGTCACTTATTTTAATGATTGGTTGTTTCGTCAACGACGCCTGAGTTAATTTGTTTTTTATTTCAATAAAGCGCTGCAATATCCTGAACTTCAAGAAAAATGTAAAACGTTGTGATCCGACGTCTTGACGTCATAACATTCCGTGCGTACGAGTGTCCAAGTATCGACCTGTCAATGCGGAAGTTCCCTCCTAGTTGGTACTCGGGAGCGATCAGAAGAACGACAACAAATATACGAAAAGCCTTCTTTTTCGCATCAGCAGTCTCCGTATAAGGCTAAAACACACAACGAAGTGTTTGGGGGGATTATTCATTTTTTTACTGCTGGCTAAGTGATCGGCCCTTATGGCTACCAACAATAATTTACAGGTAAGTAACGTTGGAGGACCGACCCAAGAGCTGTCTAATTCTGTAACTTCACCTAGCTTACAGTGCTATTCAAGTTAAAGACTGAACTTCAGAGATATGAACTATTTTGTCACTTTGAGCGGCGACAGCAATTTTCGAGTAATCTTATGTTGTTAAAGTGACAACGCGTGTTAAACAACCTAGTATTAGCCGCTAACTAGCCGTTTTAGCTACTATAGCAATAGCCAACGTTGCAGGCGCTCGGCTGGTAAGTTTTCGTAACAATAAAAATAACCGACAGAAGTTTAATTTTTGACTGATATGTGAAGTAAGACAAAGACATTTTCTTGGTCAAATTACCAGCATAGTTATTTGTCAGATTCATCCCTTAGTACAGGACGGTTTACTCGATGCACATTGACGAGATTGTAATAGTGGGCCTGTCCGGCGATGCGTATTTGAAAAATACCATGAAACAGTGTTTTATTTGAGTAGTTCTTAAGTAAGTTATGGTTTGTATGCAGAGGAATGAAAAGAACGTGAAAAGTTGATTTTAAAATCTGGTCAAGGCACTCCCTGTGCGAGAGGTGTCATGAAACAGGTGGAGCACGAATGCTTGCATACATGGGTAAATGTTGAGCTACTTACAAAACTTCATAACATAGTTGGAAAGTTATCTGACGAAAACATAACCACTGAATTGTTTCTTAGTTAACTGCAGTTACTGACGTTCCTTACTTAATTTATCAATGCAAAAAAAAAATAGAAAATAAAAAATAAGTAGTTATTACCCACCCTAGCCATCAATATTTGTTTTGGGTCATCTGGATTGAGCACAATAGCAGGTTTTGATGTTACTTACATTGTACTTTGTCTTTGATTTTAGAAAGCCATTGATCTTGCGAGCAAGGCAGCCCAGGAGGATAAAGCTCAAAATTATGAGGAGGCTCTGCGACTATACCAGGCTGCTGTTCAGTACTTTCTTCATGTGGTGAAATGTAAGGCAAAAGTCAGCACATTGGTATTAAATGGACACTTTGTACACCTACACAGAAATTGTAGTAACTATTATTAATGTTTTGAACTATACAGAAAAGCAGTTATGAGCTCTTCCTGAAATATACTTTGAAATATGTGACATCCCTCAGCAAAACAAGCACTCAAGCTGTAAATTTTTGTTCTTTTAATGTATTTTCTTATCCTTTACAGATGAAGCCCAGGGTGACAAAGCCAAACAGAGCATCCGGGCAAAATGTGCTGAATACTTGGACAGAGCAGAGAAGTTGAAGGAATATTTAAAGAAGAAAGAGAAAGCACCTCCAGCAAAGCCTGTCAAAGAGTCACAGGCTGACGACAAAGGGTGTGTTTTCAAAGGATGGGTTGTATATTTTGATGCAAGACCATTGAGATCTGATGGAACATCAAATTTGTTTATATAAATAGAAAGAATAGTACTTTTCATGGGGATAAAGTCTAATAAGAATTACTTTTCCCAATTTGACATTTGTGTGCCCAGAAACGAAAGTGATGAGGGTGACGATCCAGAGAAAAAGAAGTTTCAAAATCAACTCTCAGGTATATTATTTACCTTTTTAAGCAATACTGGGATCGCTGCATTTTTTTATATGTTTTAGTTTACAGTGACACATATATCTGCCGTTATGATATTATAAAGCAAAGTGCTGTATTTCAAGGTGCAATTGTTATGGAGAAGCCAAACATCAAATGGAATGATGTTGCTGGTTTGGAAGGAGCCAAGGAGGCACTAAAAGAAGCTGTTATTCTCCCAATTAAATTCCCACACCTTTTTACAGGTATTAAATATTATGACCAAAAAATGGCATCATTGGAACTTGAATCGTACTAACAGTATACATCGTCTTAGTTTCTTTTCATCTGTAATTTTTCAATGGCTGCTTTGCTTAAATTTAAGGAAAACGTACCCCATGGAGGGGGATTTTGCTCTTTGGACCTCCAGGCACAGGAAAGTCATATCTGGCTAAAGCTGTTGCCACAGAAGCAAACAACTCAACTTTCTTCTCCATCTCATCATCTGATCTGGTCTCAAAATGGCTGGGAGAGAGTGAAAAGTGAGTCACATTTTTGGTCATTCCTAGAAGCTCAGGTTAAGCAACATCATTAATTCAAAGGCACACCATGGTTTGCATTTGTGAAAGCCTCTCCTCTGCATCCTAGGTTGGTAAAGAATCTATTTAGCCTTGCAAGGGAACACAAGCCCTCCATAATCTTTATTGATGAGATTGACTCTCTGTGCGGCTCAAGAAGTGAAAATGAGAGTGAGGCTGCACGTCGAATTAAGACAGAATTCCTGGTACAAATGCAAGGTAGGTCTCAAGATAAAATGAAAATGGCACTCTCCAGTTTTTGTGACAAAGTTAGGAGCTCCACTTTTATCGTGTCAGTGAAGGGGTTGTGAAACACCATCATGTCATGTAAAATAAAATAAAAAAAGTAGAGAAAGTTAATTAATTGAATCAAACATTTTAACTGTCCCTGAACATTTTTTAATGTTCATTTTATTTTTTAACTTTCAATTCAAGGGGGTTTTATTTACACGATGATTAAGTCATATATCATTATCAGATATCTGGAGATTCTCAGTCATCCAGGTCATACTACTCTCATCCATCATATTAAATATCTATTGCAAATATTTGGTGACATGTTCTCAACAGAGGTGTCACTGTAGAAGTTCAGGCAATGAACAGATTAAGAGATCTTATTGAAATGAAATCACACAACGTGCAATGCTGGTCAGCACAGTGGTGTTTCATCCATGACTTTTCAGAAGCTGATCCTACATTGCTATGTTGTAGCCATTGATTCGTTACTGCTGATCTTTGTTCTCCATCTTCATTTTAAAGAAAGTCTGCAAGCCTCTTAAGTTTTTTGACTGGGAATATCAGGATAGTTGCACTGTTAAAGTATCACACTCTGTCTACACAACAGATGAAATGGCCCCACCCTTGCAGAAGTTGTTCCCACAGCGCATGTGTTTATAATCACATTTTGCCCTTATGTCACACAGAGACTCATAAGGTGTGTCAGAAGGTGTGTTTGGAAGGACATACTTTCCTATATGTAATTTTGCTGTTGGTTAGCTTCTTGGCTATTAAAGAAACAGGTCAGATGGATTGTAAAATTTTCAGAAAAAAATAATTGTTTGGAAGTAGGTGGCCCTCTTTTTTTCAAGGTTTTATTTTTTGCTTAGAAAAGCATTAAGAATTATAGGAATGAGGAAAAGCAAAACTCTAAATAAATTTAGACTTCATAGGGAGCCTACAAGCGAAAAGCTTGTCACTGTTAATGAGGAAACACATGCTTTGACATCAGTCATCAAGGTGAAGCTGGAAGTTGTTCTGTTTTTCAGATGAAAAATCACTGACATGTGACCTAAAACCAAAGGAAAAATAAATAAATGAATAAATAGATAAATAAATAAAAAAATAAATAAGAATGAATGTGTGTATATATGAAAAAAAAAAAAAAAATTACCATCACTTTTACTTGATCACCGAACAGCAGCCCTTTACAACTCAATGTCATGTATATTAGGGTAGTAGTCACACGTCATCAGTGGCAGTTTTGATTTTTTCTATTCATTGTAAGAAATGATATTGTCTCGTAATGCAATATTATGTTGACATAATATATCTGTTCATAATTTTGATGTATTTTATTTGTTATTGTAAGCACCTCATGTTGCAACTTTTTACATTGGCTGGCTATTTTGCTGATGTTAACTAACACTTGTTTTCAGTTTTTTTGGGATTACAATTCCTTTACAACTGACTAACATGTTTTTTTCTTTTTTCTTTTTTGCTGTTTTTTACAATGTTAGAGAAGTATTTCACAGGAGATCTCAAAACACTACTCTAAATGTGGACAAAATCTATTAAAGTAAAAAAAGAAAACTGTACAATTATTTATATTTTTTCTCTGTCAGTTTGATATAACGTGAAAAAAAGCTGGAGTTTCTATTGAGATAGAACATTTAAATTTTTTTTTACTTTTACCTTGATTTATAGGTGTTGGAAATGACAATGAAGGAGTGCTCGTTCTTGGGGCAACAAATATCCCTTGGACCCTAGATTCTGCCATCAGAAGAAGGTACATATATTTATTTTGATTAAGTCGTTTTTACACATATTTTTGTCATTTACCTCTGCTCATCTTACTTTGATAATGCCAGATTTGAGAAGAGGATCTACATCCCTCTGCCTGAAGAACAAGCCCGCTCTTTTATGTTCAAGCTCCATCTGGGTACGACCACCACTAGTGTCTCAGATGCTGACTTTGTCACTTTGGGAAAGAAAACAGAGGGATACTCAGGTGCAGACATCAGTATCATTGTCAGAGATGCGCTAATGCAGCCTGTTCGAAAGGTTCAGTCAGCAACCCACTTTAAACGGGTAAGCCTTATAATGTTGTTTGTAAATGACTTTTGCTTAATGTGTTATCTATGAGTAATTGTCAGTTTTACCCCCCACACGTTTTGAACAAATTGTGGATCACAAGGTACGTGGACCATCAAGAGATGATCCGAACATTATTGTCGATGACCTCTTGACTCCTTGCTCACCTGGAGATCCCAATGCTTTTGAAATGACATGGATGGAAGTCCCTGGTGAAAAGCTATTGGAACCTGTTGTTTGCATGGTAAGAAACCATAAATATTTCCCCCAAATTTAAAAATGTCTGCATATAAAGGTTCGATATCTTTTCTACGTTTTAGGGGGATATGCTGAGATCTCTGACCAACACTAAACCCACAGTTAACGAACAAGATCTGGAGAAACTGAAAAAATTCACTGAGGATTTTGGACAAGAAGGCTAGGTGTGATCTTTAAATCACCGTATACCAAAGCAAAGGAATTATGATTGTCTTCTTACTGTCTTCTACTTTTTTGATTCTCTTTGTCTCATTCTAACTATCCATGAAGCACTATGGATTAGCATTATTAATTGGACAGATAACTGGTCTGTTTCATTCAAAACAGCAACAAAGGCAGTTTTTATATTATACTCACTCCTATCCAAAGATTATGAAATACTTTGCATTTATACTGGCCTGCTAAAAGAATGAATAGCATTTGGGTAAATCTTAGGGTACCTTGTCACATGCATAAAAAAATGGATCATGGAATGGATGGAATCTTCTAACATTCAACACACTCAGCATCTTTGCAAACAGTGATTAAATTTAACTTATTTTATGTTAGGAATGACTATGTTCTATTGTCCGGTCAGTAAATCCCACTGGACAAATACATATCCCTTAGATATTTTCTATTTTGTATTCAGGAAAAACAAGCATTTTATAGTGTAAACTGTATTCTGTGGAATGTATTAGTAATAGGCAAGAAAAGGGCATGAAGTTGCAGGATTTGTTGTGTTAAATAATCCATTAATAGTTTTAAGGTGGTAGACATTATGGTTGTAAGACCGAGGGAAATACTCAGGATGAAAGCAACTTTGGACCCTACTTTGAGCAATTTTGGATTGCCTATCTAGTTCCTCAATATGTGCTTTTTATTGACACTAAAATTTGAATTCAATGCAGTTATTAGGGTTGATCACCAAATGTGCCAGACCAGCATTATTTTGGCTATCTCAAACATTGTTACTTGTCGCTTAGCTTATTTTTTTCCACAATCTAGTGTATATATGTTTGATTTTTATCCACAGACATTACTGGTTAAAAATAAAGAGGATTGCATAGACTAAGCCTTATATTTAGATAATCAGGATTTACATGAAACAAGACTGGTGTTTGAAGTTTAATACCAATGATAGATCCTCTTGTATATTTAATGAAATGGAAGTGCTTCTAGAAATACGAACTTTATGTAGCCATACATGTGGCAGTCTGCACCATGTGCCTTCCCCTGACGCCGCATGATTATTTTTTTATCGGTTTCTGAACTATTTGCAATGCTTAGGTATCAAGTGGATCGTCACAGTAACTAAAAAATGTTAAATAATTGCACATTTCATATAGGTTCTTTAGCGATTGTATACAAGTTTACTCCTAATATCACTTCCTCTCAAGGCATACAAACTGTTTTGAGTTCTGCTGGTAGCGTCTCTTCTTTTACTGTACATTTCTATACGCACCCAACCTGTGAGTATTTTCTTTGTCAAGAGGTCACCTGTTCATAATGTAGCCCCTGTTTTCCATTTCTGTAATGTAAATAAAAGGTTATAACTATCTTGAGAATCTTACAATTAAAAAAGAGGTAATCTTTGTCAACAAGGGTATCTAATTGAAATGACCCATATATACCCGGTGGATGCAGCAACAGGGAGGGTGACGCTCACGAAGGAGGAAGTAAAGCATTGCATTTTGGGCGTTGTGGTTCCCCGACTCAAGAGCGCAGTCAAGCGTTTTGTGGAATTTCAGAAAAGGGGCGTTATTAGAACTACAGGGACCAGGCATGACTGTGACGCGTTCGTTGTCTGTACCGTAGGATTTGTTATGGTCAACGCAGGCTGTGCTTTGTCACGGGGAGTTGAGGTTCAATACGGTACTTAAACCTGACCGTCACTCACGTTTGACTGGCTACCAAACCCTGACACAACTCCACCTCCGGGGGCTGCGTTTCGCAACCCCTCCTAAAGTCCCCGACTGCCTCCTAGCTCCGTTGACAACCCCGAGAACCTGGCCTGCTAGTTAGCAAACAAGCTAACGATTGCCAGTTTCACCCATGTCCTCTGAAGAAGGGTTGAGCTCAACGATTACGGACTGGCTTTTCATCAATTCCTGGTGGCTCCTACTGCCGTTCATCATGCTCCTTGTAGTAGCTGCTTTTATCGTTGCCTTTGTGTTGCTGTTATACATGATATCGCCTCTTATTAGTCCCAAACCCTTGAAACTGAACGGGGCCCATGTCGTGGTAAGTGCACCACATTGCTACTCCGCCTATTCTACGGGATCTGTTCAGGCCGTGTCATTCTAGGCTGTCATTACAAAAATATATGTATTAGTTTATATACTTACAAAAACGGTAGCTTGTGCAATTCGCACATACGCATGAGCACTACCGTGGTTATTGTAAGAGCTGTTGCAATATAATTCCAGTCATGTTTATAGTTCTCTTGATTGTGGCGTAGTACTTAACGGTCGTCAATTTATCAGTTACGACATGTGACCGTACACGAAGGCATAAAATGCATAAGCTTAATGTTTGAGTATTAAATAGCCAAACTGTTTCCATAACCTAAGTAAAGATATATTTCCGTGACTCTACGTTATTTCATTAAAAATCTGCGCCCTGTCTGTGAGGAGTAAGCTGTCTTAACAGCCATAACTTTTCACCTGTAGTGACCCGCTTTCGTTGTAATTTGGTCCACTATAACAAGAGTGTAGTTGTACTAGTTTAAACAACCAGATGTGACCCGACTTGTACATGAGCATTATTTGTCGTTGTATTGACGACATTGTCTCAACATGTCAATATACAGGTAACCGGTGGATCAAGTGGAATAGGAAAATGCATAGCGGTTGAGTGCTACAGACATGGAGCTTTCATTACTTTGGTGGCACGTGACGAGGTTAGTGGACAAAAAAAAAAGATCATTGGTCATTCGTTTCTGTCACAGTGAGCCAACGGGTGGGCGACTGAAGAAGAGCAGATTTGGGCTCGAAACGTTATGCTACAATACATTTTCTTTACTTTTGGAGCACTCTCGGTGACCGGATTTTTTTCAAACCTTTATACAGTGAGCCAGGTGAACATATTCCTTCAAAGGTAAAGCTATTTTCCCGGTTTTTAGGATAATCTACTTGTCATTTCTCTTTTTTTTTCCTGTTTTTTGGGAGTGCGGGGGTGGGGGGTGTGGGGGGGAAACATCACTCGACTGAGGATTGATAGCATTGTGGGGGTGGGCAAATGGGAAAACTTTATTGAGAATAATTAAAAAAAAATGTATACATTTTAATGACATTTGATAAGGCATGGAAAATCTCAATGGTTGCACAAACAATCTTAAAATGGCCCCATCATGATGAGGACCTTTCATTACCAATTCACAAGCCAATAGAAAAGGTTAGTACAGCTTTATCGATCTGACCCTATGTCATTTTGGTAATTATTCAAAATTCCCCAAATATAACTAGATAAAATGGGTTTGGCTTTACTCAAGGAGTAATCTGAAAGTTCTTTGTTCACTTCCTGAACTCCTGCTAGCCTGTTGAAGTGGTATTAAGTAAGGCACTAGATTCTTAACAGCTCCCCAGGTACTGCTCCAGTGGCTGGCTGTGTGCTGTTCATGGTCCATCCATTATGGGCTAAAAATGCTTCTGTTAAGGGATTAGTAAAGTAGTTGCAATCTGGAAATAACTGAAAATGTCAAGTGATTTTCCCTCAACATTACTTTTACTTTCTCCCTACTAAAGTAAATTAGATTTATTGAGTGCATTTTGTTACTCATAAGGTTATTTCTGCCCTTTTGATCTGTTTTTCTTATTTATTTTCATCATTTTTTTTCTTAGGTATTAATGCTGTTTGCACTTGAATTAGAAAATTGATTTACTGAGTAAAAATTCATTACCAAATTTGCAAAAAGAAATCAAATTAGCCAAGCATTTTGAAAAATCAAGACTTAAATACATCCGTCGGTTTCTGGATGTTGACAGAAAAATGTTCAAAAATATATGTTAAATGTTGTTGACTAAACGTTGATTAAAGATCAGTACACTGCCGTACCTTTTATTCATTTTATATTTTAAGGGATAACTTGTTAACTTTCAGGCATAGGTACAAGCATACCTTGTATATTATGCAAATGTTTTTCCCTCCTTGTAGGCTAAATTGCTTCAAGCAAAGAAAGAGGTGGAGAAATTTGCCATCAATGACAAGCAGGTAAGTCCAGATGCTTCTGTGTGGTATTAGTTTGTTACGGGTACATTGTATGTCAAACTCAGCAGCCGCTGCCATTTTTGCTTCACATCTTGTACATTTGCCCTTCCCAGGTGGTGCTTTGCATATCAGTGGATGTTTCCAGTGATTATAGTCACGTGGAAAGTGTAATAAAACAGGTAATGGTAACAGCTGACCAACTAAGATTCTTGTTACATGTTGCCATCATACTGAATAGGCTTTTTCCCGTAATAAAGGCTCAAGAGAAACTGGGGCCTGTTGATATGCTTGTGAATTGTGCTGGAACATCCTTTTCTGCAAAGTTTGAAGAAGTGGAGGTGGACCGTTTTAAAGTAGGTATAAAGGGTCTAAAGATTTCCTAGGTTTTAATGATTCAAAGTATTAAGTGATCTTCTCAAAAATCTTTAAGGCTTATTTTAACCTATTAGGGGAAAAAACAAAGCTTATTTTATAAATTCATCATTGGCATTCATTGGGTAGTTAATGAGTGTTTTCCTCTAAAGAAGGCACTTTTAGATTACATATTACATTACATTACATTATATGTAGATTACATATGTAGCAAGGTGGATATGAAATCCCATAGAGATTGGAAATATTTTGCAGCAATATTCATTTATATCGACTTCAGAGCTGCATTTCTATTGTGGAGTTTTAAAAACCCTTGCCTCATTTCAACAGCGGCTGATGGAAGTGAACTACTTGGGTAGTGTTTATCCCACACGTGCCGTCATAACCACCATGAAGGAGCGAAGAATGGGCCGCATAATGTTTGTTTCCTCTCAGGCTGGCCAGATAGGTCTGTTTGGATATACAGCCTACTCCCCGTCCAAGTTTGCCCTGCGTGGATTGGCAGAGTCGCTACAAATGGAGGTGAGCATTTGGCCTCTTCTAGCACTCTTCTTGTGGCTGTTCTTCCATTTCTTAGATGTTGAGAGGAGTTAGATCTCTGTGTGAATATTGTCATGTGATTGCTATCGAACAACTGGCGTTAATGAAGACAAAAGGATTTATCATTTTGGGAATTAAGTGCCAACAATTGTTTAACTCAAAGGGTAAAAATATAGATGTTATGGAATAAGGTTCATTTTTATGAAATAATTAGTGTTATCACATCCCCCTAGTAAAAAAGATCAACAAAATGTTGTTGTTCAACCACAGATAAAGCCATACAACATCTATGTGACAGTGGCCTACCCCCCTGACACAGATACCCCAGGACTAGCTGAGGAGAACAAGACAAAGGTAGAGATGTAAATCGGCCAAAGTGCCCCAAATAATTGCCCAAAATGTTTTATGTTCTTCTGCTCAAAACCCACACCTTTCTATTTCTCTCACCTGTCTTCCTTTTTGTTTTAGCCACTAGAAACAAAATTAATCTCCGAAACCTCTGGAGTTTGTCAACCAGATCAAGTGGCCAAAATTGTAGTTCGTGATGCAGTGGTAAGAAACTAAGCTCACTTGCTCAGGCCCCAGCCTTCCTCTGATTCTGGTTCTTATTGTCCAGGGTCCTTACACACCTACACTACAGTCTTGTGATCTTGACTTTGGCTTTTCACATGGATTCAAACTAAGATCAGAAGTGTGATTAATGATCAGGTCAAGCTATTTATTTTTTGCTTTTATAATTTCATGTAGCATTATAACATAGTGTTGCAGAAGCAAATTTTATATCTCACGTGTGCTCAATTTTCTGTGACAATGTACGTGACAAATACTCACAAATTTCCCCAATGGGGAAGTATTATCTTTTCCAGTGGAAACATTTTTTTCTAACAGATTTAATCACCTGTAAGATATTGTGTGGTTTATTTACAAAAGTCCGGTTGGCCTAACAAAATAGTGTGAACACCGAGGTGTCCTAATGAAAACTACAACAAATTAGCAGTTAGCCGATTTTATAAAGACAATAGTTGTAAAAGTGCTATTGCTGTTTTCTTGGATTTTGTTGGTCTGACATGTTTTTCTTCATGCTTGTACAGCAGGGGAACTTTAACAGCTCTGTGGGTCCTGATGGATACATGCTGTCTTCTCTCACATGTGGAATGTCACCAGTCACCTCCATCACTGAGGGTCTGCAGCAGGTACAGCCATGTGTAATATACAGACCTCACTCCTAATATGTTTTTTTTTTCTTTTTTGATTTTATTTGAGCGGGGAGGGTTCTGCACTAATAAATATTTTCATCTTTACAGATTGTTACCATGGGATTATTTCGCACAATCGCCCTCTTCTACCTGGGTAGTTTTGACAGTATTGTGCGCCGCTGCATGATCCAGAGGGAGCAGTCGAAAGCAGCAGACAAGAGAGAGTAGCGACTGCCTTACCTACCTAACACCCCGATGACCCCCTTACACCCTCCCTCTCCAACCGTGCATAACCATTGGTGGGGAAAAGGCCAAGCTTTGAGCACATTTCTGGTATCCGCAGGTTGGATGAAAAGAAAGAGGCAGGTGTTAACTATTTGCTTGTACAGTAAAGCAGCTCCTCCATAGGATTTTTTTTTATTCCTCTCTCCTTTCAATGCATTCCAGTGACTTCAATTTAATGTGTATGTACTTTTTGCGGGAGCAGCCTTACTTTAGAGGAATGAGCTCAGAGTTAACATCCCACTGGATCGTTTCAAAGTAGGTGCACAAGATCAACAACTGATCACACAGATAGCAGGCCTTTGTGCAGTCTGCAGTGTTTTGTTTTTTTTCCTCACAGAGGAAAAGCAATAACTTGTCCAACTGGTTGTGCCAAATTTGACCTGAAATTCTTTCCCACCAGGGGCTATAGTCAAAACCAGAATAGCTGCCCTTTTGTCATGCTGGTGTGTATTTCACAAACCTGTCCGACTAAGTAAAAAATTTCAATTTCCACTGAATAAGCCCCTTCTCCCTGCACCTTTTCATACCATAAGTCTTTGCAGGCAAAGCACATTCCTTTTCCTGAATCACCTCTGTGTTTGAAACCAGTTGTGACCCTCAGCATTCTGTCAATGCTGTGGGATATTGTGTTGGCGTACACGCTGCAGGCCTAGATGTGATGGTCATCAGTGATATGACACAGATGTTGTTGATGTATTTTTTCAAACAACCTCAAACTGCAAAACTTACTTTTAAGTACATTTTTAAAGTAAATCCACATTTCAAAATTAAAAACACAAGTGGGACAAGAAGTTTTGGTGGTTTGACGTGTTTGTGTTTGCTGTGACTGAGCCAAGCCCTTTGGAGAGCAAAGCCATTGGATTTTTGTTCCTGAGTAAACACCAAATTATTTTCTTCCCAGAAAGCAGGAACTTATTGTTTTAAAGCCATGATGTTCATGCATGAAAGAAACACCAGCTCAGGTGATGTGAATTTATACCATTTAATTTGAACACTAAATATATTTTTCCCCTGCCCTGTTTTTGTCAAGATGTGTAGAAGGAAGCATATAATTTTACATGCAGTAGTATGTGTCAGTGCACATAATATTTAGCCACACCAGTGAAGTTCCAAGTCTGATGCTCATGTTTTTGGTAAAAAAAAAATAATTAAAAAAAAAGGGTAACACACAACTCGCTGGTTCGGGCTGTGTACCTGATGGCCGAGTGGGGGCGCCAGTGATGTTTTACATTAGGGGCCATAAGAGAAGAGGGGCAGTGTGGACTATGATCTTTGTCCCTCCACTTCTGACATGTGTTCCCCTTGACATGCACAGTTGGGACTTCCCAAAATGGCATTTTTGATTCCCTCCGGATTTCTGTCAAAGCCTTGGGGAGGCGGGGGTGTATTTGTCCTTTTTACCCTGTTTTATAGAGGGAAAGGGAAAAAGTACAATGTTGACTTGTAAGTCTTCCTTTGGTCCATCGCAAATGGGGAGAATGTAATTCATTACAAAGCATACAAATCAGAACAGGAACAGGAATCTTATTTTTAAATACACAAATATTTGAATGCCAAAATGTGTCGAGACAATATCTGTACATTTTATTTGAGATTTAGTTTAATGTTGCTGCTCTGTTAATGTTTATTTGCTAAAGCTGAGGAGCAGTGTGGGGACCCATTCTAAGCCTTAAGACATGACTACTGATAAAGCTAAAGCTACAAGAATGGACCGGTCCACAGTACATTGTGACTTGACCGACACATGGTACCTGTTCATTCAATGACTTTTCAGCGTAAATTGCCAACTGTTCATTTTTTTTGTGTATTTTATCAATGCTAGTAAAAATGCCTTAACTGACACCCAAGATATGAAAGTGAGAATGGATGACTTATGTTTGATGATGTTCTCATTTGATATTGGTTCAAAGGCACACTGTCCACCACTCAAAACTTTTTTTGTTATTGTAAATGTATTGCTCTCAGAAGTTTTGTCTTGAGGTAGCAACACATAGTTGATAGAACTTGTAGCCCATAACAAAGGCATTTATGTTTTAACACCCTTTCAAGCTATGCAAAGGAATCTTATGCTTACAATATGTTGAACATACAATCAGGATTTGGTTTGCATAACCGTAATGCTGCCCCCCCCTCTCCATTTAATAGCATGGTATCATCTGATACTTCATACGAAGAAATGTAAGGCATACTACACTCTTAAGTTTGTAACTTTTTTTTTCTGCCAAAAAGGAAAAAAAAATTAACACTGTTCACCTTGTGTGCCATTGAAGGAAAATGTCAGAAACAGAAACGTTTGTTTGTCTTATTTTTAGAGGATGAAATAAAATACCTGTGAGAATAAACATCCAGTGCCTTCTTTCTCCACAATTGATGATCGATACCAGTGGCCTCAGATATCCTCTTGCTCCCACTGCACTTCGCTCCCATGTTGTGCAAAACAGGTAGTGTGGAATCAATATTTTACTGAGTTTTAGATGACTTTTGTACACAAAAAATGCTTTTATTGATCTGTGAAGGGGTATTTGAGACTTGTGCAAAATGGGATTTTTTATGCTTTCTTCACGAGAGATGAAGATATGCAGCAGATATACAGTATAGCTGTTTTTTACCGTTTAATGGGGGTGTACGTGTGGGGGTTTCACATCAGTGCAGCCCCTCCATCCACCAGAACAGGATGGTCAAGGTCACCTCTAAAAGTCCAATCTATTCCACCTTTTTCCTGTTCGTGAGATTGTTATAATTTTGATAATCTCTCCTCGGAGACCCCCCCCCCCCCCCCGTCCGACCCCCCGGCCCCCCGA
>CAAKHD010013178.1:148270-165085 GCA_901007705.1 Fistularia tabacaria | reverse complement strand
AGGTCACCTCTAAAAGTCCAATCTATTCCACCTTTTTCCTGTTCGTGAGATTGTTATAATTTTGATAATCTCTCCTCGGAGACCCCCCCCCGTGTACGATTCCCAGGGTCCCAAGAGACCTAAGAATCGCCTCCGCATATCATGATAATTCGGTTAATTGGTCAGACTCTCGCGTGAGAGTTGGGAGTTTAGCGAAATTCCCAGCATTGGTGCCTTCGTGCATTCCCACTGATTTGCTTACGTGACGTCAAAAGGGCCTCACCGAATAGCGCGGCCCAGTGGCATCGGGCAGGGAGCGGGGAGGATGTGAGAGGCAGTCGCTGAGGGGAGAGACCGCAGTCCGACCTCGTCTGGCCGCCCGGGTTCCGCTAAACGCCGCTCAAACAATCCGTGCCCGACGCCCCTTCAGGCGTGCTCAACTTTGGACGTAATAGGTGCTTTTGTTTTTTTGTTTTTTTTTTGTTTTTTGGAGTGGGGGCGGAACACTTACACGCTTGGGTGATGTGCACGGGAATAGACCAAACGCTCCTCCAGCCGCTTCCGCATATTGGATTTCAGTGCAAAGAGGAGCTCGCCTGCGTCCCTCCAAGCTGTCGGGAAATGAAGACTGCTTCTAAACCGGACGCAGAAGTGTTTTAGACTTTTAAAACGGGGTTTCCTTTCTTTACCCCCTCCCCACCACGAGGATCTGCCCCAAGTCACGAAGCATTTGCTCCACGTGTGGGATTCAGCTATAAAATCGCTTGCATAGCTGAACCGGAGTTTTGGCCGTGCCCGTGCAGGATGCACGTTCTCTAGAACGCAGATCGTTGCGTATTCAGTGCCAAACTGAGCCGTCATGGCGATTGCGTGTCATCGCAACCTCGTCAAAAAGTACATCTACTATAAACTCTCGAAGCGGGGCTACGCGCGGGGGCTCGACGAGGACGAAGATGCTGCTAATAACGGCTCGCTGGCAGCACCCTCGCCGACTCTGGTCCACCGGTGCCGCGAAACCAGCACCGGGCCCGGGAACGACGGCATCCCGCAACTGTGCAAGCGGCTCCCACAGCGCGACCCGCACGCCGACATCCACAGAGTCCTGCGGGAGGCCGGGGACGACCTCGAGAGACTCTACCAGTCGGACTTCAACGAGATGTCGCGGCAATTGTACCCGCGGCATCTCGCGTCCCGCGCGGCGCAGAGGAGATTCGCCGAGGTGATAGACGAGTTGTTCCGGGACGGAGTGAACTGGGGCCGGATCATTGCTTTCTTCGAGTTCGGGGGAACAGTGTGCGTGGAGTGCGCGGCGAAGGAGGAGACCTTATCGCAAGTGGACAACATCGTGGAGTGGATGACGGAGTATTTAAATGGACCTCTAAACAGCTGGATACAAGACAACGGGGGATGGGTAGGTGTGATTCCGTGCAGTTGGTTAGTTTGCGGGGGCGCAGAAGCCCTCCATTACTGCCGTGAGTGACGACGTTTGACGTCAACTATGCGGAGAAGTATTCGTTTGACGTCTAATAAATGCTGTTTTTTAAATTCAAAAAATGGCGTGACCTCACGGCACGGCGCGTCACAACATTTCGCAGTTGGTCTTTCATGAAAATCATCTCGGAACGCTCACGAAGGCTCAAACGCTCGAGATGGACGGCTTGCATTTGTGTGCCGCTTTGATTGGGCTCTGCCGTTGGCTGTCAAACGGACACGCCCAATCAAACGTCGTACCGCGCCACACCTCCCGACGCTCGGCTATAAAGTCCGCCCTTGTCTTATGTGACGGCTGTGGCGGCCACGCAGCTGTCGTTGAGTTGTAGTTCTGAGCGCAAAGGCAAGCAAAGCGCACGGAATCACCTAGCTACATGTACCGTTTGCTAGTTTTATCACTCTTAAAGCGACAGTTTAAAAACAAATCTTCATCTTTGCAGTGCCGTGCATGGAGTCTCCTGGATATTTGATGGGGCTCTTCTTGTGGGAAGCAAAGCATCAAAACTGGGGGTAAAAAATGAAAGCAATGGCTTGGTTACTTTAAATTACCCACAGACCTGGTTTTGAGCTGTTTCTTGTTCATTCACTCATTTATTTATTTATGAAACAGACATCACAGTTGACATTTGGGCATTTTGACTCCCCCAGAAGACATGTAATCTTGTTCCTTTGTCATCTGGAATAAGTCTGGAGCCAATATCTCCAAATATTTTCCAAACCATGCCACGATTACAAATAGCACAAAAAATCAAAATGGTCCTTATTGACGGTGTCCCCTTTTGTAACATGGTGATGCTAAGCCCTTGGTCTGAAATTTCAGCGACAGGGCGATGGAGACACACATCTGCTGAGAGAAAACTATTGAATGAATGTGTGAGCTTGGCCTGTGGACATGGCAGTGGCGTAGCTTTGCTCAGCACACATGGACTTGCTGCATTATCTACACAATACCTGTGTACTCACATAATAGAAGCATTTGACTTTGAAAGAAAAATGCTACAGTTTTGCTTTTGTGCTGCTGCTGCTCCCAGTAGACAGTTGCTATTAGTTCAACCTGCCACGAATTAGCCTCTAATTAATCGAGATGTCATTAAAGAGAGCATAACATTTGCGCAACTCGGTTGTCTCTGCCTGAAGGTCTGAGAATCTGGGGTCGAGGGCATCAATGATTCATATTGAACATTTCATCTCAAAGGGAAGGACCGTTTAGCATTCCTCTTGAGTCTGCATTAACCCTTTCTGGGGCAAGTTGTGCCACATATCAAAGGCCGGTATCAGAGGCAGGGTATTCCAGGAGCCCTGAGATCTAATCTGCAGCAGCTGTATTCAAACATGTCCTCAAACTGCATCTTGGTTGGAACACTTCCCGCTTTTCACAGTCGTGCCTCAAAGCAGGCATACGATGGGGCTGCTGAGACGTGCCCACTCTAAAATAATGTAGGTCATTACATTGTGTATCTTCCTGCTGGGTAGACACGGCCATACCTCTGCTGCTCTGAGGGAGAGAGAATAGGCTTTTAATCCTTTCAAGGATTAGCCTGGATTATAAGAAAGCACAGGTTTCCAGTTTGGGTTAGTTTGTGGATCTTTGCCCTATCAAATGATTTTGGCACACATTTGTCTAAGCATCAGCTGGCGCATACTTTTATTACCGCCAGGGATTTCCATCCCCGGAGTCTAACAGACACTGCTCTTGATTTATATTCATTTGAGTGTCTGACAGCGGGGAAATTCCCAGGGATATGTTTTACTTATTACCAGACAAAAAAACTGAAACTGCAGACATGAAGCTTTGTCAGTGCTCTAGATGTTCTTTGTTGAACCGGCATGTTGGCTATATGACACTGTAAGATTAAGCCCACACTAAAGAGATTGCTTTTACATTTTATGTCTTTCAGCCTCAAAAGAGCATCTGTTATAGTAAGACTCTTAGTTCGCATGAACAGTTGGTCGATTCAATTTTGTCTGACCTCTCAGTGAACTTTGATTTCATATTCTAAACTGCTAAGAATTAGTACATTTTTGCAGAGCTAGTTTACCAAATAAAGTATGCAGCCAAAGTATGCAACCATAAATACAATGATGGTTAAGGCAAACCACTATTTGCATGTTATCAAATGAGCCAAATACCTGTATTAGTGATAAAATATTCCCCTGTTCCTCCAATAAATGTCCAAATAAAGTGCTGAGGACAGCCATGTTGAAGGTCAGAGGCACTAATCTGTCTTTGACATTTTGTCCGGTTTACTGTTGAAAATGTGCCAAATACTTCTCATAGGGGAACTCTTCATTTTTAAGTGCGATATTATAGGGGCATATGTCTTTCGCACCCAGTGAGTCTAACTATTATGTGGAAGCTTTTTTCTTTATTTTTTAAAAAGAACATTTAGTTTTTCTCTCTGTTTTCACAGCTTAGGCCAAACAATGAAGACTATGAACAGTCATTGTTATACTTGACAGGTTGTGTTGGGAACAATGGTTATTGTGTCTAAGAGGTAAGACTTGTGTTCTCTACCCTTCTTAAAACCTCCGACTGATATTTTGACATGTGAGACTGACATGTTTCTCGTTTTGGAGCCCAAATATAGGAGCGAGTGCCTGTAATGTGTTGTTGAGTCAAGGCATTCCCCCTGAGTCCAGAATACTTCTAGTTAAATACAACAATTGTGCCCTGTGGAAATAACAAATCAGCTTCTGTATTTGTAATACCCAGCAGAGGGACAAATGGGTTCCAACTTGCAGTGACGATCTCCCTAAAAAAGTGTCCTTTCACTGTCCCCAACACTCCCATTTTCTCCACCTGTATAAATCCGTTCTTTGTGGCGACAGAAATTGCACTCATCAGGGGACGATTGCAGCTGGGGCGCAGCTTCGCGCACGTGATGCACCTGTGTTTATTTACTGGCACTCTCAGTGAATACCAAGTGATTGAACAAAGTGGCAGACGGCGTCAGACTTGTGAAATTACATGCTTGACCTCAGACGTTTGACTGGCTGAGTGGGCGGCTCTAA
Source organism: Fistularia tabacaria (assembly GCA_901007705.1). Taxonomy (NCBI): domain Eukaryota; kingdom Metazoa; phylum Chordata; class Actinopteri; order Syngnathiformes; family Fistulariidae; genus Fistularia; species Fistularia tabacaria. The sequence continues at coordinate 160,603 of CAAKHD010013178.1, read as the reverse complement.
ATGAATGTGTTCTGAAGAAAAAACAGTGGTTTCACAACTTGGGTTACAGAACCTTTTCTTATGTTCTTGTGATTTTTTTTTTTTTTGATTTGGAGCTATTGGTGCAATCATTTTCCAAATTAAAAATAAATGTCCAGAAAAGCAGACATTAATGTTTGCACGAAATGACTAAAAACATATCAAGAAAATTTTTTAAAAATGGAGCAAGAACCCATGTAAAACAAGTGTGAAATCCCCCCAAATGGCAACACAAAATTGCTTAAGTATCAGTAGGAAATCATAACATCTTCACATGAATCACATACAATTCAAAGAATAAAGTCAGAAGACATTAGAGACAGCCTGAGAGGATCAGTAGTAATAAACAATTTATAAACATGGCGGTTTTGTGTTTATACGATACATTTGACGAACGTTGCAGCTTAAAAGCCTTTCAAAAGCATTTATATAAAGTGTGCTGTAACATACTTCATTTTATGTATTGTTTGTGTGGCAAGGGATCTTCCGTTCCTAAACAGATATTGTGCTACAGTATATCTGTATTGAAAATCTGGGTTGCAATATTGTGATGCTCATTCATAACATTCGGCCTCACCCAGTTGGGCTCCATCCTGCCGGGGATTCCTGGGACCCCAGCTGCCAGGGGACAGGTGGAACCTGCATGATGCCTCGGTTGTGTGGGCATCTGGCTGTCTCTCTCTCCAGGCTGAGGGGATATTGGACTGCTAGGAAGTCATTAATCTCCATTTAGGTGACACGTGAGCACAGAAGAGACAAAACAAACTGGCAGACATTGGAAGCACACACAGGAAAGCTACAAAATAAGACAGAAAACTTTTCACTTACCTCCAATTTGTGTCTCCGAGATAGAAATCCAGCCTGATAAAACAATAGTCTCAGCACTATTCAACTTTAACCGAAGCTGCTTCTGAACAGCGTTTCTGACAAGAAGACGCCTCTGCTAACAGTGAAAGTAGAGACACCTTGTCGGACATCTGCTTTACATTGTGAAGCAGACATGTTTCCTTCTCATGCCAAGTGCTGTCATATAGTGTTTTTTGTTATTTAAGTGGGAATATGGAATGAAGTTCTCCATCTTTTTTTTGCCAGCAATATGAAAGAAAAAAAAAAAAAGCACCAATTAAGAATTCCCACTGACCCAACAAAACAAACTTAAGACTGTTAAGACTTTTTGTAATGCCACGAAGGACTTTAAGCGCCATAGTCGAGATCGTTGGCTGCAACAGAGCTTGGTGGTTTGAGGACGTGAAGATTTACCCTCTATGGTACCCCTTTAGCTGTGCAGGCTTCAGTCATTTGCCATCTGCCACTGCTTTTACTCCCAACAGCCCACCAACTGCAATCCCAGAAACATCTCCTACAGTTGCTCCAGGATCTTGCCTGCGACTGATGGAGTCTGACACACGGCACGAGCTCTTTTAGGAATCAGTCTGAAGACAGTCCCTCTGAGTCGCTGCTGCGCTTGAATCAATGTTGCTCTGATCATTTCAGTTAATAATACAGTTTCAGCTGAGTTTCAGTTTTTCATTTCCAGATTATTTTAATATCAATGACTACCTTTGGTTAAACAAGTGGGAGATTGTTAAGTACTCACAAACTGACCATTTATCTCTAATTTGAAAGGTTTCGCTGAGAGAGAGGCATTTATTGCCTGTTTATATCTACAACATCATAAATGCCAGTTCTTTCGTCATTGGTTGTGGATCATTTGTTTTTCAAAAACAAGAGTTGGTCTGGTTTTGCCACCAACATAACAGATTCCATAGTACGGTAACTGGGGTCAATTATTTTCTCAAGTTAAAGTTAAAGCATGCAGTTGAACATATGCTGCGCTGAACATCTTTACAAAAACCTCAAGCTTCTTAACAGTTGGATACAGAGTGATAAATAATTCAGGGCTCTATATATTGAAGTGCAACTGTTTTTGTTGTCTTCCAATGAAATCTCCAAGCTGTATCCATGCTGTCAGTCATAATTTGAAATAGGAAAGGGTGGGATCACAAAGACAGGAGTGCATTGACGGTCTCCAAGACCAAATTAATTTGAATGAGTTGATTTTTTTTTTCTCACGTAGTATGAAGATGAGACCTCATCTTTAAGTCGTTTGTCTTCCCAGCTTGACACCCCCATTTCAAGCTGTGTTCGTCACGTTATGTGATGCTGTCTGAAGTATTCCATAAATGCCAGGAATTTCATGAACACGCCAGAGATCTGCACCTTTTGTTGGGTGCACAAATCACTTTGACAACACAATTACCCCACAAACAGGGTTGTGTTACTCTTTCTGGGATGTAATGTGTAGTGTTTTTCATGTGCTGCACCTCTTTCCACAACCTTGCCTCTCCCAAAAGACCCTCCACCCCATCCTGTGTGCGTATTTATGGTCTTTCTCAGGAGAGCTGCGGGAGTGTCTGCTGGGGAAAAAATTGCTCTCCATAAATAATAGAGAAAACACTGGGTGTTTCTTTCCTGAGCGGCCTATAAAGGGTGTGAGTGATTTGGGCTCTTCAGTTACTTCGCCAGGAAACTGTCTGGTTTTGTATATTTATTTTGTGTCTTACTCATTGCACATGTAGATGTAAGCTCTCATGGCTTTGTGAATTCACCCATCTGATTGTGTTTCCTCTTATTATTTTGTCCAAATCAGTAATCACCGAAACCTGTTTCACAAGGGACACGTGCTTCAACTGCTTAAAGGCAGTAACATCCCAGTCAGAACACACAACGATGAATAATATATATGGAGCAGATAAACTCAGACACTAAATGGATGTCCCTAATCAATTTCCAAAGGCTATCTGTGCAGCGCTCCAAAGATTGCCTCCTCTTTTTACTCTTCTCTTTGCTTGTTCTAAATCTCCCTCCAACCCTAGTGCTTTTTCACACATATACACGTGCCAAATCCCTTCCTGCATGCAACAGCACACACAATCTAGTACCCTGAGACCTGGCTTTGAGTGTCAGGTAACGTTTCACATCCCTGAAAAATGCAAGGCCATGTGAGAGGCAACTAAATATAGAAGCATCACTGCTCCCATGTGGTCCTTTAATTGTTGCTACACATAAATCCACTCCCCGTTTGCCCCTGTATAATAATTGTGTTCTTATCAGAAAACCACTGGCTAACAAACCATTTGAGGCAGAAGATGAAAGAGTTTTCCACCTTTCTCACCTCAGAGGAGACAGGATAATGAGGAGCCTACTGAGACACTAGTTGACTTTGCCAATGGGTACACCCTTGCAAGCTGTGCAGTCTGTCAATATAGAGCAAGGTTAAACGACTCCTCCCATTGTCTAGCTATTCTAGTTATTTTTGGTATTAAACCCCATTAGGAATTTTAAAAGAGAATTGATTTTCCCAATTAATATCTGGTGCAACAATTGCCACTCCTGTGTTACGCTAAACGTTTTTTGCCCACAAAGAGAAAGTTGGATGAGAAAAGTACCAAAAGAGTTTTTAAGTAATACTTCAATAAAAATGAGAAAAAATGAAACTAAAAAAAAGAAAAAAAGAGACAGAGTGATGAACTGAATCATTAATGACTGGGAAATGAAAAAGAAAATGTTATGTCATCTGTAATATTGCTTACAAGTTGAGTGTATTGTTAGTGTAAATGTTAAAAGTCAGATTTATGGTCTGGTTTGCTTTGCAGTTTTGGGGTCTTACAGGTGGATTGAGTGATTTTGGAACAGGAACTTTACTTAATGAAAGCTGTAAAAAAAAAAATTAAATAACAGTAGACAATTCACGATATAAAGCATCCATGCAAAAAAAGGGGGATAAGGAAAGATTTGATCATGAGTTGACATTGACTTGTTGCTGGGGAAAATAACAACACATTTAAAAACATGTTACTGTTGCCATGTTCCTGAAATTGGCTCTGCCTGATGAATTCTGGGAAACGGGAACAAGCAAAGTGCATAATTTTTCAATGACTTTGATGTCAATATAAAACAGTGGCAAAAGAAATTGAATTTGAGTCACTCCGTCACATCTGTGGGTCGCCACAGTCAAGGTAATCAATGAAAAGCACTGCTTCATTCTTATTTCATAATTGGGGTAATCCATTATAAAATGTGTTTTTAGAGTACTGTAGTTTTAAAAATGTCAAGAACTGCGTATCTCTAGAAATAAGAAAAAATGTTTTTTTTCAGATTTGGTTGACCACTTTGAATTAATTCATATACATACATGCAGGGAAACAGAAGCGGAAGCACTGGTGCAAATCAATTACTTGCTGTCCACAAAATGGATGTGTAAAGATCCGCACACATATGCACACACACAGACCTTGTGGCACATTAGCATGTACACACAGAAGCGGATGTGGTAGTGTGAATCAATAATAGTGTGTTGTCACTGGATGACATGTGAGCCATGGCAGGGAGCAGATGGCCCTGGGGTGCCTTGCTTTCTGATACTGTGCCATTCACACACACACACACGCATGCACGCACTCATGCACTTACGCACTCACGCACACACACACACAAACTCCTCTGTGAGTACCACTGGGATTTCCCAGTGCAAGTAGCACTGGCCATTAAGACACAGTACAGCCATGATTGGCCCCCTCCAAAACCCTGAGCCCATGCCTTTCAAAAAAATGTCAGCACCCAAATTATATTTAATATTGTCCGTTGCCTCGTCCCCATTTAGATCTAGGGTAAGGAGGTGGCAGTCCCTTATGTTGTATTTTAATCTGGTTTTGTCAATGAACACGTTATTGTGATATTTCATATTTAGTGCGTATTCAGGTGGGGTTTGTTGTTGTCTCAGTTACACAATCAAACACATGAGTGGTGGCTGTACGTGTCAGATTTTACATGCAGATGATTCGGGTCAAAATTTAAGTCCCATATATGGGGACAAGGATTTGACAGGGATGTGTGTGTGTGTGTGTGTGTGTGTGTGTGTGCTCTCACTCATGATAAACCTCACACAGCATCTGCCACCAGCAGCCACCTTTGATTGGGACTGATGATCATTTTTTTGAAGAGGAAGCAACACAGCCGTGGCGTTTGAAGGATAAAAGCTTTGCCAGGAAACAAATTAATGATCAGCTAATCTCAAACAAAATTCCAGAGGAGTCCAGAAGTCCTCATGTTCTCAACCAAAATTCTATGCTGCGATCATCTTATGGGGCAGTCAACACTGCTGAGGGCCACTACTGCATTGTAAGTCTAGCCGGGATGTCTTGCAAGCAGGGGCACACCCATCCAGTGTTTCAACAGTACTTGAATGCTTTGGTTTCACTATGAATGCGCAGCCAACTTAATTGGCTTTTGGGCTGTCGTTACATCTTCAAATAATGACAGATACTTCAAAGAAAACCTGGAGATTTCAAAATAGAAGAACTGACAGTGATTCCTTTTCTTCTGGGGTATTTTGTTTAGCTTTGTCTTGACAATACCGTAATAATTTAGGCTCATAAAGATGCAGTAATCTTGTGACTTCTGTCAAAACACATTATTTTGATGCCTGGATTCATTTATGTCAAGCGCCATATTTCTTTATGGAGGACTTGTCAACATGTCGAGACGACTACAGGATTGGCCAATCATCCCCTCAGTTTAATCATCCCTTCAAATTGACCTATAAAGTGCTTTATTTGTCTTTCACATTTTATAGCATGCGGTGGTGGGGAAAATAATTCTAATGAGAATCTATTTTCTTTCTTTTTAATCAAGTGAAGTTCAGTGCAAGACTTGGGGAAAAGAGCCTCACCAAGGTCACATTATCAGTAGCCTTTGCAAACTAATTTTCTGATACAAACCAATCTCACAGGAAAGGCACCCAGACCCTTGACATTTGCTTCCTCTTGATTTAATGTGAGTCCACATTTAAGCTCTCCAGGGAGGACACAGGGTTATAAAATATTCTGGAATGGAATGGCTGGACTTTCCAAAGTGTCTTTGATCAAAAGGTGAGGCTAACCAGGTGGAGGAGGAGGAAGAGGAGGAGGAGGAGAGATGGAGGCTGCTCTTAAAGCAGCGAACAGACCACTTCTTGTGTCTGCTGCACGGTCTGCAGCCAGGTTGATATTTCGAGAGTAATTGCCTGAAAGTTCCGGGTGTCTGGCAAAGTACAAATGGGTCACTGGGATTGAAGATATGTATGTTTTCTTCAGATTAAAAAAGTTATAGATGTAGAGGTGAACGCAATCTGTGATTATACAGCAGATCCAGATAAAGACGCATCTACCAGTCATCTGACTCTACAATCAGAACAATCATCTGCTTCTCAGCTGATGCATCTGCTGACTAGAAAGTAGAGGAATACATCCGTGCAGCGTCCACATGGGCTAAATACATAAAAAAAGGATGAAAACATCTTCAATGGCTTGATATAAAGCATACGCATGCACTTCCTGAGTGATATAAACATGTTAAGGCAGTAAATCCTAACCTTCAACAAACTTTGGCGTCGAGGCTTCTCCAGCAGACACAGCAGACAATGACATTTTCCAAGCATAATTCCCGGGAGAACATGACAAAAACACTTGCCACTATTATGAAACTGATATGTACCTCATTAGTTTTCAGCACATTTTCTTAGCAGACTTTAAGAGCCACAATAGGTGACTTATTATTATTCATCAGATGAGCTGTGCATGTTTCCTTCTGGTCTCTGTATACAGACAAGGAAGGTCACACAGCTTGTGAGCCAATCTGCTCAAGATAGTCAAACAATTGGTCTTTTAATACATGCTGCTCCACACTGCTCTCCCAATGGTCCCCGAGAGTGATATTGAAATCTACAGAAACCAGAGAAAACAGGAATTTCCATGCAGTCTCAAAAGATGATTTAAATGTTGCTATTCTATTACATAATACAAGAAGGAGCCATGCTCCTTCCAGCTGGCATATCTCAAGGTTCATTCCCTCTTGTATCAGGCATCCAAAGTGCACACTGCAGTTGTTTGTTTCCTCACTTCAATGCATTCCTGTCATTCCTCTCCCCCAGCCTGGATGAAAATCAGCTGGTTGCCTGGAAGGGGTCACTGAACTTTTCCGCAGTCTCAGAAACCAGAGGAAAAAAGAGAGGATCCTTTCCCCTCTGGGTTCTCTCTGAGATTGTTGTTAACAGAGCTGACTCTGCATGTGGACTGTTACTTTATTATTACATTCCTCTGTTAGACATTAGATGAAGTAATAAATGCCATTCCCCCTCCTTCTCCTGTTTCAAAATGACCTCATACTTCATGAAGGATAAGGAAACTTTTGTCACACATATCAGCCTGTGGGAAAACGGCTCTTCTTCCCATACTTATGTTTTGTCCTCTGTCTTGACAGCTCCCCCCTCCTTGTTATTTTCCTGCTGAAAATATGACAACAGTCAGTCATGAAGGGCTAATGTAGTTTTGTGGAAAGTTTTCAGAGCAACGGTATTCCTGAGGGAGCTGGGCCTCAAACAGATTATTGTTTTGTCTGACATTAATCGGACATCTGAGCTCCTCGATCTGCCTGCCTCACTGTGCTTTGCTCGCAGCATGTCCCATTCCAGAATGTGGCCTCTCTCATTTACATGGGAATGAACCTGAAACCTGGCACTGTGTACTCCAGTCACATACACTCCACCAATATCTTGTTGCCCAAACTGAAAAGCTTTCTCCTGGATGAAAGAGGACTCTCCGAGGCACTGGGCATCCAGCTTTGATGTTCTCATACGTTTTCTCTCTCACCATTTAGTACTCTTGACTTGTTTGTCAATGTTTTCTTAATTACAGGGATACGTTTAGATTCCCTAAAGGGGGAAAACAAAAAAGCATACTCATTTTTGCTGTTACAGTTTGCTTTCTGTTTGTCTGGAGGCGAGATTTAGGAGTAATTTAGAGATTCAAAACAAACACAAAAATCTCTTAGTTACGGCATCCAGCCAACTGTAACTCCTCTCTGTTGCTCGACCTCTTGTCGCCATGGCACGAGCTTGACTATGTGTTTGGCTTGCTTCTAGTTTTTCCCTGGTAACAGTGTGGCTCTACCACAGAGAAGCCATGGTCTCGACCCAGACAGTGATGTCATCCGCAGAGCACAGGAAGTGACTTAACACAAACTAAACTGTTGATGACTTCAACAAGCCAATCACCCCCAAAAGTGACATCAGGGCTTTACAAAGACAAGCTTTGACCAAGTACTGATGTGTAAAACAATACAATACAATCCTTTAGAGAAAATGCAATGACTTCATAACTTGGGTATGATTAGAACAATCATCCCTCACAGCCCACATGCATTCAGTATGATGGTATTCCCGCACATCCTGCTCTCCAAGGCCTTATACAGTATTAGCTTTGGCTCTGATCAGTCTATTTTCAGCTCCATCATCTGTTTAGGAGGTGCTTGTGTGGGTCAGGGTCTTCAGAGGTCAGTGAATAAGACTTTCAAAACTTGAGGCAGCTTGTTGCCCCTGCCACAGGAAATTGGCCTCTCCCATGAGCTCTTTTTGTCACAGGAGAAGCAACAGGCCACTTGGGAATCTGCTAGTTCCCACGGTCTTTATCAGCGGTTTTACTATTTGAACCAATCAGGCAGAGCTCAGACGCCCTTGATTTATTAAAAATAAGTCAGGGTCTGGTGCCGAATCACAGTCAATAGAAGCTGATACCAAACCGGTTAAAATGTGAAAGTTTAACTCAATGTTTAATCATTAACAACTATAGCAGGTTAAGGCTGTCAATTTGAGTTTACAGGTATTTGAAATGACCCAGTTTCACATTTCTTTCACCTTGCGGCTCTTAATGTTACTGGAACGCAATTACTGAGAAGTAAAGAAGATTACCACCCCAGGAAGGAAGAAGGCATATACTTTCTCAGTAGAAGCTCTGCGTTACCTTCTTGGAACTGATTACATTCGTGACAGAGCAGGTGATCTTCTTTGTGAGTCCTCTTTGGACAAAACACACTATTATATTTGACATCATGTCTCCACTGCAAAGCCGCTCAAGCACTGTTGAATGCACACTAGCCTCACAAGTGTGATGATGACTCAGCGGCCTTTTTTCGTTCTCTCCTCTGCTTTTATGCACAGTGACCTTTTAAAATGAGCCAAGCAGCAGAGATGAGCATTGCTTTTATTAAATTTAGCAGTCCTGAACTGGGTGCTGAGATGTACCCTCTAGATATTTATAGCAACCAGCACTGTAACTTCCTCCTCTATGGAGGGCTGGATGGGCTTCGTGCAAACATCCCAAGAACTGTCACACATCTCCTCTCAGATACAATGCCTCTATTTGAGGGAGTTACCATGCCCTTTTTGTACAATTGTGAAAGATTTAAGATAACATGGTTTTTGTTAACGCTGAAATTTCAAGGTCACATGAGGAGTTTGAAAAGAAAGACTGAGCGACAGAGGTTTTCTGTGTGTGGATTGATTTGCCTTTGCTTTGATTTGCTCTGCATGCAGAAGCGATTGATTGTGAACAATGCGCTCTGAAAGTATAAGGTTTGCAGAGGGCCAGATAAACCAAAAACCGTGGGAGACTGTGAAAAGAAGTGTACAGGCTGCATCCTTCAACACGCCCCCATGGCGCAGAGCCGGCAAGGTCACCTGCTCCTCTATTTCATGTTGGATCAAAGCGATTAAAAAGTCATTGGACTCAATGAAAATTGCAAAGAGATTGCAGTGATCCTATAACTATGTAGTCTAGGAATCGGGAATGTATTAACGATGTTTTCCAAATCAAGGTGTGTCTGTACTCCCACAAAAACATAAATGGGATTGTTTTAACTATAGCTTTTCTCCTCCTTTTCACCTCCATAGTAGGATGTAACCAAGTATACTGAAGGATTTAAAATCGCCAGGATTCCAGTTTCTTGTCTTAAGTTACAGTTCTCATTTACCTGTCGGTTAAGGTGATGAATAATGGAGACAATAAAAATGCAGATTGTCATGAGGAGTGTGGGTGATGTGCCGGCGATCTTGTTTCACGTGCCTACGGAGCGGGTTTTCTCCCAGGGGGAGCGAGCTGTTTTGTAAACACACAAATGCTGTCCATGCTGCTGATGTATATCTGAATATTAATGAGCTTTTAGGGTAGCATCTAACGTCAAAAAGTTTCTGCCCAAAGAGCGATGCACGGTGTAACAACTGCTCGGTGTACACAGCCAAGTGTGAAACCTGAGTCTCCGTACTGAAAAATTTCCTTTTCCTTTGTTTCAAGTCAGAGTTTCCTCTCTGATCTGCTGTTTTCAAACAAACCAATGATTCCCTAGCAACAATCCAGAGCCCCTGTTATAAATGCATACTCTCAGCCAATTCAACAAGGCGCACAGTTAGAAGGGTTGTGTAGGTTTTTCAAAGTTACATTTGGACAGTGGTCAAATCAGATTTTAGCCTTTTTGTTTCCCCTCCTTCTAGTCATATCAAAATAATACCCTGTTGGATCAGCCGAAATATTCAAGCAGGAAATTTGCAGCACTTTATTTACCATGTAAAATAGAATTGTTGGTTTATTTTGCATAATCATCTCACTTTTGTTTTTTCTTTAGATGATTTAATAGCCCTCAAGTGCTTATAGGACTCAGCACAAGCATAAAAATATGCCATCAAATTGATGAATCATCCGTTAAGTTTAGGCTGCGTTTTATGACTATTTCAAATTCGGATTGGCGTGCAGATTCTCTTTTAACTATTTGGTACGGGTTATGTCACTAAATAAGTCCAGAGACCAAATTGATGTCTTCTTCTTGTTCTTTTCCTTTCGGCTTTTCCCTTTCAGGGGTCGCCACAGCGAATCAACCTCCTCCATCTAACCCTATTCTCTATATCCTCCTCTCTCACACCAACTACCTTCATATCTTCTCTCACTACGTCCATAAATCTTCTCTTCGGTCTTCCTCTAGACCTCCTGCCTGGCATCTCCCATTCCAGCATCCGTCTACCAATATATTCACTATCCCTCCTCTGTACATAACCGAACCATCTCAGTCTGGCTTCTCTTACCTTCTCTCCAAAACATCTAACATGTGTTGTCCCTCTGATGGACTAATTCCTGATCCTATCCATCCTCGTCAATCCCAAAGAGAGCCTCTAATTGTTCTATTCGACCTTAAATGTTCATTTTACAGTTAGAAAAAAAGTAAACCACAACTTACATTGAGAGGATAATTCAAAGGGAAAGTTCAAAATCCCTGAATAAAACATTACTCTTTGGGTTATGTTTTATGTCAAGGATGCAAATTAGGATAGGTCATCATTAATTAGTGTCTCGATATGAAAGCTTATGAGCTAATATTTTATAGCCCATAGCAAAATTGTGACACATTTGCAATATTTTGAGGAAGTGTGTGGCTTTCCTTTGTCATCCCTTGGCTACAAGGTTGTTTTTTCCCCAGTATTGCTGTATTGTCTCAGAGCAGTGAAGGGCTCAGTGTTCTTTGCCCCAAGCTGTTTGGCAGCGCTGACACAGGGGGATTCACCGGGTAATGTGTATTGCTGCAAACTCCTCTGTCATCTAAATTTTTGCCCAGGAAATCGATGAAAGACACCATAGTCTCTTTTAAACTGGCTACGCTGCTGGACGAGGGGCGACTATCCTTCACGTAGTGTGTCTGGTACATCTATAAATGCATTCACAATGAAATGTAGCCACACAATACACATACTGTGTGCTATCGTCAAAACAGATCAATAACGGTGGACATTAATGCCTTCCTTGCATTTTAATTCTCCGCGCACTCCCTCCTGGCTCCTGGGGTTTTGTTTGACTCTAATTAGCTGGGGAGAAATCTGCAAGAGCCTCATAAGAAAATCAAAGAGCGCTGCAGTGGCAAACTGTGCAATAATATATATATATATATATATATATATATATATATATATACACACACACTATATGGTCAAAAGTATTCACTCACATGCCTTAACTCGCATATGAACTTAAGAGACATCCCATTCCTGATCCATAGGGTTCAATATGACATCGGTCCATCCTTTGCAGCTATAACAGCTTGAACACTTCTGGGAAGGCTGTTCACAAGGTTCAGGAGTGTGTTTATGGGAGGTTCGGGATTGTGTTTATTGGAATTGTTCAAAATGTCTTGGTATGCTGAAGCGATACCAAGCATCAGCATTTGGACATTTTGGACAATTCCATGTTCCCAACTTTGTGGGAACAGTTTGGAGCTGGCCCCTTCATTTTTCAACATGATTGTGCACCAGTGCTTCTGGAAGAATGCTCAAAAATGCTCAAAAATTCCCACAAACACTCTCTTGAACCTTGTGGACAGCTTTCCCAGAAGAGTTGAAGCTGTTATAGCTACAAAGGGTGGACTGACATCATATTGAACCCTGTGGATTAGGAATGAGAT
>CAAKHD010013178.1:135994-148250 GCA_901007705.1 Fistularia tabacaria | reverse complement strand
AATGTCTTGGTATGCTGAAGCGATACCAAGCATCAGCATTTGGACATTTTGGACAATTCCATGTTCCCAACTTTGTGGGAACAGTTTGGAGCTGGCCCCTTCATTTTTCAACATGATTGTGCACCAGTGCACAAAGTAAGGTCCATAAGAAATGGATGACAGAGTCTGGTGTGGATGCACTTGACTGCCCTGCACACAGTCCTGACCTCAACCTGATAGAACACCTTTTGGATGAATTAGAGCAGAGACTGAGAGCCAGGCCTTCTCGTCCAACATCAGTGTGTGACCTCACAAATGCGCTTCTGGAAGAATGCTCAAAAATTCCCACAAACACTCTCCTGAACCTTGTGGACAGCTTTCCCAGAAGAGTTGAAGCTGTTATAGCTACAAAGGGTGGACTGACATCATATTGAACCCTGTGGATTAGGAATGAGATGTCACTTAAGTTCATATGCGAGTCAAGGCGGGTGAGCGAATACTTTTGGCCATATATAGTGTGTGTGTGTGTGTGTGTGTGTGTGTGTGTGTGTGTGTGTGTGTGTGTGTATAGGTATATAGACAGTATTTGTATGTATATATATCTATACACACAGATATATAAAAACATATTTATGTACACACACACACACACACACACACACATATATATATATATATATATATGTATGTATGTATGTATGTATACTGTATATATATTGGTATGTGCATTTGTTGAATACAAACATAGCTGGGGATGAAGGTCCGTTTAGATGGGAAAGCAAACTTCAGTTTTCAACAGGTACTTGAATCTGACTTGAACTTTAACACACATCCCAGTTGTCCTCTCTCCTCGCTTGGAAATGCCCACAGATATGTCTTAAAACAGATGTAACAGCAAAATATTTCTGTTTTGGAAAAGCACTACTTGCAGTTTTAACAGAGGAAGACAAGTGCACAAAATGACTCATTATCTTCCATAACAGGCCAATGCTCAGAAAATGAAAGTGGACTCCAATGGGTCGGTCAAATGTTTGTGATCCCCCTGCCTTAAAGATAGAAATAGGTCCATCTGACAGAAAGGACAGTGAAAAAAATCTCTATGTGAGAAAGATGCTGGGCAAAACCCAGAGGTCTAGCTCATGTGAAAAACAAATCAGAGGTCTAGGCTCTGGGCTGCTGGTGGGAAAAGCAAATCACGTGTTGAGCTTCCAGTCAGTGTAACTATGACACTCAGGTTACCATCCCATGGCTGAGTATAGGATCTTATGAACTCCTTGTTGTTCAGTACAAATCCTCCTCTCTACGTGTGTCTCTTCAAAGGTTCTTTTGTATGCCATTCATTGGACGGGGAGGACATAAACCTAGCTAGGCATTTTCCCAGTGGATCACAAGCTTCTGTATTGCTGGTGTGACCTTTTAAAAGGCATCGATCCAAAAAATGAATACTGTAGAGAACTGCAAACTAGACCCTATTCCAGAGGGTGAGCACCTGCTGTCGATGGCAGCTGTTTTGCTGCATGGAAGAGATGGTTGTTTGAGCCCTTTTGTTGACGTGATAAATGCAGATATTTTGCCCTTTTCCGCCCCGGTCATTGCCAGCTTGTTATTATTTTCTTCAGGAGGCTGAGATTTCCACAAGGGCAGTCCAAAAGGATAAACAGAGATAGAGGAAGTTAAAGAAACACGCTACATTGGTTTATTTTTCACAATACTCACATGGTTGTGGCTGTGTTGCTTACTAACGTGTGGGTGAAAAGTTCCAGTAACTGAAGTGGAGCATGCCTCAGTCTCATGATATCCACCTGACAGTCCCCCCACCCCCTCCTCTCTGAGCTCTCCCCTGAGTCAGTCTAGAGTTATTACCATCCATGCCCTTGTGGGATTCCTTTAACGTCCATCACCACACTTATAAAGCTTTTACCGTAATTGACGCTCTTTTGTCTTGAGATTTAAATAGATGATAATCTATGCCGACTGTCTGGGGACATTGAGGACATGCATCATGATTTTACCATTTTGTCTGGCCTCGCTATTGGTCATTCACATGCACTCACCGCTGGCCCCGGTGGCTAGTGGCCACAGAGCTGGTATTTTCCAGGAACTTGTGGGAAAAAATGAAGGTAGTGTTTTTCCAATTGCTACAGTCCCTTAAGCTGGACATCTGACTGAAGCAGTGTGTTCTCTAATTAATACCTGAATCCCGGGGGGCGGCAGTCGGGGGTGCAGGTGAGGGGGTTTGGTTCATTGAAAGACGGGTCTTGCGTTTTCTACCATAACGCCGTTTGGCATTTCGTTCACTGTTTTTCAGTCTGGATCATTAAATAGACTCTGCTGCAACAAAGGAAGTGGCATGTGGTTAAAGATATTGTTGGCCGATTGAAGAGCGCAGTGTGTTTTGACACCAGAGGGAATAAGCTCTGTAGAAACTGCTGATCCTTCCTCCTCTGTGTCACCTACCAGCCCCCAGCCTCAACAATGCCACAGGAAAGGATGGGAGGAGAAGGAAATAGGAAATACTTTTGTCTCCCGAAAGCATTCCAGAATAGATAAATAGAAAATGTGTAATACAAAAATGACAATTGTGACAAAATGACAATGACAGCGGAGTAGAATGGCCCAGTTTGGTTGCTACGAGATCAAGGTCAAATACAATTTGTGTCTTTCAGTTAGAACCCCACAAAGCATAATTTGTGACTGAAGTAAAATTAAGGATGAAATAAAATAATATGTGCCCATCACAACACATACTATAATGTTGAGGTGAACTCAAGTTTAAAAAAAAATTGTTCTCACATAGGTCAAGTTACACTTCAAACACTGGCATCAAACAGGCTCAGGGAGGCAGTGTCACAGTACTGATAGCTAAACCCTGCATTTCAATCAAAAACTGATGACATATAGTGCTTCAAACAGCTTTAACAAACTCCCCTTTCTGCTTTAGCTCAGAATGCATCCGTGCATGTCTGTGTGTTTGTGTTTGTTTTGTACCACAACTTCCTGTCCAGCTGTTCCTGCTGTCACTGCATGAGCAGACATCTGTATTTCTTCATCTGAGACCTAACAGTCCTCCATCTCACACACACACACACACACACACACACACACACACACAGACACAGACACAGACACAGACACAGACACAGACAGACAGACACATCTTCTATTTGGAAAAGACCTCTGAGGTTAGGTTAATAGTTCTCAACTTCACGAGAGGAAGAAAAAAGAATTTGTAAACAGTCATCGGTGAATAAGCTGTCGAAATGCTTCCCATGTGTTTAGTGTGCGTTTAGGTGTATGACGCATTCTAAGAGCCACATGTTTTGTGTGGGTGGGATGAAGGATGATACATCTTCTTCTAGCCGGGGTGTAATAACACTCTATTTCCACCCACGTTTGAAAACTGCTAAAGGGATTTATGTGTTTAAAGGGTCAGTTCACCCAAATTACTGTAAAACCCTTTGACAGTTATCACCAGTCAAACTAATAACTTTTATATTTCCCTGGTTTAGAGAGATTTGCCTTTGAGACTTCCACCCCATCACAAACACAAGGCAGATCACTAATGTGATTATTTTATATTGCAATGCTCCTGTTGAAAAATGGAATTCATAAAACGTCGCCAGCTAACTGGTTTTAGACTTGAGAGACAGGCAATTTTGGTTGGTCCAAACATTTTTATTCTTCGCTCACTGTAATCTCATGTATATCCCATCTCGGTATCCTATCCTTTCCAAGCCTAGAATGTTTGATACCTCAAGGTATATGGAATTAAATAGGGTTGCTGGTTTATTATTATTAGTTTTATCTTTGTAAATGGCTTTACAGGTGAATCTGATATCAAATGATGAATGATATGCAGATTATACTTTGGGATTTTATGGAATGGCTGAAAGCTACTCTTAATAGCCGCATTGCCACACTGGTGAACACTGTAATACTCAGTTGACGCGTATCTGGACAACAATAAAGCAATATGGACTCCAAGAAAAGTCATTACAAGAAGAAACAAGAACAACAAAGGGAAGCATTTGCTTTCAAATATTGTAAAAAATACTGGGCTGGGATCTTTTGAATTATGTCAGAGTGGTAAAGAATAATTCAAACTGTATCAAACAGTCTCTAAAATCATTTGATCTCCTTTGCCTAAAGTGAACAAGTGAGTCAGATGAAGATTCCTCTGCTCCATAAATCCAGGAGCCATACTGTTGCGCTGCATCCATTTATCATAATGCACGCGGATGATGTTTTTATATTTAATGAATTCCTTCTTGTGACATGAATATTCATGTGCACATCAAACATGCACTGCCTCACTGGTGAGTATACTCTCCAAAGAAGGCACGCATTTTGGTAGTTGTAGTAGGTGCCTTGATACGTCACTACATTGTCTTTATGGGAGCATATAATTTGGTTCTGGTTAAGACATATTGCATCATTGGTTGGGGCAAAACTAAAGAGAAAAACCACCATAGAAAACATAGAAAAATAAAACAAAACATTAACAGCTTATAAACTCTCTTTTTGTCTCTTCTCCAGGATGCCTTTGTCGAGTTGTATGACAGACAGAGGGGCTCGGTCTTCAGTTGCTCTTGGCCCTCCATCAAGACGGTCTTTGGTCTCGCTGCACTCGGAGCAGCAAGCCTTACCATCGGAGCATATCTTACCCAGAAATGAATGAGTAGTCTTTCCCCTTCACTCAAATTCATCTTTCACCTTCTTCCCCCCCTTTTTTTTTTTTAATCCTCTTCAAGACTCCTTGAACACCCCAGAGACAACCTTCAGACCCTCTACAGTCTGACTCTCTTCAAAGCCTTCTTTCAGAGACTCCCTGCTCTTCACCCTTTCACGTCAAACCAAACACAAATCAAAACAACCACGGGAACCAGATGTACGAATCACTGAGAGCAAAGGAAGTCTTAAAAGAGGCCGCGTCGATGTAATCAGTGAAGTGCAACTGAGGAGAGAGGAGGGATCAGTGGCATGCATCTGTTTTCATTTTGTTCTGCTTGCTTCTGTACTAGTTATAGCATGAACATTGAGTGTTAGAGTAGACATTGCATGTGTGTACTGTCTGGTGGTGGAGGCTGATGATGCAGGGACGATGATGGTCACGCCCCATTTGTAAAAGGTAGTGGCCGCACCCCTGCGCTTCCCCGTTTGAACTGTGGACTCTGGTTACCCTCTGCAGCCGCCCTTCAAAGGACTTCCACCAAAGAACAGCTGCTCAGAATGTGCATGGAAACCAGCACGGTGTGTGTCAGTTACTTTCCCTTCTCAGACAACTATAGGGAGCACCAATACACTCTACCAGGGCTTAAATAAAGGAAGGGCCAGTTGTGAACTCAGCTCTGATTCTCTGTGAGATCTTATACTTGTTTTAAATTTTGCAAAACACCAAACCCCACATACTGTGGGTTTCTCCACATGAAAAGAGAATATGTATTTGGTGGGTTTATCTTTCCATCCAGAGATGATAAACTGGCATATATTGCTAAGTATCTTGGGAGAAATTTTGACCACAGCAAGAAATTGAGACAAGTTGAACAAAGCATTGAGCACTTCCATCAACATTAATGGACATTAAAGAGACTTAGAGTATACATCCCTCAAGTAACAAGATCTGCAAAATGCTTTGTTTGAAATGTCAAATAATCACTGATCTCAGTCTAGCCGTCCTTTTAATATTTTATAATTTTCTACTTTTTTTGTGTTTTTCTTTTTTCCTTGCTCATTCATTCATGAACAGATTGTTAATTTCACCACGATTTCAGGGCGGATCCCATTAAAACAGGATGCCCTGAGCTGCTGAGGCCCCACAGTGAATCCACAGTGACAAAGACTGAGGAAACCTCACACGGCTCCAGGTGAACGCCACGGAATACAAGTTCAAGACTGAGGCCTGTGTTTCCTGCCTCCTAGAACCTGAGATGTCCCTTCTTACTGGCTGCATCACTTTCAGTCTGCTAGGGCGACATTGATTTCTTCCCCTCAGACTGTTTTATTGATGTTCGTCTTGTGTTACAGTGGAGAAAAGTTTGGAAATGCTCACAAGCTCCATTATTGTTGATTTTTTTTTTTTTCTTTTCATTCGTCTTTGTAAAGCTGGAAATGTTATGGTTCTTTTCTCTTTCATAAAAAAAAAAAAATCTTTGCATGGAGGAACAGCACAGTTCTCACAAAGCAATTACTCAATATGTGTAACAATATTTATGTCAGAATAGTGTAGGAGAAAACAAGAAACAACAATGGAAATGTATCTATTTATTAAGAGGTACCGGATGGCAGATTTTGTTTTTATTTTTTAACCATAGTACATTGATGAGAATTTTTTTATCACCCTTTCCTTTTCTTTAGAATCACACTGTAACATTACTTTCTGGCTGCTATTATGACAAAAAGAAAAGTTTAAAAGTACATTTTTCTGTTGAATTAGTATTGGCTTAAGGCTGCTATACTGTTGATCTCAGTTGTACTTACAGCTTATACTGCCACAAATTTACAGTATAGTTTTTGAGAGCACAAAACCAAAGTTAACTTATATTAATCTATTGATTTAAATTAATAAATGTAGCATATGGAGAATACATGTGGCTTCCATTAAGCTGCGTTCACACTGCAGGCCAAAATGTGCCATAATTTCTTTTTTGACTGATACAGCATGAAAAGCCCAAAAATGATAAGAATTTGGCCTTTTACTTTGTGAGTCCAGAACTACAACATGTATTTTTGAGTAATAGTCAGATATGATTGCTATTTCTTTTTTGCAATGTATCCTCTTGTCAGAATTGCCATATCTGAACTCAGGCAACATTTCATCACTCTATTAAAACATTTGTAACTATTCTGTGGCGGGGGGATTCACTCCCCAGATCTGTATAGGTATTTGGTGACGTGATGAATATTGAAGAGAGTCGGTGAAGGTCGTCAGTTGCGGGACAGTCAGTTAGGGTATTGTTAGAGCTTAGTGTTTTGGTTGGTGCTGGAAAGAAGGGCTCAGCCAATGACTGGTCTGTTCTGGGGCAGAGCGGAAAAAAGTCAACAGAAGGCAAAAGTGTAGGGGAGAAGGATGCATTTAGGAATGTTTTTTTTATTTTTTTTATTTTATTTTTTTAAAAGCTGTGATAGTACATGATACAATAGTTTTTTTGTTTTGAGTAGGTTGGTTAGTTGAAGACTTTGAGAAGTTCACATTATTATACAAGGTAATTTCAACAATGTGTGCAACCAAGATAAATAAATAAATAAAAGAATCAGGTAAAAAGGAATATGTCACAGCTTGCAGAGTGAACGTAACCTTTGATTTTGCTGAGGTCAATCTCTCCCTCTCTGTCAATCTATCTCTAAAGGGTTTCTTTATTGTGACTGTGTTATATCAGCTTTATTCTTTGTCAATTCTCTTGCTACAATGGTAATCTGTACATTGTCATCCTAACAGACTAAAGCATGTCTTAGTCATCACTAGAGGTCACCCCTTTGTCGCTCAAACAGCTCATGGTTTGCAATATTCCCAATGATATACAGGACGATTTGTGAGCTGGAATAGCAACAAATTAACAGCAATATATTGTATTTTTTATATTGTTTGTGCATATATGAATGTAGGCAATATGGTTGCTGTACTGTTTTATGTCTATAATCTCAAACCTGTAGCACTTACAAAAAGTGAACCTTGTCTCTGCTGTTTACTGCTATATCCACAATAAGCTAGGGGATCATATTGTTCCTAATAAATTTATGATGTAGCTGCCTTTCAGGGTCTGGTTGCTTTTTATCGATTCTCCACTTCATCTCTGTGCATGTGAGGGAGATAGAGATAACAAAAGATGTTTAGGTGGGGAGCAGTAGCATTTTTGGATTATCTGATATACATGCTATATGTAAGCTTACTTATGTCAACTTGACTGTCTCCGTGTGAAGGACTGTAGAACTGCAGAAGCAGCCGCCTCAGACATCAAAGCTGTCCCCAAACACCACACTTGTCAGCCTCCCCTCTCTGCTCCATACACTGCTAAACAGAAGTACAAAAAAAAAAAAAACAGATGCCCCGTGGCCAGGTTTTACACCCCCTGCCTCTGTTCTGATCACACTTGTCTTCAAAGGCTATGGCACTTGGGCTTTGCAACTGGAATTTATGAAAAGTATGATGTAGTAAAACTAATGTTGAAAGAGTTGAGTGGGTGAAGGAAAATGAGGCGAGAAGAGTGAAAGAAAGGGGTGTGGGGAAATATATCCCTGAGGACACTAACAGCGTGGGGAAGTTCATTTGGGCTGGAGCCCCATGCAATTTCTCCTCTCCCCTCCACTCACCATGCATATAAAATGCATGATATACTCTGAAGAAGAATTTTAAATCAGGCTCTACATTTCCAAAAGAGAGTCCAGTCTGGCTGTGCATGGTGAACGTGTGTGTAACGGAAGACGGGCAGTGGAACAAAAACCTGCCTCTTTTGCTTTAGGGCTACAAGGTGAATGTGTGTGTGTGTCTGTCTGTGTGTGTGTGTGGGGGGGGGGGGGATCCAAGAGCTGGATATCATGAGGGAAATCGGGAGATCAAAGTAGATTGTCCAGTAGAAGTGTGGTCCAGTTTTACCCTTCATCTCGAAGTCCATCAAATTCACCATCAGCACTTTCCCCCTGGTTTAGTTGCAACCTTTAGTATGTTACGTCCTGTTTAAATTTGCCAATTTCCACAAGTCAGCTCAAACAAGCACAGCACAGAAATTAGTGGGTTATTGGAATGCAAATATTCAATGAGACAGGGGTGATTATTAACAGGACAAGATTTGATCTTTGCTAAGGCTTCAACTGTGTGCTACAGTGTCACCTTGTGGTTGTTCACCACGACGACTCCAGTCGGTGTCATAGAATTTCTCAGACTGTTCTGGACCTACAAACTAAAACCCCTGGCCCTCTCAAACACAAACCTAACTATTCCTGAACTACTGTAGATCATAGCTTTTTACACCCCAAAAGTAACTCTCTCAGCAATTGTCTGGCAAATTGTGTGTGTGTGGATGTTTAATCTCAGGGTGATTTTTTTAATAAATCAGATGATTAATATGATGCAAGGAATAATTAATCTTTATGTTGAAAACATTCAAGCAATCTGATGAAAAACATATTTGAGAAAACTAGCATTTTTTTCTTTAAAAATCACCAAGTTAGGAACAAATTAGCTAAACAGTTCATTTCGAACAACATTCAGATTTCTGAACACTATCATGCACCAATCCATTGGTTTCTCCCCCAGCTTCAGCGGACAGCTGCTGATTTAACAAAGCATTTTGCATTTTTAATCGTGGCTATAAAAATGAATGTCCTTGTAATTAGTAATAATAAGTATTTTGTTCTCATAAAGCCTCACAAGATTCTTAATTGTATGCCAATAAACATTACATCATAACTGTGGTAATTGGGGCACCTAAAACATTATTATAGATACTGGTCATTTCTTAATTAAAGAATTTACATGTTCAAAGTGTTTTTATTGACATTTGACAAGGCATTTTGATATTAATATTGCACTGTCCTTTGATGAGTTTAGGAACAACATCTAGTGTTACTAATTTCATAATAAAGGTCATCACTAGTCAAACTATTACTATTAATTTCAGAGAATGAGCGACCTTTTTTTGTCATGTTGAGCTGAACTTAAAACCAGCCTTTTTCTGGGATTGTCTAGCACATGGCTGGTTTCTGCTACTCTAAAATATCCTCAGGGCATCATGCTATGAAGGGAGAGGGCTTTAGGGCTTGAAGCTCAACAGCTGACAGGACTGGTGATGATTCCTGACCCATGTAGGAGCTGTCAGAAGGGAAATTCTATTAATATGTAAAACACATCTAAATCCCCCATTGTGTAGTGAGGAAGTAGCAAAGAAGACACACTTGGTGTAACTAGATTGCTCAGTATAAAATTTATCTTGAATCATGAGCATCAGACAGCAAAATGACTAAAAACAAACATTCTAATCAAGGATTTGGATTAGAATTCTGAGGTTTAGGAGACATAGTGACAGTTTTCAGTTGGATTCTTATTGTTTTTTTTAATGGCTTGGTGATAATTAAAAAAAACAAAAAGGACACTTTCACCAGCTTAATAGATTCGATAATTACATCAGAAAGAGAGACTGGGTCACTGTGGTGACATAACGGAGCTAAAAACTCCTACTACTTACTAAATGCTATTATGGAGGAAATTAACAGCTGCATTAAGACTTTCTTCTAAAAATATAAACTCTTAATCCTTATCACTCAAATTGAAACATGAGCTATACAATTTCAACTGTTAGAATACAGTAACTGCTGCTCAAATAAAGTCCAGCTCAGAAAGCAACCGGTGGCACTTGTGAAATGTCAAACTTCTTCCACTGAGCGGAAATGAAAACCAATCAAGACTGAAGGAAATATGTTTGATAAAAATTACAAAGTAATTAACAGTCCCTCGGATCATTCGTTTGTCATTCTTAAAGAGGAAAAAAACTTGGTAGGGTGTTTACAGCACTGTAAAAATCTAAATTTTGCAGCAAGCACTTTAAAAAAAAAACAACAGTAAAACATGGCATTAAAATACATTCAGTGTCTTTTTATTTTTCTTCAGGCAGAAAAATAGAAAAATAAAGCAAAGAACATTCATACTGCTGAAGTGTAGTTTGTCATGCTTGTACATTTACAATACATACTTATCAGATTCAAAGATTCTCTGATATATATTTACAAAAATAACAATGACACTGCAGTCGTTCTATACATGTTGACACGTTCATAAAAATAAAGCTTCTGTGACATTTCCCCCGAAATTTATCCTATTTACAGATAAAGATGGAGATGAGTTCTGTTGAGTTGCAGCTGAGAGAATTATCCGTAGATTTTTTTTTTTGAGAATCTGGAGCATTTTTCAGTAACTATGGACAGTCTGTGTTGAAGGCATTATTATAAATATAATCATTAATTTTACTCTATTGTCATATCATAGAAAAATTAAAGATTCATCTATTTTATAGAGGGAGTGAGAGAACTAACTTGTAAGTCTTATGAATGTTGAGGGTTGTTAGCTATTTTTTTCCCGATTAAATCTTTCAGCTTTTTGGAGATTTAAATCTTGATTGGGAAAAACATAACATGAAAAGAGAAATAAAGATGTACTAGGTATTTTGAAAAGTTCTTAAGATGGCATTTCATAAATACTGTATTTTTTTAAAAAACAACATGTCAGTTTAATTGTATAGGAGAGGCAGACAAAGGGCACCAAAATGTTGTATTGGCCAAGTTTGGCTTTTGAACAGTCGTGTACGTCAAACGTAGTTTACCATTGATTAGCATTGTAACGCCATCCATCTAGTTAGGATGACATCCTCTTTCATGAAGTTTTAAGATTCAGTTCAAACTTCAGTTGATGACAGCAGTAAGACAACTTAAAACTGAAACACAGGTCATCAACACCCATCTCAACTGCCCCACCTTTCCCTGGTAGGTGACCAGAATGCACATGTGTTTATGTACAGCATACTGTGTTGAGTATCAGTGTTTGGAGGGGGGGGGAGAGAAAAAAAAAAAAAAGAGAAACCCCAACCTCAGTGCAGGAACACCACTTCACTCAGCTGTCTAGCTCTTTGGTTTCCAAGTCTCTGTACTGCATCAGTTGCAGGCATCTCCGGAACAGTCAGAGCAGCTCAGTGCAGCCTTGTGCTTCTCTTCAGCCTTTCAATTTACTTTCAGGACATCTTGACTTCAGCTGATGCCTCCTCACTCTCACTCCAGCAAGCTCTCCTCCTTACATGCATCTGGGGGGGAATATGATGGAAAAGCTGGATACATCAGGAGGATATGGATAAATTAGGATCTTGTTAAACAGACCCATTTAGCCATATTGAAAAAAATGCTTGAGTAGAATATAATGCTGTCCATGATATCAGACTACAATGTTTACAGAGTCTTGCTATTAAGTACATTTATGAAACCAGGACTGGCCTCCGTTTCCACATATTTTTATCTGTTTTACATCAGTATATGTTATCATAATGAAGCAGACTTCATTTTTTTTTTTGTGCAGATGTTTATGTGAAATATATATATATATATATATATATATATATATATATATATATATCTACACACACACACACACACACACACACATATACACATACATACATGTATATATATAGCCTAACAGCTATCTCTATTCATGCTTCATGTTTGTCAAAAATGCTTTCCCATTTCAAACTACATGCTAGACAAAAAAGATCCTGAATAAATACATTTTCCTCCATCCGTC
>CAAKHD010013178.1:86166-135974 GCA_901007705.1 Fistularia tabacaria | reverse complement strand
CACATATTTACACATAAATACATATTTACATACGTACATACATACATATATACACACACATACATACATACATACATACATACATACATACATACACACACCCACTTACATGTATACATACATACACACATACATACATACACACATACATACATACATGTATATATATAGCCTAACAGCTATCTCTATTCATGCTTCATGTTTGTCAAAAATGCTTTCCCATTTCAAACTACATGCTAGACAAAAAAGATCCTGAATAAATACATTTTCCTCCATCCGTCTAATGAGATCATCAAAAGCCCTATTAAACACAGATACTAGACTATTACTATTAGGCTATTACAACCCTCTAAACTTTGGTAAAACCATTACATATTGTATAAGGAAAAACAGCTACTGATCATATAGTTAGTCATGTTTTAAAAACGCACTTGCAGCCAAAATTCATGTTAGGAAAAAAAATCTGCTTGGCCCATGGCAGTCTGCAGGGTGCCATGCGTCCATATAACCAGCTGCAGGCATAGGCTAGCCCAGAGCATCTGTAGACTTCCTACCTGGGACAAGTTTAGAGGGTGGGGTTGGGTGGGGAGAGAGCAGAGGGTCCAGGACAGAGAGGAGGTGAGGCTAACCATGCTGAGCGTCGATACCTGCTGGGCTGAGGACCAGAGCCTGGAGGATGTCTGACAGTGAGACGATGCCTTCGATGCTGGAGCATTCATCCACCACAACCAGCCGATGCACCTTGTCAAAATACAGAGATAATTTACCTTCATTTTTAAAAGATGAAGCCAGAGCTTTTCAAAGTGCTAAATAAACCTCCTCTGGAATCTCCAAACAGTTTCAAAGGAGGCTAACTGAATATAATGCAATAGTAACCCATAAGACCTGATATAAAACAGAAAAACACACAAAATCCTCTACATTCTGTTGGGATGTGTGCTTGATTTCAGTTGATTTCACTTTTTTAAAATTCTTATTCAGCATTTGGGATGAAGCCAAAGCTCTGTCAGTTTTTTTAACTAAATTCTTCTACCTTATACAGAGCCTGAGAAACTAAGGCTTTGGTGAATGCTGAAAATATGCTTTTCATTAAGGCACAAGGATTTGAGTCCATTTGCAAAAAATGCTTACAATTTTGTACACTACTTTATATGGCACCTCAAGATTTAAACAAAGCATGTAAACTGTGGTTAAAAAAAGACCATTTACTATTGGAAATAATCTAAAATGATTGATTTTATTAATGTGTCCCCAGACCCCAAACCTGCCTTAGGACAGAGCCATGAATTTTTTCAATAACGGCGTGCAACACTGCTATCACTGTCAAAAAGGACTAAAGAAACAGAAAATGTGATCTGAGAATGTATGGTTTTTCTTATAAAAGTAAATCAAAATTAGTAAAGGATCATCTCAGTACCTGTTGGTGAAATTAAAGTAGATAATTAATAGAATATCAGCCAATTGTTACAGGTCCTGTGTGCGCTTCATAGAATGGGACGCTTATTCGAATTCATCTGACGCAGTCCCTAAAGCATTCTGATTTTGAAAACCTCTAAAATAAACTTGTTCTCATAATATGACAAATAAAAAACTAATCTCACTTCAGCTTTGACTATCCTCTCCACAATGGTCTCCATTGTCTCCATCTTATGGCACTTCATGACTCCTTCAAAGTACTGAGAGCGATGTTTCAGAGCCTGGGTCACTGTAATGTCCAGATTGTTGTAGGTCTTCTCTGCAGCCAAGTTCTAAACACAGGCAGTTAGGACAATGAAAAAAGGGAGTTCAGGGAGGAGCTTGGAAATCACAGAGCGCTTTACTCTGTAGAAAGAGGAGATATTTCTACTCACAATAACATCAAACTTGGAGTAAATATCCACTACTTTGCCTGTAAGAGATCACAAAGAGCTGCGGAAAGTAAGTCGATCAGCTAGATTACTCAAAAGAGATCTCCTAAAACAGTAAAATTTATAATCTTACCTGACTCATCCACCACAGGCAAGGCAGATACTCTTCTTTCCACAAAGATGTTGAGTGCTTTGATGATGGGTGTGTGCGGGTGGATGAAAGCGATGTCATGGTATGTACCTATACCCAACTCCCCAAGAGTCTGCTTCATGAATGCTGGCTTTGGCATTTCACACATCTGAACAAAAAAGGTGACAGTGCATCATCAACCACCAGAGGGCAGTAAGTGAAAAATGTGACTTACAGTCAGACAGTTAAAAGTTCTCTTCACATGTTTACAAAATCCCCAATCAGCAAGGGTCATTCAGTAACAGGCTAACTGTAATTATGCTGGACTCACAAACAGTTGGATGAACTTGAGGATCCTCTTGTGTGTGAGAATATAAAGTGCATTCCCTGTGACGGGGTCAATGACAGGCAGGCGGTGAATTTTGTTTTTGATAAGGGTGTACACTGCATCCAACAGGCTGCAATACAAAACATGATAACCACTTATTAGTAGAATTTTAAAGGCATATATCAAGATGTTTGATGATTTACAGTAGATTGGAGTACCTTGCATCAGGTGATATGCTGACAAGAGGTTTGAATGTTGCTTGAAGGTAAACCTCTATGCAGCAAATAAGATATTTTAGCATGTTACTTTGCCAATTTTGGGTTTGAATTTAGATGCAAGAGAATGAACAAAATGTAATACCTCTCCATGTCTCAAGCTTATGTTCCTCTAATTCATATATTTGAACCTAAAATACAATGAGAAAAAAGCTAGTGTCTGAAGTAACATGGGAGTTTAAATTGGGGGAAAACAAAACAAAAAAACTTTCAACTTTAATTCAAGCATTAATATTCCACTAGACCTACCATTGGTGACTTATAGTATCTGTGTAGTATGATGATGAAATCTGTGATTGTCAGCATGCCTGCAATAAAACCAGGAATTAAGCAATAATAATATTAGAATAAAAATAAATAAATACAAATTGAAAGCTCTGGCTCTCACCTTTGTGCAAATGGTCAAAAGAGACACAGCTAAGAAGGGTATGGTTCAAATAACACATTGCTGCAACTCCCACCCCCACGCACATACATAAACCCTTTATCCTTGCTTTGAACATATATTCAATATTTATCACACTCATACTTGGAATAAATCTCAAGTGCAGAAAAAAACAGAACAGGGACATTTCTGCTTGTTTTTCTCACCTTTTTATTGTAGATCATCTGCTGGTTCTGAGCACTAGTCAATAGAAGACCCATTGCAGTGCCTAATGGTTTACAACAGTTCTAATGACTTCTGCTCAATATAATATCATGCTCCACTAACCATGACCAAGCAGCAGTATTGCGCGGTTTTTCCACTGTGTTACTTTAGAAATAGAGTATTTAGGACACTCTCACTTGCTGCAAAGAGATTATTAATTAAGAATGAGGACAAAATGTGAACTGTGAACAAACGACATGTGGCTTGCACACGAAGATGCTTCAATCATAAGTGGGGAGGAAAAAAAAGTGTAACTCATTTTCACTTTCATTCAAATGCCTGTGATGGCATTAACACAAGTCTTTGGTTAATTGTTAGGCAATTTTGTTGTAATTCTAAGATTATTTCTGGCACAATTCCAGGGAATTTCCAATTACTTTGGAGGAAGTATAAGAAATATCTTTGAACAACTTCATTTATATCTGGACTACCTTTATGTAGTGCCTAGTTGACTTTTGGTATTTCCCTAGTTTTTTAATGAATGAATTACCCCACTGTGTAAAAATTAGATTTACTTGTAGATAAATGTTATGATATTTTGATGTGAATAAATACAAACATGCACACAGGGGAAAAAAACAACATAGAAAAAAAAAATCCCAAAACAAAATATTACGATCAAACACTATTTCTTAATTTACCTAGCCCAAGAATATCTTTAATATTCAGCCTTCAATATGTCAAGTGTAACTCCGGTCTTTATGGTCAGATTATAATAATGAAAGACAAAAGAAAGTGT
Organism: Fistularia tabacaria; assembly: GCA_901007705.1. NCBI lineage: Eukaryota > Metazoa > Chordata > Actinopteri > Syngnathiformes > Fistulariidae > Fistularia > Fistularia tabacaria. Next base: position 132,006 of record CAAKHD010013178.1, on the reverse strand, counting down.
CCAATTGTTAAAAACGGCCAAAACATCACTGGATACTAAACACGAAATATTATCATGATGATTTCAGTCTGTGAATGGATATGAAAGTAAAAATCAACATAAATGGCTAAGTCCACAACTTAGTTACTGTTCACCCCTCACTGCCAAACAAAGTCAAAATGGAAAAAAAAAACTTACTGAGCAGGGCATTTTCTATGACATAATTTTTATCACTATGTCACTTTTATTGATTTTCATAGTTTCTTTAACATCTGTATTTTGTCTATATGTACATACGGTGTTAATTGTCGAGTAAGGCTCCTTAAATAAAAAGTATTGTTCTATAATTCAAACAAGCTTTCTTGCTGTGTTTGTGAATTTGAATTTGTGGAAATTGAGTTTTAACACAGTATAGAATTAGGATACATAGTTTGATGAATCAAAGGACTCCGAGTAAAGTATTTAAAAGGAAAACTTGTTTTTGTAAAGAATTTGAGCCTACACTTTCTGAAGAAGCAATATTCTGCTTTGAAACTTTCAAGTCAAATACATACTCCCAATCAATGGACATAAACAGTGCCCATTCCTACCATAAAGGCTAGATTTTCCACCCAAAAAAGAACAATGGTTTATTAAATTATGGAGAAAAATGTAACCCTTCTTGAGGATACAGATAGAAGATGCTCAAATAAACAAGCACACCTTTCCAAACATTCTTTATCTATACCACTTCTCCTAAATTCACTTCACAGTTTAATGATTTGGGACTGTATATATCCTATAGCGTCATAAGGTTGCGGTTCTTACCAACAAAGCTTTGCTTCTCTGTGTCCCATAGCGGAGCAGCTCGTACACCATTGGCAACCAAGGCAAAGAATGCTTTCTTAACCTGACAGGAGAACAGTTTCAAATAAAAGTGAATGAGGTAAGTCTATGCACATCATAGTGTTTAACTGATGTCAATTTTTTTTTGTCAGATTCAACATTTTCAAGAGTCTTTGGCTCATTGTTATGATTAAGAAAATCAAATTTCAGATGTATATTTTGTTTAGTTCAATCTTAACTCAAATGGTCTTGTTCCAGTATTTGTCTTTCTTATGATGAGGCTTTGTGACCCTTGGCTTCATATGAATTGTTAGTTACAGCAAAACATCAAATTTCTAAAAGATTACTGTGTAACAGCTTTAAGGGTCTCATCTCAATTTTTAACAACCACCTCAAAGAAAATGCTCAAGGCAAACATATGTGTTCTTGCTCGGCTGATTGACTGAGCTGACCATCAGCTCTCACGGGCAAAAGCTTTAAAGTGAAAATCAATGCAACAGAAAAAGATAAATCAACTCGATCATCTATAGCACTCCTGCAAATACATTTCTGTGTCTTCTGAAATGAAACCTCAGTTTCACATGTGGTGTAAAAGTAAATGCAGGGAAAAGAGAGATGGGGGGATATGAGGGCAATGACTACTTACTTGGAGTGCTGTGTCAAACACAACGAGTTTGGAACTTGTAGGGACAATGTCATAGCACTTATGGGATTTCATAAAGCGCATGTAAATATCACTCTCAGGTTCAGCAGCTGAAAGAAAGAAGCAGGAAGGATATATATATACACATATACACATACACACACACATACATACACATGTATATACACACACACACACATACATACATACATACATGAGGGAGAGAGATAGCTCGACAGACATTCCACACACATTTCATGTGTCATTCCTTAAATTCTGTTAAAAACAACAATTCTGCTGAGACTGAACGCCTGTGATTTGTTAAGAGTCACCAGTCTGTGGAGCGCTGGCCGTTCGGTCAGCCGCTGCATGCGGCATAGCGTTTTTTGTTTGTTTAATAAATCACACACGGAGTTCTACAATATTGCACTGTATTGTTTTATTTTCTGCCAGCTTCTAGGTCGGTTTACATGTAGCAAATATAGAGATTAAGTTTGCAACTCATCACGGCTGATTTAAAAAGTATGCGACACCTACCATCATCAGCTAGTTCAAGTTTCTCCAGCATGCCTTCGAACAGACCGCAGACCTGTAAGACAGAAGTGACAGCAGTTTGTAGTGATCAGCTTATGGAATCCTCACAACTGCAAAGGCCGCTGTCCAAAAATAAAACTTTGGTGTAAATTGTACGTGAGCAGCCAGGCGAAGCGCCGTTTTCCCGGCGGCCCCGGTGGTCTGCGTCCAGCCTGTGTGTTATGCGTAAAAAAAACAACACGACCGAGAGCGACGCACGCCACCGGGGTTTTACCGTCACATGAAGCTCCTCCCGGTCCGCTAAATATACATCGGTACTGTGACAAAAACCGTTGCGCGGTGCAACTGCAACTTTAGTGGCACATCACTGCAGGACTTACACACTAAAGACGGAGTGGAACAATCCTAATCTATTCGCTGCAGTAAGGGGAACCAATACCTGCAAACAGCTCAAACGGCCACACGGGACGGCCCTTTGTGTCAATCATTTACAATAAATCAGACTGATTGGTTGTTATACCCTCGTTTTGCCAAACAGCTCTCACTGCAGCAAATGTTTACAAGGCGAAGAGAAGCAGGAAGTGCCACACTGCTGTGGACACGCCCCTCAATGCACAACAACCTGTAGGCTTCACCATATTAGGAAATCCCTTGCGTTGCCTAGCAGCAAGAAGCTGTGGATGCCTTTCTATATCGTCAGACAACATGAGCAAAATATCTTAGCTGTACAAAAAACATACGTGGAGCTTTGGCCAGTTCCTTGTCTGATAAATGCTGCGTCATGCTGAAAGATAAGAATACTAGAGATTTCCCTGTCCATACATAATTTTCCCCTAATCCCTTCACACAAAACAAGCCACTGCTGCAGTGTGAGAAAGGCTCCATATCTGCTCTTGGATATTCAACAGTCCCAAATGCTGTCCTGCAGTGGTGACACAGCACTTCTATTGCCAAGAACTACAGCAGCACTTCCATAAATTTCCCCCAGCTGCATCACAGTTGATTTGATATCACAGCAAAACCCAGAAAGGCAATTATGTACCATCCACCAAGTAAAATTGCAGTAAAAATATTTTTACTGAAAAATAAATAGACCCGCTGTTCCTCAATCACAACGATGAGTCCTTGGGTGTAAATATCAATGGTGTAGAGTGTTGAGAATGAAATACTGATTTGCACTCTGCAGTTATTTAAATCTGCTTCACAGCTAACAAGCCAAAGGTTATGGGATTATTATACATTATATTGTGCATCATGAAGCCATTCCTCACTAGATGCTGATTTTGTGGTATCACATGCAGGCAGTCAAGCAGCAATCTGTGGAAAATCATAAATGAACCTCTCTGTGAAAGCCTTGTGACAAAAATAAAGAAAAAGTCACACAAATAACTCACCCTCTGCTTTTTCCTGCCTAACATTGTAGAGCCGCTAAGTCGAAAGCTAAAGTTGTTTGAGATGTGGCTTCGATTCCAAAACACTATCTATATGGATCTGCTTTGGACAAATAATGCAAAAACACTCCTGTTGTTGGATAGACACATTGTGGTTAAACACTTGAGATAAAAAGATCTGTGTCATCTATGTCCCGTGTTTTGCACTGTGAGCAAACCATTAACTGTAATTTAGCCACCAAGGGGGGAAAAAGGATCAGCATGAAAATCTCATGATCTTAAAAGGGTTTTCTAAAAACAATTTTTTCGGGAATTGAAAAAGTTTTCAAAAGTCTTTATACTTTACTAACTCTTGGTAGCAAGGGTTGGTCTCAATCATTTGAAACCAGGCCTCAAATGATACAGACAAAATCAAACAACAATAAGCCAGTATTTAGTAATATTATTGATGTAATATTTAATCTTGTTAATTCACAATAGTGTATTTAATTGTAATATAACAACCACTAGGCTACTGTTGTGAATTTAGTCCCAGGAAAGCATTAGACTAAAATAGTCTTACTACTGAATAAGAAAGTAAAGTGGAACGGGCACATCTTGGATCCTACATTTAAATGGTCTGCCACTGGTGAAAAGTGTAGCAATTTTGCTTCACATTTAACATGCATATGCGCTTTGTTCATTCCAATCAATTCTTATGACTATACTATCCTATGGCTGAAAACTTCAAAGGATCTTTAAAGTGGTTGGATGACAATGATGTGAAATCTCTCTGCGGCAGGAAAACAGAAGTTGCACTGTCTTTGTGACATCTTAATGTGCCAGCAAATCCTTACAAAGAATTAATTTAAGAGTGAAAAAAATATTGAATGCTTAAGCTGTTGCTTTAGATGGATTCAATTGCAGCACAAGAGGTTCTTGTCTAAACCGTCCTGGTGCAAACGATAACATTTCATTGATCCCCATTAGAGAAATTTCAGAAGTAAGTTGGATTCTTCAATTTGAAAGCATTTTTCATTACTGGCCTCAAAAGATTAGCAGCAGTCTTGAGGAGTGACTCACTTCCGAGGTAGAGTATGGTGGGACAAGGCCAAAGGCAGGGATTGGCGGTTTAGCAGAAGGAAGGCCAAGGTTCTGTCCAGTGTCTGGAGGTGTGGAGACAGAACGGGAGTGGGAATGTGATTCCAGGCATTCCGGGCTTGGGCCACTCTGCTGCAGCTCATGGATGAAAACAGGCCTGCTGGATGTTTGTGTTGGGGTTATAGGTGGTGTGGAGAGTCCAGAGGCTGGAGAAAAATAAAAACTGCTTTTATGCTTGGTTTCTCTCAATCATGTTGTCAGGTCAGATGGTAAACAGAGACAGGGAACACACTTCCAAGACCAAACCTGAGCTCAGCTGCAAAGAGAGAGGAGAGAATTAGGTACACAAACTGAAAACTGAGTTATAATAATAGAAAAAATACAATTCGAAGCCTGTCATTTCTTGCCTTTGCGGTATTTAATGCCTTTTACATGAAAGACTGAGTAGATTCTGTATTGCTTTTAATGCAGAGATCCATAATCTGACTGAACAGGATGTACAACGATTAAGTTTTTCACATGAAAAACGATTACGCAATTTAAAGATATAGTTCGGAGTCAACAGCCCTCAAAGTCTGGTGAATTTTCATATTACCAGTGGATAATACCCATTTTGTGAGCGCACTATTCTAAAATCTCAATGAACTATCTTCTTTCTGTGCTAAGTTTTTTGGGGAGGTTATTATATCCAAGTATTAAAACAATCAATCACTCTTTGAACTTAGTCAAATCTAAATGATGCACTTTAATTATCTGTCAATTCAATGAGTTACATTAATTATCTTGCAAACATACATGAGTGATTTATTTTCAATCACTTAAAATCTAGAGGTTTTGTTTTAGTTGTTTCCTCCTTTTCCTCTGTTATTACAGCATTTTTGGAAGGTTAACTTTGGAAATAGCAACAACATTGCCTTGGCAATTACTTTCACACTATAAACATTAGCGCATGACATCAAAAAATAGCTATGCAAGATATTGGAGAAAAAAAATTTATCATGATGAAGGGGCTTAAGACATGATTTGTGCAAGAGAATATTTAAAGGACTTGATAGCAAATTAAATGTTAAGTGTCTGTCAATTTTCTTGACAGTTTGTTTTCCTGGATCAACATTCATCCCCCTATTTTGAGTTTAGTTTCTTCAAAAAGGAGTAGGCATTTTCCTATTGGCTTTTTCCCTAATTATTACATGAAAAATATGTTTTGATGGAAAAATAAAACCGTTCATAACCATTGAAAAACGTGAAACAAATTACAGGATTATTGACATACAAAAATACATTACCCTGCCCCATTGCCAGCCAGGGAGTGATATAGGGCAGTAACTCATGATCATAAAACTTTTTATGTATGAAGTTCCTAAATAACACTGCAGTAAAGAAGCAGCCGGTGAAGTTTGCTTGAGTCTCACGATGTGAATAAAAAAGTCTCCTGATGGCATTCATCCCATCTTGTCCTTTCATTGTGGGTTCGATGCAAAGTGGTTGATGGAATAAATTATCAATAAATTAGCAATAAATTATCTCAGTTGTCCTCCCCCTTCAACTGGCATCACTTACCAAAAACTGAACCAATGACAACGACTAGCACAACCCAGCTGTCCCTGACATCCTGTTGCAGTACCAAGTTAAAGGTGTCAGTCATGTGACAGTTCTTACATGCACTTTTGCAATTAGCGTCACAATCTCACGCACAGCAACATATGACCCTAAAGCTGCCCTGGCTCCTCCCTTTCAACCTATTTCTGATGCCAGATGCGACATGTGTTCCAAACAGTTCACATTACAAAAGGCCTTCACTATGACTCTTACACTTGACTTTTATCATGTCAACATATTAATGTTTCTCCAAGAGCAAATAATTCAAGTAAAACCAAGAGTAAATGTCATATGAAGACACACCATCTGCATTATAACTCAAGGATTAGTGTCAGTAAAAACTTGTAAAACAATTATACGTTTTTAAGCGTTATTGTAAAAAAGTAGTTCAGTACTGATGTTAATCCTTATGATGATAAACTGCGTATTGCACTAATGTTTGTCAATTACATCTTTTATCCGTGGTTCTACAATAAAATAAATCACTTTTAAGAGTAAAGAGGAAAATATTCTCAGAACAAAAGACATTTTTCATGTATAAAAGGTCTTAAGTATTGAATTCAGATTCTGCCAGTCCACACTATCATTTGACATTTAGTTGGCGTGGACAAGCCCTGCTGAGAGCCAACTTCCGCCACGTAGCCTTCTTATTTTAGCTGTGCTGTTGTGGCACATTCCACAGAAGGAGATAACAGCAGGTCTGTGAGCTCTCTCCTTAGTCTGGTTACCACTGAGCAGCCCGTCACCACCCAGGCAACAAGAAATGGAAGATCTTTTGCAGGTCTAGTTTTTTGGATTTAAAAAAATCAAAACATCATCTCACATTACACTCCATGGAGTATTTTAGAATAAAGAAGCTGTGATTAATAGGATTAGCTTATATCTAAAACAATTTATCCTATGTAAAATAAATAAATACATTTAAAACGAGTCATCTCCCTCAATTAACATTCTTGATTAACAGGATGCTCAGCTTTGGATTTAGCTATGTTAGCTCTATTAAATTCACAATGGGCCAATTATTATATAGTTAGGTTGTATTCAGTGAAACAAATACTTGTGATATATGTTCTTTGTTTTCACAGAAGTTACACCTGGATAAATGCCCTTGTTCTAGTTATTCATGTCACACAATGAGCTGTGGATGATTGTGTTGTAAAGGTGTACTGCTTTAAGTGATGTAAAGAAACAGTAGGTGATAGGACCAATAGACAATGATCCACATCAGAAAAAAGCCTCCCACAATTATGTTTAAAGTGGATAGCATAACATTAGATCTTCTGAATGCCAGTCTTTAAAATGGTTATAAGGTATTTTATGACTTAACATTCAAGGAGCACAACAGATCATTTTTTGCTTTGAGATAGTTTCAGTAAATCATCATCTATGAATACAATTAAACTCAGTGAATCCACATGAATTAGAGCTTTCAGGACTTGGCACAGAAACAAAAGTCCAGGGCTATATAAGGAGCAGCACCTAGAAAAATTCTACATATTATATGCCATTTTAAGAATAGGCTGAAATGCAATTTATTGCATGCAAAAACTGTTTTTTTAATCAATAGCCTCATTGGGATTGACATTACCATAATTACATCAAAGCCAAAACTCATGGACGGTCACACATTACGATTGAGATTAACTAAAAGGTGATAAAAATTACCAAGTCACTTACACATCACAAAAATGTAGCCTTGATTTGGAGCATTATTGTGCCACATTGTGGTCAAATAACTAAACCATAATATTCATCAAATCCTTAGGTCGTCGAACTCCAAGAACCAGACTCTCTACTGTAACCTGAGCCCACATAAACCTTGGAAAACAGTAATGTTACCATTTCAATTTTTTGTAGGTAAACTCTGCCTCAGACAATTGACCATGTTACTTATATCTCAATGTCTCAATGTCCTCCTGACAGGAAGAAAATTAAATGGGAATTGTCTTTGACATAAAGGGTTTTGCTGAGAAATAAACAGGGCAAACTATAATTGGCTACTATTTAAATAGCTCAAATACGTTATGGTGATATTAAAAATATGATTTTGAACCATATGTAGCATTTTGGGATCAAATTACTATACCTAAAGCTTAGGTATCCTAAAGTGCCTATCATGATCTATAGCCAACTTTGGGTGTACATTAAAACATTTTCCTCCTCTCTTGTACTACAATGAGGCTCGGCTGGTTTCAAAATATTAACTGATTTGGTCATAAAATACTTAAATAACAGAACATGTCCAAGTGCATTATGAGGTTACACTTTACAGTTACTGCCTTAGGCCTACCTTGTTGGCATGTCTTTTCTGTCATTTTTACTAGGAGATGAGAGAAGTCATGAGAGATGTCACTCAGATCGCCATACACAGAGACAAGTTGCTAGAATGCAGTTTAACAACATACATACAAAAAGTTTAAATGCCTCATGTCTGATCTGACTAGATTTTAAATGAGAAAAAAGTAATCTGGAAATTATTCCATAAAATCTAGGGCAGAGTACAGTTATCTTGATGCATAGTTACATTCACACACACATACATATGAATACAATTTGCACGATTTAATATTGACTCATCCTAACCAAAAATTACATGAGGTATAATTTAGACATTCTTGCCCCAAGTTAACCCCTCATCTAAATTTACTACTTTGGCTACTGCTCTGATACAATGCATGCATTAGAGTAACTTAATACTAACCACATAACCTGCAACCAAATATGCTGAGAAGAGATTTTTAGATTGCTAGAGGGACTAATGGAGCAGATGAAGAGCATAGCACATTACCAGACAAGCAGGACGCCTCAGATTGATGCCTCCCTCCTATCTCATCTTGCTGTTTGCGTTTCTTGCTCCTCCTAAGGCTCCCAAATCTCTTCATGGAGCGCAACAGTTTGTGCTTTCAAAACCGAATTTGACCATGACCATCTGCATTACAACATGAGCATAAAAACGGCAAGATATCCCAAGAAGAAGTCCATTTTCAAACTGAACAAGCAAACAAAGTTGAGAAATTAAAAGTATATTCAACATTTAGATTCCTTGTCATCAGGAGAGAGACTGTCCTCTTCCTTGAGGAAAGAAGCTGTTTACTGTCAATAGATTGAGAAAATATCACTCCTCTTAGGGCTAGAAGAAAAGAAAATCTGACTTTTCCTCAAAAATTGAGCTTTTGTCTTCTTCGCAGAGGTATAAGTACTATTTTCAAATGGCAAGGGCATCAGGTCACAACGACAGAGTAATTTCCAGACATAAGAAATGAAGGGAATTCTCTGGGATAAGAGAAGAGAACCAGTATATAATGCCTTGAAGGATAGATAAAGATGGAATGAGGGCTGTAGATTCTGCACCCCTTCAGGAAAATGTTCCTCTCCCAAATGATGCATTGAACAAATGGGACAGGAGAGTTGCCTTCGCTTCTCAGCAGAGTCAGAGCTGTAAATTGTCAGGTGCAGCTGTGGGTGGTGTTTCTTTAATATAGCACGCAAGTCAGCAGCCTGTAATAGAAGGCCAGGCGATGAAGGAAATACCAATGATTGGCTCAGGCCGGACATTTAGCCGCCCCCCTGTCTTACAGAGTAAACTCCGCAAATGCACATCTGCCTCACTCTGTCACACTACATTGACAAAAATATTGTAATCATCTTTACAGTATTGAGAAACCCTCCAAAACACCATTGTACAGATGAGATTGCTAATGAGAACATAAATGTAAACAGGTTGCTGCCAATGTTTTGGCCCAGTCATTTGTACAGATGGTTGTCCTTTACTTTTGGGGTGGGCCTGACCTTTAAGACCGCTGAGGCCAGCCCCCATCAGATGACAGCAAGGGGACATCCCATGTTCAGTCAGCTGATCAAAAGCTTCCACTTGCTTCGCCTCCTCTCAACACATTACTCAATCACTACATTGTATTCACATTATCTACAACCTGGCTAATACTCCTCTCAGTTCAGCAGGTGACTTACAAATTTAATTTAGGACTAACAGACCAGCGCTGAAATCAGATTACTCTATCATCTGATCAAGATTTCATTACCCTGTAAAATTTTACAGATGAAAAATGATAATAAGTGCTATGTGTATACATTAGGTGTTATGCAAACAGGTGAGGATTTTAAGTAATATAGTATAACAAGGTAGGAATAAGTATTAAAATAGTGAAAATATCATCAACATGGTATTTTGCGTTTAGTGCAGCGCTCCCCTGAGAAACTTTACCCTTAAAAAGGCCTGCCTCTCAGAATTTGGAAAGCCAAAAATGCCCAGATCCATTGTTTACTGACAACATTAAGGACACTGTAGCAACAGGGGGAGCGGGGGTGGGGGGTGGGGGTGTGTGTGAGGACGATCGGGAAGTCTAGTCACTTCCAGATAAGGCTATGAAAGTGCTATAGTTGTCTTCAGCTGAAAAAAAGGTGATGGATAAATGTATATTTAGAGATCTGTGCATGAGAAAACATTCTGATTATATGGGTAACGGGTATGGGAGTACCATGTTGAGAAACGAGTACATGCGAGAAAATTCATAAATCAAGATAATCTAGAAAAATTAAAAATACACACACAAAAGGAAACAAATTCCCTTCTCAAAAAGACTAATTCTGTAAGATACTTCCATGTACTAAATGGTGAAGATGATTTTTACTAGCTTGAAAAAGACTCAGCTTTTTCCATATCAGTTGCAGAACAAAATAAAAATGCCATCAGCGCACCCCTGTGGCAATTCTAGTGTATCTTCAGAGATGTCTCTTTAGTAAAATTTATTGTCTCGCTGAAAAGATTTTTTTATGCTTTGTACAACATAACAAAGATAACCCCATCACAACATAGATGTTGATATTCATGACATCTATAGGTTAATTCTAGACAGTCCTCATCTATATAATAATTATTCAAAAAGGACAAAATATAACCAATGCATCTAGCCACCAATCATTCAGAACCAGATTCTTAAAAACATAGAGATGATCCATTCAGAAGAGCTTAGTGGATATTAATGCAGCCTCAGGGTGGCACAAGCCAGTGTCTCCCAGAGTTGGTCCCAAGCCTGGATAAATGAAGGCGGTTGCGTCAAGAAGGGCATCCAGCGTAAAACTTTTGCCAAAACCAAATATACGAATCGAACCTTAGAATTTCATACCAGATTAGTCGGGGCCCAGGTTAACAGTGACCACCATTGGTGCTGATAACTTACAGGGTACCAGTTGAAGTTGGGTTACTGTGGGTTGAAGAAGAGGAAGAGGAAGGCGTGTTTGGAAGCAGACAGAGAGAAGAGGAAAGGCAAGAATCTGGGACAGAGTAGGGACTTTGAATATTGGGATGATGACAGGAAAAGGTAAAGAGTTGGTTGACATGATGCAGAAAAGGAAGGTGGATATACTGGAGACCATGTGGAAAGGTAGTAAGGCTAGAAGCTTAGGAGGAGGTTCTAAGTTGTACTATCATTGTACTGACAGGAAGAGAAATGGAGTAGAAGATTGTTTGAGAGTTTGTTAGGAATGTTCTGGAGGTGATAAAAATGTCAGATAGACCTATGTGTCTGGAACTGGAAGTTGAGATGCTGTGCTCTGGAAAGGAGAGGAATGAAGGTTAGTCGCAGCAAGACAGAAAATACAGTTGTGCTCAAAAGTTTACATACCCAGGCAGAATTTTTGCTTTTTTGGCCTTTTTTCAGAGAATATGAATACTAACAACAACAAAAAAAAATCACTAATGCTCAGTGGTTGGGGGAAGCCATTTATTGATAAATAACTGTTTTCTATTTTTAAATTATAATGACAACAAAAAAAACATCCAAATCACCATAATCAAAAGTTTGATCCTTCACTCTGTTCTGCTGTAGCCAATGACAGGTCGACTTGGCCTTGTGTTTTGGTTCGTTGTCATGTCCAAGTATGTCCCATGCGCAGCCTCCAGGCTGATGAGTGCAAATTTTCCTCCAGTATTTGCTGATAACGTACTGCATTAATCTTTCCTTCAACTTTGACCAAGTTTCCTGTGCCTTTGTAGCTCACACATCCCCAAATTATCAATGATCCACCTCCGTGCTTTACAGTAGGAATGGTGTTCCTTTCAGCATAGGCCTTGTTGACACCTTCCTCAAGTTCAATTTTGGTCTCATCTCTCGGAAATGACCTTGTTCCAGAGGTTTTGAGGCTTGTCTCTGTGCTGTTTGGCTAATTGTACGGGAGATACTTTGTGGCATTTGCATAGTAATGACTTTCTCCTGGCGACTCTACCATGCAGCCCATTTTTCTTCAAGTGCCTCCTTATTGTGAATCTTGAAACAGCCACACCGCTTGTCTTCAGAGAGTCCTGTATTTCAGCTGATGTTATTTGTGGGTTTTTTCTTTGCATCCCGAACAATTTTCCTGGCAGTTGTGGCCAAAATTTTTGTTGGTCTACCTGACAGTGGTTTGGTTTTAACAGAGCCCTTGATTTTCTATTTGTTAATCACAGTTTGAACACTGCTGTATGGCATTATCAGATCCTTGGATATCTTTTTGTATCCCTTTCCTGTTTTATATAGTTCAACTACCTTTTCCCGTGGATCTGTTGACAATTCTTTTGCTTTCCCCATGACTCCAGAAACGTCAGTGGCTGAATGAAAGATGCAAGAGTCTGTCTGAAACTCCCAGAAACTCACTCAGCTTATATACACACACACACTTAATACAAGCAAACGGATCACAGGTGAGGATGGCTACCTTTAGTAGCCATTCAAATCCATTTGTGTCAACTTCTGTGCATGTCATCAGGCCAAAATCACCAGGGTGAGTAAACTTTTGATCAAGGTCATTTGGATGTTATTTGTTGTTATTATGATTTAAGAATAGAAAACACAGTTTATCAATAAATGGCTTCACCCAACCACTGATCATGAGTGGAAAAAAGTTTTTGTTATCATTATTATTTTCTAAAAAAGGCCAAGAAAAGGAAAATTCTGCTGGAGTATGTAAACTTTTGAGCACAACTGTATGTGTGTGAATGAGAGGAACCTGGGTGGAATGGTGAGGCTACAGGGAGTAGAGATCAGGAAGTTGGAGGTTTTCATGTACTTAGGGTCAACAGTCCAGAGCAAAAGAGAGTGTGGAAAAGAGATAAAGAAACGGGTGAGTTCAAGCAGGTTGGAATGGGTGGAGAAAAGCGTCAGGAGTCTATGTAATAGAATATTATCAGCCGGAATGAAAGGAAAGGTGTACAAGACAGTGTTGAGACCAGTGATGCTGTATAGTCTAGAACCAGTGACAATGATGAAATGACAGGAGGCAGAGCTTGAGGTCGCAGAGATGAAGATGTTGAGGTTCTCTTTGGGCGTGATGAAGATGGATAGAATCAGGAATGAGTCCATCAGAGGGACAGCACACGTTAGATATTTTGGAGAGATGGTCAGAGAAGCCAGACTGAGATGGTTTGTTCATGTACAGAGAAGGGATAGTGAATATATTGGTATACGGATGCTGGAATAGGTCTAGAGGAAGACCAAAGAGAAGATTGGACGTAGTGAGAGACAATGTGAAGTTAGTTAGTGTTAGAGAAGAGGATACAGAGAATAGGGTTACATGGAGAAGGTCGATTTGCTGTGGCGACCCCTGAAGGGAAAAGCTGAAAGGAAAAGAAGAAGACTCAGTGGATAACCGTATTAGCTGGCATGAGAAGGCCAAAACAATTGCAATGTTTTAATTTGGTTTCTGTCAAGAACAACCTCAAGGGGAAACCATGCATTCTGACTCTTGAGGTCTGGCACAAACAATGGTAATTCACAGGCCACTGCCAAACTGAGCCTCTGCAAGGAAACAGAAAATGTGTATGTGCATGAACCAAAAACAAATGACTCATCTCTCTGCCATTTCATACGGTTTCCACCGGTTCCCATGTAAATCGCCCTTTCTTTTTTCTAAATAATTAACCAACAAATTTAATGGAAACATGAGACCTCAATATGTTCCTCTTAGGCCTTTACTTCTAGAAAACACAGCATTATTCTGCCTAGTTACTCTACACTTGAAATGTCAGTATTTCAGCTATGCCAATAATGACTTTGAATTGTAAAACTAAATGGGTTGCACGCCCACCTGCAGCATTCCAAACCTGTTACTCATATGAATGGCTTAGCTTTGCAGTGAACAGCTCCATGCAAAGGAAAACATTTACGTAGACTTGGAAAATAATTAGTGTACCCTTTCCTTTTTATAGGGCATTCGCTAAAATTAATAAAGAGGATGCCTTGCAATGAAGTGAACAACTTCCTGATTCAAGGGATCATCCATCAGACAAGGCTAAAGACTCTTGCTGGTTATAGGACAACACAAAAAGAAAGCACTGAATTTTATGTTTGCCTGTTGTCAAAACGTATCACAGAACTGTTGTGGTTTGTTCAGCTCTATGTGTAATATATATGCAAGCTCATTTGCTGAAATCATACATTGAGCATGAACTCCATATTGTTTGTGACATTACAACATCATCTCGTGCCTTGTTTCATTTAAGATTGTCACTGGTAAGAAGAGAATCTTCTTTTTGAGAAAACACATTATTGCTGATGAATTTAAAGAATTTACATTCCATTTGACATTATTGAGACTAAAGTTAATTTAGTACAACGGCACTAGATCATCAGTCCAACATTACAAGTGTATTTTCCCCTCTTAGTGAACAATAGGCACATCGTTATAATGTGAGTTAAAACAGAAGTCTAGCAATAATCATTGTTATCCAATTATCAGCTTATAGATTTAACATTGCTCATATCATGGTCTCCACGAGTATATTGCTTCCATCATTTTGCAGTTGCAAGGCACTTTACACTGGGTCACATTCATCCATTCACATATAGATGGCAGAGTTGCAGAGCTGCCATGCAAAGCGTGGCAAGACTAGAACATCAGGAGAATCTTGAGGTTCAGTGTCTTGGCCTAGATAACTTCAGCATGTTGACAGGAGGAGCTGGGAATCAAACCACCAACTTTCAGATTACAAGGATGCCCAATCTACCAGCTGAGCCACTGACGCCCCATTTCTCTCTACATATTTTATCAGGTTAGCATTGGTGTCACAATATAAAGGTAGTCATAAAAGACACAAAACCCATTCTGTATTGCAATATAGTATTCCAGTTGCAATTACCAAACTCCTGGAAGATACCTAGCAGTAATTCAGTTCTTTTTTTGTTATATAAGACTCATAAATGTCAACACATTAAAATGTATTATCTTTTGACTTAAATGTCATTGAATACATTATTTTTTAAATGTATGCTCCGCACTACATTCTACTTACTTAAAGTATTTTATAATCACTTGTTAGTTATTGGCTAAAATCTCTTTCAATGAGTATCAGCATCATTTACCAAATCCATGATCTCTAGTAATCTGTATATACCTGAAATCAGCACATTGCTTAAAATAATCAAATTATGATTCTCAAATACAGTTATTCATAAGTAGGCAGTCAGTTCAGAATTTGCTTTTATGGCTTACCTCTTAGGGCTCTGGAGAAGATTTTGATGCTTGAAGGGCTCATGTTGGATGAAGAGCGGAAGATACCACTGAAACTGAGACGACGGGGGGACTTAGGTGGGGAGTTTTGAGAAGAGGGATAGGGGAAGATGGTTTTGGGTGAACCCAAGCTGGACTGTGGCTGCACTGGGGCTGACTGGGGGCATGGGAGCAAGGGGGCACTGCCTGGGCTCCTCACAGACACTCCTTTGGTGGGGCTGGCAGAGCGGACACGTCGCTCTCCCTGAGAGATTATTACAGTGCAGTATTATTATGCTGAGTCTTGTGTGGATATTCACTGGAAAAGGTTAAAGAACTTCAGATAAAATCAGGAACACTTCATTACTGCAAAATGAATTTAGTTTAATAGAAAGAACATTTGATATTTGAGCTCTGAGGTTATTCATGCTGCACTCTCAATGGTAGGCATTATTAATATAAACTTGTCCCTACTCTATTCCCCCGATCTAGCTGAGCAATTATGTCCTATGATTTATTTACAATTGAAAATGACAAAAGAGCCACAAAAATATGCCTCACAAAATATTTTACTTTCTATGTGAATTTATAATCATATTTTTGACGACCTGTTGTTAAAGCTCTTGGGTAAAACTACACTTCAAGAACCAGTTTGCTTTAAACAGCAGTTTCAGGGTGACCATTGTAAAACAGAATTTGACTTGTTTCAACAAAAATACATTCTAATTCTGGCAATTTAACTAGGCCACAGTGTTCTCAGTTTCACTTTGTCAAAAGTACTACGATGTCACAAATTCAGCAGCAACTGGTTATCTGACGAACAATGTTCTTACTGCTTCTGATGAAATGTGTATTCAAGCAACCTGCACAGCTATGACTTTAAAAGAAACAACATTTTACAACATCGCTTTCTGTAGAGGTTTGTTGGCAGCCTAACAAGCACTACTTCGGTAAACATCTTTTTTTCTCAACAATTGTGATGATATCTTGTTATGTCTCTGTGTTTTTCCATCACCTGCAGCAATGTCAGTATCATTTAAATGCATTGAAAAGTGTCTCTGTAGTCACTGTGCAGATACCAAAACAAAACAGAAGAGGGGGGGGAGCCAATCCAGCAGGAGATAGAGCAAGCCACCTCCCATTGAGAACTTTCTGCCTGGTGCGACCATGCCAACAACAATTCCTTAACCGTTTGTAGCCCGGTACAGAAATACACTATCAATACCAGAATGCACGGGAAAATGTTTTTTAAATGAACAAAAATCTGTAAAATGTTACACTGCAAAATTTTGCAAACATTTTGATATTTAAAAGTTCAAAAACATTCTTTGAGCTGAACCGTTGGAGATATAATGGGCAAGTAGAAGAATAGCTGCATCATCTCTACAAAGAAAAAAAGCATTGTTTTGGCATTGTTTATCTGGTTCTTAACAAGATTCGCGGACAGTATTTGCTTAATGCTGGCACTATTCCATACACACAGGCTGTTTAAAACAATCCTGTGACAAATCTGGGGCAGCCAGAGAACACACCCATATCTTCTGTTTGCCAACAGCTCTCACTCTGTCATTGTGCAAGAGATTTTATGGCAAGCAAACCAGATACAAGGGTTTTGTCCAGATAAAGAAGATAAACACACAACAGGTTTGTCCTCTGGAAACAGCACGAATATAACTGCTTTAGAACTAACTGCAAACACCAACATGTATACAGGCCGATGTGAGAGCAACTTTTCAATTCCTGTCAATAAAAGTAGAGAGTAGGAAGAGGTTGATTTATTTTTAAATTATTATTTATAAATAAGAATTAAATTAAAAAAAATAAATTTCCTGTACATGAGCCTGCTATGCCTTGACACAGAGGGCATTGAGTTACATCCAAGCCTGTGAGGATTTCCAATACAGCAGAGATAACCGGGAAGTGAGGGGGGGATGAAAAAAAAGATTAATAGTAGAGAGATATCCTAAGGAATTTGATACAGTAATGTGGAAAACATATTGTGTGCAAACAAACATGCTAGGAAATTTAATGTGATAACACAAATTATATTAAGTGAAAATATGTCATCACCTGGATGCCACTTTTGGTCTGTTCACTTGTTTCTGTCTCTGGAGAGGTAAATGCACCAAAGTCCTGGACATGAAAAATACTAACTGTCAGTGTTGACATCAATTTTTAGGAGATATTACAGAAAACAAAATTGAATGTCATGCTAGGCATAATATGGTACCATGGAAAGCAGAGGTTTCAAAACAGCATGTAAAATATCCTTTTCATTACTTTCAGTGAAGTGAAAATAAAAACAGTATCTGCAAAAACATTTAGCATTACTCACAAAACAGTGACTTTCCCCGTGATATATTTGACAAGAAAATGCAACACCCCATGACAAACTTCCCCTGTGCGTTTATTTTTGCTTCAGAGAGATGATGCTTAATAAGCTGTGAATATAATGTAGCAAAAAAACAAATTACAAAACTAAAAAAAACATGCATTCCTGGTCTAGCAATTACTTATGATTTATTAGTATTTGTACTCGGTGAAGGAGTTAATATTCTTAAGAAAGCTGCAACAATGAGTTTTTAAAGATGCCCCCCCAAAGATCAAGAGCAGACAATTTAATGCTCACACATGTGCGCAAAATCTGAATTTATGTTTTAGAAGCCTTTTTAAAAGCAATAATCGAAGAATAACAAGCAGTAGAGATGTGTGCATAAGGGAGCCTATCTTTAGATCAATGAGTTCAAGGTGGCCAAGGATGCCAAATATGCCAGTGGAATGAAACATTAGGTCAATCACAAATTCCTTTCAGCAACAACTTGATAAGATTAGCTACTTGTCACTTGCGTGTTGCTTCACACTGTCCAAGCGTCTTTTTTCTCAAAACAAAAATGTCTAATATCCCATGTGTTTATAGGTCAATCCCAGACCTTTACTGCCGAGAATAATGAATAGATGCAATTGTGAGAGGCATGACTTCTGAAATGTAGTAAAATAAACAAGGGCGGCTCTATGTGACGACCAACATGAAGCACAACACTGGCTTGGAGCGCGATGGTGCCTCCTTTCTGTCGATCCAGCCCCTATTTCAAAGTAATAGACTGCGAGCAACAAATACGTCACGCTGAAAACTTACGCTCATTTTCAGAACAGAGCTTGCTATCAAGGTCGAAAAAACAGACCGAAGCAAAACACATGGATGACCTATGAACTGGACGGAGACAGCTGTCAATCACGTCGCGTCGCGTGTGGGGGAGCCCCTAATGGCTCATAAACCTCCAGCTTCCAGCCTAAACTGAAGAGAGTTGAACAAAGCACGACATGTTCACGGTCATACTAAGGATCCAAATTAGTTGATACTTCACCAACTCACTGGCAGGTTAATCCGCAGGCTCCTCCGTTTCTTGGGCATTTTCTTTGCGCTTTCCTTTCTAGACTCCATCATCGTGCTTCCCATTTTTTTGCGACGGAAGGGGAGAGGGTTGATTAAAAAATAAAATAAAATGAAATAAAACAGCAAAAGTGTGCTTAACGGCGGCTGATCATCAACAGCCGTCTCCGCCTTCTATTCACTTCAGCTGAAGCCCCCTCTTCTCACTACGACAGCAGAGGAGCGCTGCCCTGTCCTCCAGGAAGTAGGCTTGGCCCTGAACACAGGCTGGGCACGCTACCATTAATTACTACCCACAGCGACAGTTTCGAGCTGTCGCGGCATAGTCTTTCCCCCTGGGAAACAACCATGTCCCCAGCGCTACTTGATAAATGACGGTATCCAAACGTTCGGCTGTACCGCGTTACCTTGTTAAGATATGTCAAAAGTGAAAAGCCAGTTCCGTGAGGGAGGGGTTTGGTATTTTAAAATGCACCTTCCTCACCTCATGCATTTCCTTCAGTGGCGGCGAGACTGGGCGAGCACTCTGGAGGGATGTTAGCAATACACCACGCAGCAACACACCTTGACAACAATAAACGAAAATCGACACACAGGACAAGACAAGCTATGAGACGGGTTCGACTGTGACAAGAATCGACAATGGATGGAAACAATTTCTCTTTAGCAACCGGTGACGTTGGATATACCTTGGAGGCCAGAAGAATGACCAAAGAGGCGACTTGTGCTGAAACTAAATTCGGCTTTATATTAACTAGCTGTCTTGGTGTGGCTATCGAGGGATAACACCATCATCACTCAGGGGATGGAGCAGTGTTCTCTCAAGGAAAAGATCAATTTCACGACCCCTTTGTTGAAATCAGTGACTCCGGATTTTAGTTTTTGAATTAATATTCACGCTTTTTAAAATGCATTGATCTCACACAGCTGTAGAGGGGGTCACTGTTGAATGAAGGGTCAAAACCTGACGGCACTGGTACGCTGTGCATGGACGATCAATTTAAAGATAAATACATGTGACACTTTGATTCTTGGAAATAGCATTTGTCAGTCCGAGAATAAATAGAGATTCTATATTGCGGTTGATTATTATCAATAGCAGCGTATTAGATACACGTGTAGGATATACATGTCTAGCAGGAGTCGGACAGAAATTGTGTGAAAGAAAGTGTTTGAAAAACTTCACACGCTAACCTCAGACAATGGCAAAGGGTGCATTGTATCCGTTGATGACGCAGCATAGTGTGACTTTCCCTATTACGATTGTGTCGGAACTCAATTTCAAAAGCCATATTCATAGGGTTAGTTAATTGAAGGTAAACAAAACATTTTTCAAATACCTGTCCGATCAAAGTTCAAGATCAGAGTTTTTTCTCCCTTCTGTTCAGCCAAATGTTTGAGCTTCAGCTGAGGTTGGACAAATTCTGACTGTATTCACGGCACCAGTTTAAGTTTCTGTTCAGTCAAAAATCTGGTATTAAGAGGCAAGCCAAAATATATGGTTTGTGGCATTACTCCTGTCCCGAAGCCAATGCCTGTCCAATAGTATGCACAAGTAAAATATGCTTTGCCAAACTTTTCCAATTGGGAAGCTGTGAATCATTTGCATATTCATTGTATCGTGAATTTTAAAGTGGAAGGAGTAGTTTGCATTTTGTTGAGTTAGTTTTGCTTTCCAGAAAAGAATCCTGTGCTGTTTTTTTGTATTTTTTTCCCCCATTGTCTGTGTACACTACTCCAGTACCTAAAAGATGTTCTAATTCTGATCACAATCATTATACATGTTACATTTAGCCTTTGCAAAGCAAATGACTGATCAGTGAAAGGGCATCAAAGTAAGCTGGCTCACTAATTTATTAAGCATTTTCAATATAACTACCAATTTATAAAGAAAGATTTCCTACTTTGGTCTAAAAATTAATTGATAAAAGGGGGATACATACCCCAAACATGGGGGCCACATAAGTAAGAACAGTACAGTTTAAAAAACGCTTGAAAATGCTTACTTACTTTACTGACTTCCTGTGAAACCAAGAACACCAAGTCTCAGACAGTAATATTCTCATCTAACCTCTAAAAAGGAAAGCATTGTTACTGATTGTCCACACACATGTAACATGTAAAATAGTTTATTTTTGTAAATGTTTCTAAATTCAATTCCACAAACTCCAAACCTCCATACTCTGTACACTTCAAAAGGCATTAAAAAAAGAAAAAGATAAGAGAAAAAATCTGACTACTTTACACGACCAAGAAAATGTAGCACAAACACACTGGCAGGATGATGTCATATCATACAAGAGAAGAAAAATATCCAAGAAACAATTTTGTTACAACCATTCATTGAGAAAATATATACAATTGAGTCTTCGGAAAGTTAAAAAAATACATGCCATATACATTACAAGTTCTAAGACTGTCTCAAAAATTTTACAGTCAACTTGAAATTGTGCACGCAAAAACTCCTTTGTTTCTAAGCATGTGACCTGTGAAGAGTCAGTATAAGAAATATCTCTGATTAAGGAGAATGCCGTTTCTATCCAAAAGGTAGAACCCATGGTTTAAACTAAACTGTTTGCCATGATTCCACCATCACACACACTGATTCATCTAACGCACGTTCGCACCTTATTTAAAAGCAACTTAAGAACAAAAAAAGCTAAATATATGTCGTGTTTCTATCTGTTGTTAAAAAGTTAAAAAGTTGTTTTTGGGTTTCAAAACCTAATTCACAGTTCTTTAAAATCAAACCTGATTAAAAGCAAACAGATCAGAATCTTTCATTATTTGAAGTTTGTTTTTTTTCTGTAACTGATAACTCGTTACGTTAGTCAACAAAAATATTTTTTGAGTGGTCAAAGTATGTCTAAGTCACAAAACACTACGCTACAATACCTTACTTTTACAACAAAAATATTTTTGTGAATTATTGTGGTTATATTACAAATTCTGTACAGAATAATCATAATATATACTCTCAAACTGAAATAATGTCCATCTTAAATAAATTTCAATTACAAACAGAACAAAAACAATTTAAAAACACCCAACATCAAGAAGGTTAAGGTAGTATTTGGTCGGTTATTCCTATAGTTTTCTTTATGTACATTTATACAAAAGTAACAGCATGTCTTCTTCAGTCTTGAAAAACATTAGCAATCTAGCCTTCTTCAACTCATTCTCATCATTTTGAGAATAAAATTCATTCACTCAGTAATAAATACAAAACCTCTCGAATTCCACACAAATCACATGACAGAGACCTATGATAAAACTGACTCATGGAATCAAGTATTTTAAAAGTTTTCGTGTTTGTTTTTTTGATGTTTTTTTCTGTTTTGTTTTTTTTCCTTTTTTTTAGTGCAAGTTAATATTCCCTTCACGGTATTCATTGCTGTACATTCCTCATTCAGTGATGTCTACATTTAGTCACACTGTATACATAAACAGTATGACACAAAGGGCCTGCCCTTAGTAAGCAATAAGGCCGCACCCTGCACAGTGCTTTCTCATTCGCTGGTGGATTCCACACCCCTTGTACAACCAAACACACAAATTTACATACAGACAAACAAGAGGCGTCGCATAGATAAGCACCTCTCACATATGGCACAAGTCACATCCTGCTACTGTTACATAACCTCTCCTTTACCCATATGCACCTCCATAATCTTGATGAATCAATACATAAATTCATAGAGCTCTCAAAGGGTTCAGGCCGTCTGTTCATTCATGAAATGACTAGTGTGAAGCCATGGAGATCACAGCATCCACAATGTGTAAGCAAGGAATGCATTTAGGGTTGTCTCTTTCTTTTGCTCAGTTAATCCATTTTCTGCATTCAGGAGCTCTGCAGTGGCAAGCAATCTTGTGCTGACCTTCCAGATTGTCAAACTGGTGGTCGAAACACAGCTGGAAATCAAGGACAATTTTAGGTGAGTATCACAGTACCCTAAATAAAATGAAAGATGAAAACAAACAAAAACATACCTCCTCTCCCTTTTCAACTCTGCGACTGCAGCTAATGATGATTTTGTAACCTCTTTCAAATGTTACCACCTCAGCAACACAGTTTGGGGCACAAGAGTGATTGATATATCTATTTGGGAAAAAGAGAGAAGGTCCAGTATTATGTGATACAAAACATTTTGTACTGTTGTAGAATAAAACCTGTCTTTTTATTCTAATATGGGTAAAACTTGCCGTACAAAGATTATATATACATATTCATAATTGTTAGAATCTGAGTATGTTAGTAGCTATGGGTTTTTTACACTTTGTAAAAGGCTGTTTGATTTAGGGCCTGTGAGGAAACATTTGTGGAGTTCTAATGAATGGGTCATTGAATTCAGGAATTTGTCACAGTCCTGGATAGTGGTCATATGATGCAACAGAATCTACATAGACCTTTTCTTAAACATATCCCTGTCCAAGGGAATTATCTGAGCTTGAACTATTAGTCTGAAAAACAAAAAATGTTAAATGTACAGGCACACTGTAAATTATCAAATCATATTTACATTTCCACGCCCTGCCATTATCTTATATTAAGCTGAGAATCCAGAGAGGATGCAGCAGCTGTTTAGACTGATATTAAAATACTGCCCCAGTGAACTGAAGCAAGTTCTGTTATGTTCATCATTATTAACCATGATGAACATGTGTAATGTGACCCAGAATAAACCTAAAACAAATAACCACCCACATATATGTAAGCCCACAGTCTTTGGTGATGGACTGATACAAAAAAGGATGTCTTGATGCAGAAAACACAGCATCAAATGGGGCTGGCTAAATGACTGCCTTGAACCACCAGCTTTATTTGTCCCAAATGAAGTTTAATAACAGCCCTTTTTTTTGTCGTTAGCAAAATTGCACTCATACCACACATTCATTGCTTAGCCCGAGATCCCCAAAATAACTAGATAATAAATACTGAAAGGTATTTAAGTATTGAATGAAATATTTGATAGTTCAATTTATATGTACCAAAATGTATATATTGCAATCTGTAAAATGTCTCAGTACCTCGCAAGCCCACCGGTTCGGGTAGCGTCAACAACATGTTCACTGTCAATGCGGAACATGAACACCGCTCGATTCTGTGAGACAGATAAGGTTAATGAGTTACTTTTCTAAAGAAAAAAACAATTTCTCCTGTGATTATAGAAACACACACATACCTGAGATCTATAGACTTTCTCCTTCCTGATGGCAACTTCATTCCGAAGGATGGTTCCATTGTACTCTATCACCATCGTTTGTTTTTCAATGTCTCTAGCAGCAAAGAGCCCCAGACCCTGTAAAATTATTACAAAAGCAGATATGCATTATGTCCACAGATTAAAGAATCTGAGCATGAACATCACAGCCAATTTATAATTGAAATCCAATTATCTTGATAGAGAGACTATCTTAAAATACGTACATTTGAAAGTACTTTTAGTGAATGAAATAGAAGGGCACTGTACTGGCCATTAGAGTACATCAGACAATTTTTAAGCATTTAACTTTACTGATTAAAACGGGTAAAATGTAAGATTTCCCAAAAATATAATTGAAAAAAAACAAAACAAAAGAAATGGAGGATCTTTCTTTTGGCTCAGATGATACCCATTTCTGATATTGATTCATAGTAAAATAAGGTGGTTTCAACTGAAGGTTACACATCTTTACAAAAATTCTAAGTATTTAACTTTGGTGTAATCTTTCTGCCGGGCAAGTACGGTCACAGATGGTGGGGAAAAGGCTGTGGCAGAAATAGCACCCTTGTTTGAAACTTACTTGGATGTGAGAACGCGCCAGATAAACATTGGCTCTCCATTCACTCTTCATCCAGCGGTATTGAGAGGATCTGGGGTGCACAACTTGAGGCTTATTGTGGGGGCCGCCACCCTCTCCTTGGGCCACATTCTGGTTAGATCTGGCAGTGGTGCCTGATACAGCCTGAGCCTGTGGCCTTTTATGATGAGATATTGAAATTATTAAAAAAAAAAAAGGAAAAAAAAAATCAGCTGGAATAAGTTTTTTTTTTTTTTTTTTTTTTTCCCTATGGGTCAGGATAATCAAACACTACCTTATCACCAGTGAAGTTTGAGGAGAGCTGGTTCTTGGTTGGGCCCTGGCACTCCCAGCTGGATTAAACATGAGAGGCAACTCTATAAGAGGGTTGCGTCCATAGCGGAATGAATACCGGTCACAAGATTCCACTCCAGGGAGCTGACAAAAATGAAAAACAGCTCATATGATGTGTTAAGTAATGGACTTCCTCAACTTTTTTTTTTCATTTCCAAGCATGTCAAATTAAGTTATAATAAGTAGCTACAAACCGATTCGGTAATCTTAGTAACAGCAGGGACTGTTAGCCCAAACAGGTCCTCCCCTTTCAGATAGACAGGGAAGAGCTTGAGAGTGCCAGCTTCAGCTCTTCTATCAGCAACGGGGCCTAGAACCTTGTCCCACACACCTAATTACAGTGACACCAGACAGAAAAAAGTTAAAAACTGTGCCTTGAAAGGTCTCACACAAACACATCTGGAAACAATCCATGAGCACAAACCTTTTGCAGATGTGTCGGTAAGGATCAGATCTTGATAACCCTGTTCTATGACTCTGATGGTAAAATCTGGCACTCCCTCATTGTCCTCAACAGAACAGACATAGCGGCAACGGCGGTTGCCATGGCGCATGCTCCAGTAAATACGGCAAGCCTCATAGCCCACTGGAAAGATGGCTGTGGGAGAATGGAATGCTCCCATTTGCTGGGGCGTAAGTTGACCCATTGCATGCAGCACAAGACTGCCAACTCTGAAGGTATAGCCTAACTCAGGCTGCTGCACTGCAGTAGCAATCTGCCGGACTTCATCTCTTTGGACATAGACGCGTCGGAAGACTGCGAAGCAGCGCAGTTCATGTTCAAGTGCTTGGCCTGCAGTGCCCCGGGGCCTGTGGGCATGACAAAGCATAGTCTTGTCTTTGAAGAAGGTGCACTGAGCTTGCAGGGCGCAGGTGAAATGGTATACATTGGTACAGCGTAGACGGTGGCAGCCACTGGTTGCTCCCGTCTGCTGGCAATAGACACAGCGTATAGTTTGGCCACGGCGCAGGGCAAGCTCCACATTGATAAGGGCACCAGCCTGTGTCTCATAGACCTCTGTTGACCACAAGGCACAGTTTAGGTGTACCCATACATCAAGGTCTAGATTAAGGAGCCTTGCAGGACCATCTGTGATTCCATCTCCAAACTGGTGGCAGAAACAGCAGCGTCTGTGATCTCCAAGTGAGAGAGGAGGCCGTAATGAGGCCCCTAGTTTCTTCAGGAGGTCATCAATCTTATCCTCATCTGGGAGTTGGGAATTTCCTCTTGGGACCACCACCTGGACTGTCCACTTCTTCCAGCGGAGACCTTTTTGTCTTTTTACCTGATGCCAGCCGTCATGGGACCTCGGTCTAGCTTTCAGCTTCACTGTCACTTTGATGGCATCAGACTTTGTCTCCATCTTGGGTGTCTCGCCTGCAGTGGGGAAAGGGATAGGTGGGGTGGAGGGGGGAGACTGTTTGGGCTGGAGCTGAGCCAGACAATGAACATCCATGGAGGACATGTTATTACTGTATTGGTGCTGTGCTTTAGAAAAGCTCTCGGTTTGATCAGAGGCTGGGAGAAGGGTCAGTGATTCCTAGGTGAATGACACAAAAATTTAAGGTCAGTGTTCTCTTCATTGTGTGTATATTCATTGCTGGTGTTTCTCCAGAACTTATAGCAAAGTACAAACCTTAGATTCTGTTGAGGGTCTGGGTTGCAAGGGTGATGTGGAACAGAAGAGAAGGAAGCAGCTCTGACTGCAGAAGACTAGGTCTTCTTTCAAACGACCATCAGACGCCTTTTGAGATAAAAAAAATTACATAAATTGAATGAAACTGACAAAAGAATGGCAAGTATATGTTGCAAATAATAGGGCAAGCCAATCCCATGGATTGACTTCAGTTCTTTCGAATCAGTATTAGCTTTGTCTTTAGGTTGTAAGTGAAACCCACACAGACATAAAAAGAACATGACCAGTGAAAAGAGGCTGGGATTTCTTGGTGTGAAGCAGCAGTGCTAACAACTGAGTCAACCAGTGACTAGAGCGGTCATTGGCATAGAACCACCATGAGATATATTCTGTTAGGAATTGAACAATCATGTTCAATTGAAAGGATAATTTGACAGGAATGCCTAATTATGAGAAATCAAATGCTCCAGTTAAAAATGAAAAATGTTCCTGTGTTATCCCATCCTAAAGTCACTAAAAGTCCTAAAACCTTATTCTTCTGCTACCTTCATATGTGCAGGGAGATCTTTGATTGATTTCTGCACTCCATTTCCTAGAACCACCACCTTACAGTGACAGCACCACTGCGGTTTACATCCAGGGCTGCCAGGGGCCTTCTGGTCATGTCCTCGAATAACAGCTGAACCTGAGGCAAAAATGGTACATATATCAGATCAATCTGTAATATCAGAACTGACAGAAAAACCTACATATGATTGTGCACTTAACACATAAACCTTGAATAGAAAAATCAAAATTGTTTTACAACAGTAAAGTAAAAAAAACAACAAAACGCAATGAAATTGTGGTATGTGCTCAGCTTCTTTATGCATGTGGTTTTGTTTACAACTTTGATGGCTCAGTTGCCATTTGCAGTTCAACAATATTATGCTATACATATTAAACTGTTAAACATTTTGATTGCGTTGCTGTTGCTTCCAGTTCCACTGGATGTCCTTAACGTTAAATGGAAATTTCAAATGACACCAAAACAAAAGAACTTTGGTGAACCTGTAATATTCTTTGGTTTTGTTTTATTTTTATACCTGGGCTGTTGGGATGGAAGCGGAAATGATGTGCCTGGTGTTGCATTATTCCCTGTGCTCCACCAGATCGCATCATCTGTCCAGCCCGTATATGAAGGCCACCATTGTCTCCATGTCCATGGAAAAGCATGGGGGCCCGTGGATCAATAGCATGGGGGGCCACCCTTGGACCACTGAGCAAGGGTAGGGGTCCCCGGTCAGGAGTGCTGCTGACTTCATAGCTACTAGGTATCTTCACACACAACAGATCCGAAATGGCTGCAACTACACCTGTGATGTTCTAAGGAAAAAAGCAAAATAACTACATTTACATCCAGTCATAATAATTCATTCCTATGTATCTTCCAGGCTTTTCATGCAGATTTTGATGATCATGAATTCTCTAAAACGAAGAAGTACACATCTAAAATGAGAGCAACAATCATGGTCAAACTGCCCCCCATTAATGAAAAGCTTCATTCAAAATATCTATTTTTTTTCATAACCCTTGAAAGACATATTCTCCAACTGAGCTGTGGGAGAAAACAATACAAGAATATAATGTTACTCTCTCTGACAATAATCTTTAATGTCCAGTTTGTATCTTCTGGCATACATAGAGATTATCCTAAATAAAAGGATGATTTGGTATTGGGTTATGAGTAAAAGAAGAATAACTTATATGAACACAGAAAACATCAAAATTTGCCTTTTTTGCATGCTTTTAAGGATATTCAGATTTCAAATGGCAGAAAAAAAATCTTAACTGTAATTGACAAGCTGGAGGTTGCCAGGATGACTAAAATCTGGTTGTGCAGAATATGAAAATGTAACAATGATCCTTAAAGTTAAGCAGCGATGATTTTATGGAGGAAACTGAAATTACTTATACTTAGTTATAATACCTCTGCTGCTGCTGGTCTCAATGTTATAGCAACAGAAACCAGACCTTGTTTAGACTCAGATAGGGGCCCAAAAGGAGATCCAAAGAACATTGTTGAGGGCTCTGTCTTGATATCTTGCAATTTGACCTCTGATGCTGAAGGAAAAAATGAAAAGGACAAAAACTGAATTAATTTACCTTGTAACAACAGCCACTTAATTAGGACTAGGAAAAATTGTGTTTTAAAAATGGAAAGGTGGAGTTTGTGTGTGAGTTTACCTTTCCCGTCAGGTGTGGGAAGTATTGGGAGGACTGGAGAAATGCAGGGGGATGTTGGCTCTTCCTTTACCAGTGAAAGGTCTGGGTAACGGCTGATTTCCATGCCAACCACACTCTCAGGAGATGAGGATGGAACAAAACTGTCAGGTGTGTCCCTTTCCTTGCAAAGCTCCTGCCCTCTGTTACTGTAATCACAATTGTGTGTGAAAAAGGAAAGTCAAGCACCTCTGCTAAAATAATGCAGTCCACAACAATGTAGAAAAAAAAACCAAAAAATTTGATCCAACACAAATAAATGTATCAGTTGTATCACCTCAGCTCCTCCTGATTGTTATGAGGAGGTGTAGGCAGGGAGGCTGGCACATCCACAGTTTTTGGTCCCTGAGCAATGGCCCTGGCTAACAAATCCTCCTCTGTGCGAAATGGGACATGAAGTGGCTTTGGGACAAGGCCTTTGGACACTGTATCAATTCAGACAATATTATCACACTGGGCTTTCCTTCATCAACTAAAGCAATTCTCAAAAAAAAATCCTGCAATTTTCCATGATAGGGGACAAAAATAATTTTGTCTCACATATCTCGGGCAGAAACCTGTCAGAACGAAGTGTGGCTTCTGCAATGCAATATTAAGGTATGAAACTTTTACCCATAGCAGCAGCTTTGCTGGCGAGTTCTTCTGTTGTGGCAAACCCATTAATCATTTTTTGTCGGTTCACGGGTGGCGGGGTGGGTGGGAGTGATGCAGGAGGTGTTGGTGGATTGCTCAGGTTACTTTGCTATAGGAAGGCA
Organism: Fistularia tabacaria; assembly: GCA_901007705.1. Classification (NCBI taxonomy): domain Eukaryota; kingdom Metazoa; phylum Chordata; class Actinopteri; order Syngnathiformes; family Fistulariidae; genus Fistularia; species Fistularia tabacaria. The sequence goes on along the minus strand of CAAKHD010013178.1, from coordinate 102,295 downwards.
GGCCAAATCAATGTCAGTAAACACATGCTTCAGGTACATTTAACACAAGTCACTACTCACCTTCTCTACTCTCAGGGAAGTAAGAGATCTTACCTTATAGGCAAGTTGAGAGTAATAGTCTGAGACTCCATCAAGTGAGGCACTGCCAAATGTACCAGATAGAAGATTTTCACCATTGAGCTGACCACTGCCATAGGGAGCAAAATGAGCAAAGTTGACTCCAATCAGTGGCTCCATGAGCGGCAGCAAGGACAGCTGCTGTGAAAGACAAACCAGGGTGGGGGGTTAAAAATGAAAATGTAAATCTAGAATCTAACATCTAAATGTCGACAGCTTCTCACAATCACACTGAACCAAATCAAAGGAGGCCTGGGCATCAACTGGCGTTATCTGTTAACCCATATGGCACATTTTGGGAATTCTCAAACATAGAAATGAATGGATGATGCAAGACATGACCCAAAGTTATAATTCAGGAACTGTATGTTTAACAGCTTCGTTCCAAATTTTAAAAATGTATTTATCTCCCAGACAGCTATGATGTATATATTTTACTGACCACTTGTCTCTTGTATTAATGACATGTCTTTGGAAGCAGATGTTTTTGTTTTAAGATCAATAAAGACACTTTTGTTATGTTTACCCAGCCGAAACCATTATTGTGTCTAAATTGGTAAAGCTTTGCTTCTCCTCTTTATAAGTGTAGTAGTGGAACCACTACCAATTATATAACCAAGGGAAAACATGGTAAATAATTCTAACCTGTTTGATCTGGTTCATTACAGTTTCAGGACCAGAATGCATCATTTGCCTATCATCCCCTTCCTTTTTTCTTTTCTTGTAGCGAGAAGGAGGTTTCTCTCCTTTCGGGGTCCTCTTGTTCCTTCCTTTCTTTTTCTCCTGCTCAGGGAGAAGAGGTCCAGGAAAGTCAGGAGTGCCATCTGAATACGCCTGCAGGTTGAAAAAATATACTTTAACATACAACCATGTGTATCTACTGTACCTGAAAAAATTCAAACATATTGAGGTGTTCAAAAACTGACAGCTATGACAAATAATTTAATTATGATTAGGCTCCCTTTTGTATGACTTAGCTTCCTGATTCACTATGAAGACCACCGCCCCCTCGGGTCTAGAAGTACATGACTAACTCAGAGACTGACCCCATTGCTGTCCATGGAGCTTTGCCTGAGAAGAGATTTGCAGTCTGTGTGTTCTTCCTCCTCTGAGCGCAGGCTCTCCTCAGACCTTTGTTGGGCAAATGCTGGCGGGGTTGCACTCTTGTTCTTCAGAAGGTGTTTCAGTAGTTCATTGCCAGCTTCACCCTTGTTTGGACTTTGCCCTGCTGGAAAGGGAGACATGCTCCCTTTACTACTCTCCTCTTTCACAGAGCTAATTTCTGACCCAATTGGACCTTCTCTTGGCTCATGACACTCACTGGCATCAGTCTGCTCAAGCTTTATATTGTCAAGGATCCTTTCATGTTCCTGAGCCTGGGTTCTTGCTGTGTCTGATGACAGACCAGGTTGTCCAGACTGCCCACATGACAGCTGCCTCTCCAGTTCTGAGTGACTTGGAGTGGAGCATCCCAGTAAAGGTGACCTTGAGAGGTCCTGGTCTCCATAAAGATGGGTGTTTCTAGTTGGAGTTGAAGAGGTATCAGAGACACAAGGCGTAAGAGGAGCTGTGAGATCTGAGTGTGGAGTTGAAGGTGTCTTGATAGACTCTGCATCATCATCTTTCTTCTTTTTGCGGTTTCTCTTCTTTTTGCCTTTCTCATCCGGGATGATGTTGGAGTACAGTTGGATCAAAGACTGCCCTGAGCCTGGAAAGTTAGACGGAAGTGGAGTAGCGGAGTCACCCCCAAATGGTGGACATTCACCTTGCATCAGAAGCATCATTCCAGGTCCGCTAAACTGCCTGGGCCTTGGCTGACCTTGGGGAACGTTAGATCCTTGTAAACCCAAATTATCATGCCCCAAACCTGCCCCCATGTCTGGAGTCATCATCCCATTGCCCATCATGGCTCTCCTTTCACCTTGGATATATGTCCCAGTTGATGAGCTCAGTACTTGCTGCGGAGGGAACCTTGGTCCAAGTTGTTGCTGCTGTTGTAATGATGGCCTCTGGGGCTGCATGAATTCATGTGGCAGCTCTGAGTTAAAGTACGGCATCTGAGCGAGTGGTGTCATGTTCCCATCTGGCACCATCATACCCTGCTGCTCCATTTCCATGCGGTGTTTCAGGGCTCTCTGTCGTTCAACTTCCTGCATGAGCTGCACACGTTGTCTTTCCTGCTGCTCCCGGAGTCTCTCCCTTCTCTCACGCTCTTGAAAGCCTTCACTGAATGGATTATTGTCATCAAACTTAACACCACCAGTCTGCAAAGGTTTTGCACCAACTGGTTGAACTGGTGGTGCTGGAGGCTCAACAGGCATCTGTGTGTGCTGTGGCATGTTACTCATTGGCATTGAGTGAGGCTGGCTTGGATTGCCCACTGGTACCTGGGGGGGCATAATAGGTGGCATTCCAGGTCCACCCATTGGCATCGGAGGACCCGGGTGCCAGCCAGATGGTGAGTTGGGCATACGTGGAGGCGCATTTGGCTGACTGACATGAAGAGGCATCTGCATGATAGGATTCATTGGAGGCTGAACCATTGGTGGTCCACCGGGAACTAGGCCAGCAGGACCTGGCATTGGGTGCAATCCAGGCATTATGGGAGCTATGTTGTTTTGCTGGTGTTTTACTCTGTATTCCTCTATAAGTTCAGCATGCTCCTTCTGCTGCTTACGAATCTGAAAGAGGATAAGTCATGGCCATAAAAATTTGATTCATATTCTTTCCTTAGTAAGAGGACTTAAATGAAATATCTTTGACATCAGATAATTATATGACAAATGTTGCGCATGGTCAAGTGTTTAACGTAATTTCAGTGGGAGTGTGTGTTTATACATATAAAACAGATTAAAATTGTATCTCTCTTTGCACTATACCATGTTTACAATATGACCCTTAATGTGGCCAGGTAGTTGCTCTAAAACGTGACTGATGTTTATGTTTGCATTTAACTACACTCATCAGGATGAGGAATTTAAATGAATTGGTGAAAAAAAAATTGAAAAAAAATTGTGGAGAAGCTTGACAAGCCTAGCATTCAACATACCTGCTCAAGTTGTTTCTGAACTACACCCTGCTGCTCTGTGACATGTTTGAGCTGTTCAGCATCTTCCTCAGGGAACTCCCGTCCTGCCTTCTTAGCTGTTCTTTGCTTGGCAGACAGGGCTTTCTTTGACTTCCTGTGAGCACCAATTTTCTCCTCCAGAAACTTCTGCTGCATTTGAAGTAGTTGTTGAGTTTCCTGAAGCCACTCCTCATACTGAGCCCTCTGAGTATTGTCTGACAGAAAAAAAACATCTTTTGTTAGCATTGTTAACAGCATAAGAAACAACCAAAAGCCAAACTGTTATAATGAATGCACATTTTTAGGGAAAACTCACTAACAAATCCAGGTCCAAAGTTTGGAGGATTTGGTCTTGTTACCTGTGTCAGTTTACCATCCTAAATGGAAAGAAGAGTGTATTATTGGATAGATGATACAGTGTAAACATTTTTAGCCAATAACAGCATTTTAATGGCTCTGTTACCTGTCCAACCACTTGGGGAGGAAGTGGTGTGCTGTCAGGACAAGGTTGTACAGGAACAGATGGAAATCTGTGATCCACCAGCACAGAGAATAGAAGGACACATTCTCAAGTATGGTGGCAGGTTAACCAAGTAGAGCTGAGCAAAACTACATAAGTACTACACTTTTCAATTGCAAAAACAACAACAAAATCTTTACCTGCTCATAACCATTGGGGTCATCCCCATGTTATTTTGAACCATTACTTTGTTGATGCCTTTCAAAGCAACCATCTTGGCTTTCATGATAGGGTCAGTGATGGAGTCAAAATCTAGGAATGAAACATTCTATTGTCAGAGCTTTTTTAAATCTTAAACATTATCTTATACTTCAACAAAAAGTTGTTCTCTATAAAATATACCAATGTTGGGAAAGAAGGAGTCACTGGACCGCTGACGTATCATGGCTTGCATTTGTCTCTGCTGCTGCTGCTCTTGCCGCTCCTGGTCAAGGAGGTCTTGCAATAAAAGTGGCTGCTCTTCCAGCAGAAGAGGACGGTGTTGCTGGCCTTGCTGACCCATGGTCTGGTTTAGCATTGCCTGCTGAGCCTGGCTTATATTGCTCTGGTCTACCCCAGCAGCCAACCCTACCTGGTGGTCTGCTCCAAAGCCAGTCACAGGGGCATTTGTAGTGGTAGTAGTGTCTGGTATTGTTTGACTCATAGTAGGTCCAGAAGTATGCTGACTGTCAGGGTTCTGCTGGGGCAGGAGGTTACAGCCTTGACTGACAGATTCAACCATTGGATTTAATGATTGCTCTTCAGGCTGTTGCTTAATGAGTAAACTAGACAGAACGGGGGTGGAGTCAGGAAGCACTCCCAGCTGGTTTGACGTTAAGGTGTTTCCAGCGGCTTTTTGGTCTACCACCTCAGGAGGTTTCTGACAGTCTTTGACCTCTGTTTTAATTTCCTGTCCCGGTGCCAAAGAAGCAGAGTCCTGACACACAGGAGCTTCAAGTTTGACTTCAGCTGAGGTTTGCTCTGCAGTCCCATCTGCCTTGACCAGTTTAGATGCTGAACTGGATGAAGTATCAGTACCACTGCTAGTCAAGTTTTTGTTCATCTCTGTGGTGTCAGCATTATCATCCATAGGATCGCTGAGATCTAGCTCTTCATTGAACATGTCTTTTTTGATGTCATCTAGATCAGGGTCAGTGTATGCAATGATGTCAAATTTCCCAGCTGTTAAGAAATCATCAAGGTGTAAGTCATTTGTCTCTAAATCTAGGTCTTTGCCATCTTCAGGGTCCAAATTAAGATTTTCCAAGTCAGCATCCACCAGGTCTTTCACCTCAACATCTTCAAGATCTTTTACAGCTGATTCCTCTGTATCCAGTTTCTCCTCTACAGTGTCACTTGTGGTCACTGAGACAGTCTCAGTCTGCCCAGCAGGGGGTGCACTCAAGATCATTGATGCAGCCATGTTCTGGGTCTCATTTGAGGCTGGCTGACTCAGGGATCTTGTTAAAGAAGACTGTTTGAGTGTGTTGTTTCCTGACATCTGGGATTGCTGATGAAGATTGTCCATGCTGACAGACATCTGTGTATGGCCAGTCTGGCTGGCCATAGGGTCTACCATTCTTGGCCCCTGATTCACAGAGAACCTGGGATCATGTGTTACATGAAATCCAGGAGGCCTTAGAACTTGTAAGTTTGGATCTATGTTGCATCCTTTTATAGCAATGGGAGGAAATGTCATCCGTGGCCTATTTTCTGCAGCTCTGTGACGAAGCTCAATGAACGGCTGGCCCATTATGTTGTGCTGCTGCACTGGCATGCCCCTTGGAGGAAAGTGGTGAGGTAGACCCATTGGGTTCGTTACCATAGACTTTGCCATTTCAGCAGACATGGAGCGTCTTATTTGAGGAGGGATATCCTGTATTGGGTGTTCTCCCCGGGGAAACAGGTCTGAATGAGGTCCGAGAACACCAGGTGGAAATGAATACCTAAAACAGGATAAAAACAGATACTGATTTAAAGATGGTGCATTCTGTACTCGATAGTTAAATACAAAATATTTTAAATTCAAAAATATAATAAAGGACAACAAAAACCTTGGTCCCTGATGTCGTAAATTGGGATCTCCAGGATGTGTGCCTCGGGGGATTTGTCCTTCATTAGGGAAAGGGACAGGCTGATCTGATGGAAAAGGTCCAGGAAATCTCACTGGTCCTCTTATAGGTCCTTGTCCAGGATAAGGGGGAGGAGGGCGGTTGAACATTTCCCCCTGTTGCCCAGAGTCCTCCTGGGGCCAAGGTCGTGGTGTTCCAGGAGTCATATTGCCAGCAGGCTCAGGAGGGCCCCTCTCTTGACGAATGGCACTTCTCTGTTGCTGCTGTTTCAGGATCAGTTCTCGTATTCGTTGTCGCTACAAAAAACAGGGGAAAATGATAAGTACAAGGGTATATATGTATTTAAATACATTGTAAATAGGCAAAATAATCTAGTGAAATCAGTGAAAGTCGATTCCCCTTCTTTTATTTTTGTCTAAGCAAAGTTCCAATTCAAAAACTGGAACTCAGGTTTCTTTAGTTTAGGGGTACTGCCGTAACTATGATATAAAATACACAAATATTTATGGAGAAATATCACACAGTCTCTCCTCTAAGCAAATGACGAGCCTTATATATAATGTGGATACACAATGACCAGGAAGGGAAGCACAGCCATTTTAAATTACAAGTTAGAAATGTATGTAAATTTAGAGACCTCATAGGTCTATTCTCATCCACAAAAAACACATATATATAAAAATTGCTGTTATCCAGGAATGTGTTGCCACTGAAATAACAAATATTGGGAGCAGGCAGGAAACTGAAAGTATTACATAATCTATGCACCAAGTGTCGATATAAAACAAATTGTGAACTTACAAAAGATGTCCATAGAAATTGCCAATATGATTTGCCAGAAATAGTAGATTTTCTAAGGCTTCTTATAAAGAAATCACATTCCCTCAAGTTAAATACAAGACTACCGGATAGCTATAATGGTTATCATTAAACGTTAAAAAGGGCTAAATATTATAAACTCAGTTATGATAGCAATTAATGAAGTATCTTCAGTAGAAAAACTAAAAATAACAGTTTTAAAATACCTGTCTCATTCTTTCCTCATTTTCTGCCACAGCAACACATTGAGCCTCAGAGGAAACACTGGGCATTTGTGGATTGTGAGACAGTTGGCCTGTGTCTACAGGGGCAATTTCACTGTTACCCATAGTTGATGAATCTTTATTTTCCATTTTCTCTGACTGTGGACAAGGAGTCATGGGGGCTTGATCAAATGGCTCATGGCTGGGAGTCTGACTGGACCTTCTGGAAGGTGATTGAGTGAATCCATCTTCAGGCACATTTGGGTGCTTTGGTGTCTGTGAGCCAGGATGAGGGAAGGACTCTTGAAGTCTGCCTTGAGATGAAGAGAAGGGGTCTTGGGTAACCAGTGGCCCTGCCCTTAAGCCTTGTCGACTTATCCCATCAGGAATAGTGCGTGGGGTCCCTGTAGGCTGTGTGTAGATGTCATTTATCATTGTTCTAGGGTTCCCAGGCTGGGAAAACAAGTCATTACCTGAAGGCCTTGATGACCCAGGTGTACTCGTGAAAGGCTCAACTGTCCCCCTTTGGCTACCTGAGGATTTGGAAAACCTTTCTAATACTGGGGGACGTGGTGTACCAGGGGGCTGAGAGTAAGGGTCGACAGCATGGGAAGGTGACATCCTCTGGACAGGGTGTGACTGATGAGAGAACTGGTTCATTCCAGTGGGGTGAGGAGTAGCAGGCGCCTGTGAGTAAGGATCTGAGGATGGACTAGGGGTGTTTGATGGTTGACTATAATTGTCATGTGGACGTGGAGTGCCAGGAGGTCGAGCATATGGCTCAAAAAATGGACGTTGCTGATGACCAGGTTCATTGATTGCACGGGTGTTTCCTGGAGACTGAGAAAATGGATCATTTACTGGCTTGTTTGGACCAGAAGGCTGAGCAAAAGGGTCATATGTGAAGTGGTCTGGTCTTGGAGTGGAGGGTGCATGAGCATAAGGATTTCTAGATATTTGAGTCATTGGTCCTGGCTGAGCAAATGGGTGTGGCTGTGGGTGATGCTGGCTCATTCGAGGAGGACTGGTGAAGTTGTCAGTCCCTGATGGTCTTGGAGTATGTGGGGGCTGAGAATAGGGGTCAGCCTGCTGATTCTGTGGGAACCTATCTTGAGAATGTTGACTCTGTCGATTGAAGGGATCCTGAGGATGAGGAGGAGGCATTGGAGTTTTGAACAGTGGAACAGAGCCAGACTCATTACTTCCAGGGATTGGTGTTAGTAAAGGCCTCGAGTAAGGATCAGACAAGATCATTCTGTTCTGGGCCATACGCTGATAGGCTTCATTTCTGATCATAGGCCTGGAATAAGGATCTCTGCCTGGAGAACCCATTGGGGGTCTTCCCTGAGCAGCCTGACTCACCCTGGGTGGACCCATGGGCTTAAGAAAAGGATCCATTTCTCCAGATGGCCTTGGGGTGTCAGGAGGTTTGGCATAAGGATCACTGCTCATGGATGTTGGAGAGCCAAAAGTTTCATGAGCAGGAGAAGGCCTCCCCCTGTCCTGCTGCTCCATCAAGGAAGTGGGAGATTTACCAGATTCCACAGGCATTCTGCGACATGTATTTGGGGGTCTCGGGGTTCCAACCATCTTAGCATATGGGTCCCATGGAGAAGATGGTCTGGAACCAGAGGACCCTGGTGAAAATACCTGGGGTGATTGAGGCTGAGAGGATGGGCCTGATGGGGGCGGCGGAGGTGGTCGTAAGAACACATCTTCTGTTGGAGCTGATGTGGGAGTCCCTGGTAAGTGTGGCCTTGCAAAGCTATCTTTAGAGTTTAGTTGCTGCATTGGGGATGTGCTTCCATTGCTCGGCTGGGAGGCTGGACTCTGGTTACCACTGTTATTTCCATCTCCCTCTGGCTGGCTATTGGTCTGCTGCTGCTGTTGCTGTTGCTGCTGAAGTTGTTCATTCTTCACTTGCTCCAATTTCTGAGTGGCTTCAATTTTGGCTTGTTGTTTGCTTTTCTGCCTCATTTGCTGTTGATAGGACATAGTGAGACGTGGCGTTAGACATCAAAAGGGATGAAATATCTGTCTCATGCCAAGAATGAACTGGATTTACTAACCACCAATGTCATCAGGGTTAATGCAGAGGATAGTGCAGTTGCTTAGGGAGCTTTTATTAAACCACCTCTTAGCTGTCTTAATATAAAGTGGACCTGCCGCTGCATTCACTGACTTCATTGCATACACTCTTACCTGTCTAAACTTCCACTCTTGTTCATGCTCTGACTCTTTTGGTTTCAAAGGGTCTTTAAACAGCAGTTCTGTGTCTAGTGGTATGTTGGGATCAAACACCTCAGGGGGCTGTTGCTGTGGATGGTGCCTCTTCGCCGTCTCATTCGACATCTTGACGTTGTTGATGCGCAGGGCTGCTCGGTTATCTCTTGCCTTTTGCTACAGAGCAAAAAAGAAATATATATATTTTATGATCTCCATGTATAAAATTTGTCAAAAAAGACTGCAAATTGACTTTTAGTCAAGATTTATATAAATCAAAAAAACAAAAGCCAAACAAACAATTTCAATGTGCCATTATATTCAATCTCATAAATGTAACTTACTGTAAGATAAAAACTTCACCATTACTAGAAAACTTATGTCTTATCATATCTAAAAATATATATATATGAGAAGTCTGAAAATAGATGTCGAGCAATTAAGGCGAAAGCTTGAAACTACATGATAAATATCTGATGGGGACAAACCGTATGTCCTTTCATATATAACAGCAGTACATCTTCAATTCCTTGAGCTGCCACCTTACCGTGGTGGAGAGGTTTGCGCATCCCAGTGACACTGAGAGCTATGCTCTCGGGGGCTTCATGACCCGAGAAGGGTCACCCAAGGAAAACAGGTCCCAGGTAAGGGACCAGAAAAACTGCGGCTCAGAAGACTCTCGTGACGGAAAACAACTTTGGACCTAGTTTTCCCCTGCCCTGATGCGGGTCATCGGGGGCCCCCTCCGGAGCCAGGCCCAGGGGGTGGGGCTCGATGGTGAGTACCTGGTCGCCGGGTCTGTACCCATGGGGCTTGGCTGGGTATAGCCTGAAGGGACAACATGGGTCCCCCTTCCCCTGGGCTCACCACCCACAGGAAGGGCCTGGGGGTTAGATGCAGTAAGAGCCGGGCAGTGGCCGGAGCGGGGGGACCTTGGCGGTCCAACCCTTAGCGGCGGAAGCTGGCTCAAGGGACATGGAATATCACTGCTCTGGGGGGAAAGGAGCCCGAGTTGGTGCGCAAGGCTGAGATTCCATAGTGCGACTTGGAAGGGCGTGATTGGGAGGAACAGCCCCCCAGATCTGAACCCAAGTGGTGTTTTGTTACTGGACTTCTGTGCCTGTTACGGATTGTCCATAACAAACACCATGTTCAGACATAACGGTGTCCATATGTGCACTTGGCACCAATGCACCAAAAGCCGCAGTTCTTTGATCATAAAATCTTAAAATCTAAATTCTTTTATCAACCTTGAAGTCGTGTTGTCGGACTTGCAGCTGCATGTCCTGGACACTCAGGTGAAGAGAGGGGTCAACCGATCACCACCTTGTGGTGAGCTGGCTCCGTTGGTGGGGGAGGATGTAGTCAGACCTGGCAGACCCAAATGTAATGTGAGTGTCTGCTAGGAACGTCTGGCAAAGTCCCCTGTCAGAATGAGTTTCAACTCCCACCTCTGGTAGAGCTACAACAATGTCCCATGGGAGGCGGGGGAAATTGATGTTTTGCGCTTCCACTGTCGAGGTGGCAGACCGGAGCTGAGGCTGTGAAGCAGTCAGTGCCTGTTGGGGCGGAAACCCTCGAACCGACTTGTGGACCCCAGTGGTGAGGGATGCTGTCAAACTGAAGAAGGAGTCCTATCAGGCCTGTTTGCCCGTGGGGCTCCGGTTGCATCTGACAGGTACCAGCAGGCCAAGCAGCATGCGGCTTTGGTGGTCGGCAAGGCAAAACCTCGGGCGTGGGAGGAGTTCAGGGAGACCATGGAGCCAGGGCTGCCCTTTGTCACCGATTCTGTTCATAACTTTTATGGACAGAATTTCTAGCTGCAGCTGGGGCGTCAAGGGGATCTGGTTTGGTGGCCACAGGATCAAGTCTCTGCTTTTTGCAGATTATGTGGTTCCAGCTCTCACTGGAGCGGTTCGCAGCCGAGTGCAAAGTGGCTGGGATGAGGATCAGCACCTCCAAATCCAAGACCATGGTGCTGAACTGGAAACAGGTGAAGTGCCCATTCCAGGTCGGGGAAGAGGTCTTGTCCAAAGTGGAGGAGTCTAAGTATCTGTCTTGTTCACGAGCGAGGGAAGGATGGAGCGGGAGATCAACAATGGTGCACCGTCTGCATCGATGTGGACCCTGAACCGGTCTGTCATTGTGAAGAGGGAGCTGAGCCAGAAAGCGAAACTCTCAATTTATCAGTCGATATACGTTCCTACCCTCATCTATGGTCATGAGCTGTGGGTAGTGACCGAAAGAACGAGATCGCAGATACAAGCTACAAAAAAGAGTTTTCTCCACAGGGTGGCCACACTCTCCCTTAGAGATAAGGTGAGAAGTTTCGCCATCCAGGAGGAACTCAGAGTAGAGTCGCTGCTCCTCCGCATAGAGAGGAGTCAGATAAGGTGGCTCAGGCATCTGGTCAGGATGCCTCCTGAACACTTCCCAGGGGAGTTATTCCGGGCATATCTATCTGGGAGGATGGCATGGGGAAGACCCAGGACATGCTGGAGAGACTATGTCTCTTCGCTGGCCTGGGAGCGCCTTGGGGCTGGGGAGAGGGAAGTTTGGGCCTCTGCTCCGACTGCTACCCCTGCGACCCGACTTCAGATATGCGGCAGAAGATGGATGGATGGATGGATGGATGGATGGATGGATGGATGGATGGATGGATGGATGGATGGATGGATGGATGGATGGATGGATGGATGGATGGATGGATGGATGGATGGATATCCTTCAATTTCAAATAGTTACAATTACTTGAAGTGTTCTTTCTCTTGAATGGGAGGCACGGATAACAGTGAAAAGGCTCGAGAGTCATTTTATTTGTCTGGTCTTATGTAGATCTATGAGCAGGAGATCAAGTGAGACCATTTTCCAATGACATGTCCTTTGTCTGATATTTCATTGCTTGTGCATCCACAGTCATATAAAAAACAATAACCAAAAACATAACTGTATCATAGCACAACACGACACCCTGTAACCAACAGCAATCCCCCCCCAAAAATATTAAATTGTGGACACATTTTGAAATTAAAAAGAAGTCTTTGAAAATTGCATCAGTCGGAGAAAATTACTTCTAATGAACTGAATTACTTAGGCCATAGTGGGCTCTATCAATGAGAAGGGCTTGCAGTGTTAGTTGGTCTATCTATGAATGGCTGGAGTTATAACTGTATTTGCAAGAGGCCAGCTGCAATGCAGTAGTGTACCTTCTGCATTCTCATATACCTGTGCAACTTGTAGTGACAGTTTGACCCCTGACATTAAACACAATTTTATTGATTTCGGGGTCATTAAAAAATTCTCTCAAACGGTAGAAGCCATCTTACCACATATGGGGCCCTGTCTTGGGAACTAGCTTTCCTCCAAAGTTTCGCAATTTGCTTAACTCTGGTTGACCAGTCTGTTGAATAAATGATAGGAAGACAGTCATATAAGTAGTCTTATATAGCATATGTGTTTGAGCTGTGCAATGACGACCCCAATAGTGACAAAACTCTGGAACAACATACATTTAGACAAAGTTAATTACATTGAGCCAAATGCCTACCTGGATATTCTTCTTTGAGGTTCGGAAAATTGACGTTGGTATACAAGACGGGTGCAACAGTGGCTAGTTCTCCAAGAGTCTCCTCCTTCTCCCACTTGAGAGTACTCCTTTGGGCATTTGACATGGCTTCAGTTTCCCCCTCAGGTAGAGATCCAGGGGGTGTAGGGCCATGGGCAGGGGATGGCCATGGACCAACTGCCTCTCTTGGCATCTGACTAAAATTCCTATCCCTGACATACCAAAGGATAACATCTCGTGAGGCACTCTTTAAAAAATAGTTATTGGGGAGTGGAAAGACAAACTGATAAATCTATGTTACATGAGGCTGGTAGTGCAATACCTTGGATTGTCGTTGAAAGGCATATGGTTGAGGGGGGAGAAATTTTCTGTAATGCAGGAAGATGCTCCTGGATTAGCAGGGAAGCGGTGGTTTGGTCCCATCATACCATTAATCATTGGCATTCTTGGAAACATGGTATTGCCTGCATATAATATTCAGAAAGCACATGAGAATTTTTTTTACATTTTTTTAACAAGACTCAAAAACTTACATCGGGACAAAGTTGACTATTGATTTACCTGCATTGGGATGAGGAATATTAGTACCAGTAGCTGCAGGGAGGGACCGTGCTCCCTGAGGGTGAGGCATCTGTGGTGGTAGAGGAGGTTGGCTTGTGCTGGGGCTTAGGACTGCTGTGAAGAGATCTTCTACATCCTTTCCCTCTAGTTCTGCAACACAATTCAACAGCACAATTGAATGTCTTAACAAAAATGCATTGCCTTATTTAGGAAAGAAAGGGAAAATGGATGGTCTAAAACATCAAAGCCTCAATGTTTTCAAGATGGCATAAAACTACTTACCTGGAATTTTATAGAGCTTGCTGAGAATTGATTCTGAAATAAACAAAACAAATAAGAGAAAGATATTTTCTACTGGATTTAAATTTCAAGCAAGTCATTAAACAAACTCGTAAAGTGTCTTCATGACAGATGGAGGTCTAGTCCCCCTCACTGACCATCAGTGACCATCTTGTCTAGCTCTGGGCTAAGAATGCCATCCAGAGGTTCTTCTGGGAGGGCTCGTGGTGTCCTCCGGCCACCCTGAGACTGGGGCACCACTGGAGAACTGTCTGCTAGGGGCCCAATATCCAGACCAGCTGTGGAAATGAAAATGGTCATATTCAAATTAACCTTCCCACATTGACAAATAATGTACAGAGAAGAGACTCCATCAAAAGTGTGATAATAAATGTAGATTTTAAGTGAGAGTATGTTTGTCTTAAGAGGCTGTGGGACACATTCCAAATACAAGAGCAACACATTAGTTTCTCAACAATGTGCAAATTATGTTTTGGGAAGTAGATCACAAACTGTTCAAATTAATCTTTCAGAAAAATACAAATCATTTTACATGAAATGACTGCTTCGACCAAATCCATTTGATCCATCCACAATTTTAATTTATGTCTTTTAAACCCAAAAAAAGACGTACCAATATGATCAAACTTTAAAACACCATTTTCTGTCTCCATAACATCTTACGTTCTAGTTCTCTGGGTAGGATGGGAAAAATTGGGTTACTGGAAGTTTAAGGATGAAAAGTATGAAGTGTCAGGCATTGCTTAAGTTTGGAAAATTTATCATAAATAACTGTTGTTGTACTCCAGGATGAACTTCCATTTATTTGAGATATAAATGCTTTATTAAAAAGTTTTGACATTTTGTTAATGGAAACAATTAGCTGGCACGAGCCGTTTTAGGATAAAGTTGTCAGGGCTCATACAGTATTTGAACAGTGATAGAGGAATATAAACTGTAGAGCATTTGTTATATGAAATATGAATTACATTATGTCTAATTCAGTGATAGTGATAATGGTTTGGTCAAAAATGCAAGAAAATAATTGGATATTTTAAAAGTCATTTGTGCATTATTTTTGTGAAGCACATTTTACACAAAAGTTTTGACTCGTCAAAGTTGGTAAAACTCATGAACACAAATAATTGCTACATCCTATTTTTGATACTCACTTCTGCATGCTTAATGACTAAGGGATTATTGTTAATGTAATTACACTTATGTATTTTCTGTATTGACAAGTCAAAAGGCTGGCTATACAAAGTGTCTTCAAGGTGACGTGAAAAATGACTTCAGTGCAGATGAGAACAAGGTTGTACAGTGAAAATAGGCTTCAAACAAATTTTGTTTTAAACCATTCAGATTGGAAAAAAATTAAGCTGAATGGTCATACAGTAAGAGAATAACGGGAAAACTTCTTTAAAAGTATAGGGCCTCATGCATGACTGTTTTCTTATTTCTATCTTATATTTGTAATGGACAAAAGCAATTTCATGAATCTAACAATAGTAGGGGTGTGATACATCAAACTTGCTCACAGTCAAGCAAATATATGTATCAATTATGCTTAATCTTAGATTCTAGGCACACACCAAGGAATTAACAATAGGCAAGCTATTCCAGGTAAATTTAAACAGGCAGTAAAAGGAAAATGCCTCAAAATGACAAATGACTCCTCTTCTATTGATAGAAACTTTACTAAGTTGAGTTTTGTTTGAGGGAAGAATATTGTTATTTTTAATCATGAGCAGTGTAATTACTGAGCTAAAAAGCATGATGAATGGCAAGAGATAATTACATTTTCACCTCAATCATTCTCAATTTTACACATTCCTCTACATGTCCATGTTTATTTTTAGGTACATGCATGGTCTAAAATTATGAATAACTGATACAGCATTGTGACTTGTTATTCTTAGAAGCGTCTAGTTCCATCCCACTAGACCAAAATCTATGTTTTAATATGCTCCTTTTGAGATTATCTCCAGGTCTGCTCTCTATATTTATATACTGGGTCATATCTTAATTATCTCCTCTTAAAACAAATAATAGATTGCAAGATCTAAACTTTTGAAGATGAGAATTAAAAATCGATTAACAAATAGATCCAAGTGTGCATACTGTCTTTAGGGGTCTAATTTAACAGGGAACAAAAGAGATGGGCGTAGATGTTAAAAACTGAAATGAGTCACTGAAGAATGTCAATTTGTCCGTGTGTATCTGTAAAACAAAAAGCACTAAATGTATATAGAGTACACATACATGCATTGTCTGTGAGTGTATGTATGTATGTATGTATGTATATGTATGCACATGTGTGCGTTTTTACTGGTTTTCTTGTATTTATTATAATTTCATTCAATCAAACCAAAAATGGCTGTTGTGCATATTAGCTTATGGCTGTGATCTATGGCACTTATACTTTGATTTAACTTTTAGACAACTGAAAAGATTTCAACTCTCAGTGAATCCAACCTGAGCGATTAAACTGCTCACAATTGTTTTTAAACCAAACTGTGTGTATGACTTTTTCATGCATGAGGCCCATTCCGTGCAGTGTGTGTGTGTGTGTGTGTGTGTGTGTGTGTGTGTGTGTGTGTGTGTGTGTGTGAGTGTGTGAGAGGGGCGGAGGGGCGCTGCTCTCCGGGCGGGCGGGTGGGGCGCACGCCCACACTGAGGTAGGCTAGCGCTAAAATAAATGCAAGAAGTTATAAATAAGTATGA
>CAAKHD010013178.1:65553-79722 GCA_901007705.1 Fistularia tabacaria | reverse complement strand
ATTTCTGTGTCTGTGTGTGTGTGTGTGTGTGTGTGTGTGTGTGTGTGTGTGTGTGTGTGTGTGTGTGTGTGTGTGTGTGTGTAATCTGCTGCAGCACAGACCTTCATCCTTTCCAGTTAGAGTCTCTGTCACAGACCCAGAGGAATCCTTTCGGGACAGAGAGCGTTTGGCCTTGCTTGGTCCTTGGCCTGGGCGGCTTCTTTGCCGTACCATAAATCCACCGATGCCTGGAAAGCAGATGTTATTCATTTATTCTGATAAATATTACAAACATTTTAAATCCTGTTTTGATCACAATTATGAAGTGAGATGTGATATGAAGTTAATTTAGTTTAGAGTCTACCTATCTGGCTTCACTATGCATAGCAAAATAAGAATTTCATTCTAAATGGAAACACATTTCTAGAGTGTACATATGACAATGAACACTTTGAATAGAATCAAAACATTGGTATTTATCTGTTGTCCATTTTTTTTTTTTATTAGAAAATGAGGAATCAGTCCATAAGAGGCCTTGAGATGGCGGTACTTTGCTACAGCTACAAAGTCAGCCATGTACTGCACCATTTTACGCCTCAAAGGAGCTGTCTTCTTCAATCAGGAGCCCTACCCGGCCGGTACGGTTTCCTCTTCCTCTTCTTGCTGCCATCGGCCCCCTTGGAGTCATCTTCTGCTGGTTCTCGCTCCAGGCTTGAGTCAGACTTCCCCTCACAATCTAGGAGCTCAGTCTCTGCTAGACGGAGAAAGCCTTGATGATGAGTGACAGTCCTGTGGTCGAGAACACTCTAAGCAGGGCCAACTCCCTGAACACACTGCCAGGGTCAATTTTATCTGAACCCAAGCCAATGGAAGGACATTAGCCTGATTGAAATCAAGCTCCATTTCATTTGTCGATTATTTCTGGTGTGACTTTTTTTTAACCTTTTTTCCACAAATAGACAGACATCTCGGACTTCCTAACAATAAAATTAAGAATTTACCCTCATATATGGTAAATATTGTTTGATCTAAACAAATTAGTGATTTTTTTTTCTTAATTTAGAGACAATTGTGAAATTCAGCTCAGTTTTTCACTTTTTTAAAAGTGTTAACTATGCAACTATAGATTACAAAAAGTCATCTGGTAATTGCATAATGACTTGAGAAGGCAAGCATGATGGTCCAAGCCAATTTCAAACTGAATGAATACATAATGAAAAAAATTCTGGGGTTAAAAACAAGACACTTATTTGAATGTAGGTACCTCGGGTGTCCTCCATATCTTCATCCCGTGAGTGCTCTGAAAGGTGGTCTACAGGGGTCTGAAGCACAGCCACACTGTTCTGGTTTATGATCTTCAGCTTCAGCTTTGGCTTGGGTTTTCTGCGCCGTGATGCTGTAGCAGACAGGCTCTGGAGCTGACAAAGTCCCGACTCTGTCAAACAAACACCATCCTGGGTGTATGTCCTTGACAGATCTGAGAAGAAAATGTTGAGATATATGACTGACAAAAAGACTAAAATCAGGACTTTCTTGCATGGTTTAATGATGCTTTCACCAAAATGGTGATAATTTAAGCATATTCATCATCTCTACAATTGGCGAAGCATGCAGAATGTTATTTTTGTTATGGATTGAACAGCTAATGCTAATTACTCTTTCTTTTCAATATAAATTGAGCAGTGGTAATGAGAGAAGTTGCAGGTTTTTCTACAGAGGCTGGGAAAAATAGTAGAAGCAGGAATTATGAAAACATGAGGGAATTTGGCCCTTTGATCATGTCCATAAAACATAGATATTGATGGGCTCTGCACGCGCACAAGAACATGAACACAAGCAAACACTCAAACACACACAGCCCTGGCAATTCTTTACCATAGTTAGCAAAGGCGAAAAGATTTCCAGTTTTAAATGCCGGCTGGTAAGCTCAGAAAATTCAAAATTATTGATTGAAATAGATTTTTCAACTATCTATACCTGTGAATTTTTAATGAATGATAACAAAATCTAGAGGTAGCTAATAGAAGTATAGGTTATTTTTTAGATATTTAATCAAGATACACTTTTTGACATCACACAAGATACGCGGAGCAATAGTTTTAAAATACTGAACTATGCTGTGAAAGCACATTCATCTTTCAATTGCTCCAGGAAAAGGTAAAATGACAGAGAAAACAGAGGTCAAAATTAGAATATATATTTTGGGGAACATTTGTGAATAGATGAACGCATTATTCTAAGCCATCAAGTGATTTTGATGGATTGATACTTAATTAGATAATTGAAAAAAATTACCTGCTGGTGGTGCTAGAGGAAAGGTCAGAGCCTCATCGAGGTCCGTAGGATTCATCCTCTGGGGTCCATGAATTTCTGTACTTGCCATCTCTAGAGCCACATCAGTCCCATGACTAAAACACTGTCTCTATATATGTTTTGCGATATTTGTTACATTGATTAAGAAAAGTTTTTGCTTACCCATTTCTTTAGCTTTTGTGACAATCTGAGTCATTATTACAGGTTCAATGGCATCTCTCGGTTTGGTCATTACTGTAGCACAGAACACACACACACACACACAGAGAGAGAGAGAGAGAGAGAGAGAGAGAGAGAGAGAGAGAAAATGGTAGTAAAACATTAAAAAATCAAGCACCAAGCTCCTCAAATATCCCATGTACAATCTATTTATACCACACAATTTAAATCAAATATTTCTACAATAATCACTGTCCTTGCACCTTTAGTGGTCTTGACAGCTCGGCACATTGTACAATCAAAGCTGTTATCTGCAGCTTTCTCAACATCCTCCTCTGAATGGAGACCCTGACAAGAGGCATGAAACCATCTGTTGATAGGAGAGCAAGTTTAGAAACGATAAAGTTGCTTATGAAAAAAAATTAAAGGTCAGTTTTCTTTTGGTCACAGCTTTTCTCAAGCCTTTGCGCACCTGTCACATTGTCGGCATTGCACGATCACAGTGCCTTCAATGTAGTCAACCAGGCAGATGGGACATGCTGCAAGGCTGGCGCAGGGGGCACATTGGGTGTAATTATTCTGCCACTCACACCTTAGGCCTGGAGTGGTGGCACCACACTGTGTACATGACACACACCTGCAGGAGACAGGTAAGATGGAGTTCAGTCAACCCCAGTTTACATAATGAAGACTGACTACAATGAAAACCCTTGAAAAACGATCAAAAACTTTAAGATGCTGAAACAAGTTCTACTAAACTGTTTTCACATTATTCAAAATTAAATGCAGTAATTACTTCTGATTTCAATATATAAGACATTTTCTGAAAACCCTTTTAAAATAATCACTGTTTACAATTGCAATTTACAAGATACAGCAATTTTATTTAATAAAGGCAATCACCATTTGCACTTCCAGCTGTCCTTGGGAACGTTCTGCAGTGGAGGGTCCAAACAGTAGGTATGATAACTGATGTCACAGTCATCACATAGCAGCAAGCGGCCTGGATCTGTGGCCTGGCCACAGGCTTCACACACTGTACATTCCAGACAACGCCAGCCTTTACTGAGCACCACCTTCGTGATCTGGGGGAAGTAATTGTGAGGCGCTTGCAGTTTAGTCTGTATGCTATGATTAGCTATCGGATAATGCAAAATGTTTATAAATTGTGCATTCCACAGTAAACATACCTTGATGCCAACACAGAATGGATGGTAGCACTGGCCACACTGAGCACAGGCCAAAAGACGTCCCTCTGCACCAAGGCCAAAACTACCACACACCACACACATGTCCTAAAGAAATGGAAGACATCATAAGATACCCCTCTCATTGAAAAACTTTAATTTTAACATTTTAAAAGCTAAAATAGTCCTAAAAGAATCATATTTAAGACTGAACTTCTTAGTTAATAAATTATTTTGTGTTTACAGGCAAACTACTCAACTGTAGATACTTCCAGTCAGGTATGCATAGAACAATTATATCAATATAGAACAAGCAGCACAAACCAGTTTACATCGGTCATTACTTTCTGCAAATTGATTTACTACTGCCAGCAAAGTAGGTAGGGGTCATTATCACATTTGCTCTGTGCAGTCCTGAATGTAAAGGGCAAGAACAATCCATTCTATTATCTGGTTATCTCAATGTAAACTTATGAGTTGTAATCTTTACTCAACTATAGGGGTCTACAAAACCATACCTATATTGATAAGCAAAACGAACAAATCTTGAAAAAAAGAAAGAGCATTAAGCTGCCATTTCGGCACTTGAACTTGCATCGATAGGCAGCATCTTTGATATGTAGTCGAAAAATTTAGTCAGTATCTGAGACTGAACTTTCTCCATAAATACAGAATGTTCACTATGGATGAACTATAAACACTGCAAACATCATAATTAGATTTGGTCTTTGCAATCTATGTTTATATTTGAAATAGATTGTCAGGAATAATGGATTTGGGTCATAGAATAAAAATTCAATGCAAGACTGTCACTAGAAAAGGCACACAAAGTGATCATTACACTTCCTATGGTAGATGGTACTATCTATATTCATTGAATATAATGATAATTCTTCAAATAAAAAAATGATTTCATTCCACTTATGTGGACAAAGAAGACGGACATTACCAAAGCAGCCTAATAAAGTAAAACACCTGCTTTAATGTGAAACTGTCATTGCTGGAGAATATTACAACTGTGTTATGCATGGCATTTTCCTCCTCCTCCTTGATAGGGTATGGTGTTTCAATTGTGGTAACCTGCAAATAAGGATACAAAAATGGTCAAAGGCATTTTTTTATGCAATTTTGTAATAAAGATTGACATCTGGTAATATAAGCCATTGTTACTAAATAATTAATACTGTACACGAAACAGTCAGCTGCAGTAGTTACTACTAACAATTACCAGGCTTCTTTTGTCAACATTTTACAGTATAGAGGGGGGCTTACAGAAATTTTAAACTTTTTCAATGAAAGAAATCAAGTATACAAGCCATGAAAATAAGTACTTCTTAAACCTCGCCATTTATTTTGGAAAACAAATAATGCTTTGCATGCTGTATAATGCTATTTTTGGGAAAGCTGTTAAGATGTAAGCCAGCTGAGAGTACATACCCCAGGGTTAATGATGGGACCCACTCCATTCTTGCCCCTGGCCCTTCCACGTCCAGCTCTACCTGAAAGACCAGCACCTCTGGGCCTCCTTCTCCCTGGGAAGCCTGAACCACGACCCTGTAGGAGCAAGAGAATTATTGTAATGTATGGAACTGCAAATTTGGAGTGGATACAGGCGCATCATGGAGAAACAAATTAGGGAATTGAAGCCATTCCTATAGTTATAATGTAAAATAGGGTGGCCATTGTTTTTTTCATTTTTGTCCAAACACTCTCTCACATGCTGACATGTTCCAAGTCATTATTTACACATTGCAAAATGAATTAAAACATTTGCTAAAAGGAGAACTTTCACCATTACTACCTTAAACCTCCAACAACTGAAGTTCAGATGTATATTATACCACTCTAAAATTATTAAATTTTCCAGATTAAAAATTCAAGAGCATGTGACTATACAAAAAATTCCCATTTTAAATGTTCATCTGCGGTTGCTTCTGCCTCACAGAAAGAAGACCCCCGGGTTTGATACTGCCTGGGGTCTTCGTGTGCAAAGTTTGTATATTCT
Source organism: Fistularia tabacaria (assembly GCA_901007705.1). Lineage (NCBI taxonomy): Eukaryota > Metazoa > Chordata > Actinopteri > Syngnathiformes > Fistulariidae > Fistularia > Fistularia tabacaria. Next base: position 74,079 of record CAAKHD010013178.1, on the reverse strand, counting down.
GTGTGGGTATCCTCTGTGTTCTCTGGTTTCTTTCCATAGTCTAAAAAACATGCAGTAGGGATCACAGGAGACCCTAAATTGCACAGACATGTAAGATAAGATAATACTTTATTGATCCCCATAGGGGAAATTCAGGAAGAAGAATTAATGATTAATGAATTAATGATTGTATGTCTCTATATGATGCCCTGCAATTTACTGACAACTGGCTCCAGGTGTACAGCCCTTCTTGGACAGTGACAACTGAGGTGGCCTCCAGCATGTCAGCGACCCTGAGTGCAGGATGGTTGGTATAGATAATATATGAATGTTCCTCTTCTTGACATTAAATATATCCTCCTTCCCATGTATATAAACTTTTTATCTGGACGCCTATAAATTTTCACCCTAAAAGTTTGTACGAGTAGTGTTTTTCCTGTAGGCCTCAATTAATGAATGTGAAAACATCTTTTTGGGCAGCTTTGCCTCTATATTGAGCATAAATATTGGATCCCCTTTGGATCCAGTATATTGGAAGGTCAATCCAAAGAGGCAGAAATAAGATCAGTAAATACTTGTACAGCTAAACAGTGAAACAAGCTAACCTAGACAACCGCAGTCTATTTAAAAAAAAAAAAATAATAAAAAATTGGATTGTCACTGATGGGCTACATTAATCCTTTGATTCCATATCTTTCACAAAAATAGCTACATTTTATGATCATCCCTCATTATTAGGAGGTAGAAAGTTATTGTACAATTAAGGAACATGAAATTTCTTGAGCATCTGTTGTCTGTTCCCTTGTTATTATATGAAAAAGTAAGCGTAGAAAAAGTCAGTGGTGGCCAAGTAAACTCAACAAGATTGTGCAAGTTCAGCAAGATCAACAACAAAACGGAGAAGATCACAAATCACCAAATAAGTGAATGCGTCTAGGGGAATTTTCTTCTGTAGAGTAAAGAAAAAGGTCCTTTACAACATGACTTAATGTCAGATACACTGTAGAGTAGGAAAGTGTTAGTCAAAATTTACAATGAAGAAATGGTTCATAAATGTAAAAACAAGGTGTTGACAACAAGTTGCAAACCAGCAGTGACAGTTCAGAACTCAAGAACCTCTTCCTTTTAAATGCCTTTTTAGTTCTGAAATGAGTACCCAAGTGACAGTAGTGACATTTTGGCTTCAAACTTGTTCTTTTTACAATGTTACATTACTTTAAAAACATTAAAAACATTCTTTTGTCCAAAAGTAACCTTGGGTACGATGACTTTTAACTCAACTGAATAAAAACAAAAAAATGCAATTATTACAAAAGTGTAACATTTGAGCAATCTGTCAACTGTGTCCAAAAAATAGTAATCCTTCCATCAAACTAATTCTGTATATTTCGGTCATTCATTGAAATACTGTCGCTTGGGAGACACAAGGGGTGAGGTGTTAATTGGGGCCTCTGAGCTGTTGCTCTCATCGAGCGAGTGCCGCCATCCCTTTAACACATTTGAGACAGTCGGTTTGTATACAACTGTCTAACCTTCCAGAACCTGCAACACAATCCTTTTAATTCATCCAAACCTTTATCTGATCCCAAACCAAATAACTTCTCATCTACTTCTTCTATGGAGAGATACACTTTACCATGTCCAATGTGTATATGATCACTTGCAAAAAACACAAATTGACGGTTTTCCACATTTGCAAAGAATGAGGAAAATCTCCATGCCAACAAAATCGAAAAGACATTTTAACAAGACAAAAGCAAAATGATTTAAATGATGCCATGGACTTTTTGTTTCTGGTCAATTGCGGGATGCATGACACCATAGCTCTCAACCCCAGCAAAACTCATTGTCAATGTTCCACTTCCACTTAAGGTAATTCAGAAAATAACTAGCTACTGAACCTCTGCTTTTCACTAAAATGGTATTAATTATGGTAAACCACCATCATCATCATCATCATCATCATGACAGTCGAGAACACTCAAGAGAGTGTTTGTCACCAGGGTACACAGAGGGCTAACACAGGGCCATCTCATGAGCCACGGTATTTACCACTCTGATGCTCCAGCCGGGACTGCCAGAGGACTGCCTGGTCTTTGGGACGTCCCACCCCTCTGGCTGGTCTGGTGACCAGGACAAGGGGGAACTCACACTGCTATGGGGGCTCCATGCACCCTAAGGAAGGGTAGGTGAGAGAGTAAGAGAAAGGGAAGGAGGAGGGCGACAAAATGCAGCAACTTAAAAACACGGCCAGCGAAAAAACAAAATACAAAGAAAGATGTTAAAAAGAGATGAAGTGAGCTCCTAATGTAACTGTTTGGAGAATACTAAATACACATCCATCTAGGTTTTGCAAAGCTTTTACATAATATGTATTAGATTTGCCAAAATATAGTCAAGATAGGTTATTAGATAGTGTTGTGATAAAGAGAATCTGTAGTATTAGCATGCAAATGAATTGAATAGTCTTTTTTTCTAAAATACAACAAACAAAGACCTGCAGGCTGAAGTTGCAGCAGAGCCGTGTTAAATGCAGTCCATGCAGTAACATCTTGCACCATAGAACAGAAGGGCTCTGCACCTCTTGCCATGATAAAAACATATGTTTGTCAAGTTGAAAATGGAGGAATGCTGGACTGAAACATTCTTGACTGAAAAGGGAGTCATATTAAAAACCCTAGAATAGATTTCCCTGTTTGTTGTATATCTACAAAGTTTGAATATATCTGGGAGAAAAAATTGCAAGAAGTCTATCAAGCTTCAATAGAAAATGTTACATAGCATAATCGCCATCGGTTATAATTTGGTTCTCATTATTTGTTGAAGAGTCTAATAAATGACTGTGATAGGCCTTTCCCCTCTACAAATTTGTTCTAAACATGGAGGTTTAGGTTCCCTTTCCCATGAAAAGTGAGCAATTACAGCTCATGGTGCTAATACAGACATAACTGATACAATGAAATTAAGGATATGAATCGATAAAAGATTTCCTGATACCGAGGCAATTGGAAAAAAACGCCAGATGTTTTAACAGTTTTGTTTTTTATAGTGTTTTAAAAGTCTGAGCCAGTGTGACAAACAATAGCAAAAAGTGTGTCCTCAACTTTGGTGTTGAATTATCTCAATCTTTACAGGTCTCAGTATAAGCAGTCGGATATCATGAGAACATGAGCTAAAGTTTAATGCTCCTTTACTTTCAAAAGGATACTTAGTTAACAGGAAAGTCAAGTGTTGTTTGATGCAGGTCATACCTGCAAACCAAGACTGTAATCTAAAAATTTATTAAATGAGAGAGTTGTTTGCACAGCATTGATTACATTTAAGTTTGTTTTTTCCAAGAAAAACTGCTGAGCCTGACTGCATTATCCTTATTTGTGTACTCTGTTTGCTATTTCTCATGGTAAAATGAAGCCATGCTTTAGTCTACTTCCTCTATCTGTCTTTTCACTAAGTTTTTTCTTGCTGCACCGATGCATAAATTAAGCATAAGTGTTTTGCAACATGTTGAACCTAGCGTTGTCAGAAAACCTCTTTGGCTTTTGCTGAGCTTAAGGTAGAATAAACTGAAAGGTCAAATAATCTGGAACCGGTTCTGATAAAGATTTTGGATCTGTGGATCTTCGAAGGTGACATTATATTGTGTTTTGACAAATTCTGTTCTGTAAGGGATGATAAGATGCAAAGGTGTTGGTAATGTGGAATGAGATGAGCAGGGACTGATGATGTACTGAAGTGAAAAGCAGAGAAGAGTCTGAACACTTCTAAACATGACCCAATTCAAAGTAATTCATCTGCCAACTGCAATGAGTAATAACACTAACTTTAAGAAGTCTTGTTGCACAAACTTGTGAACAGAGCACATAGACTGGATTGAGAGCTTCCTTCTCCAAGCTGTACTCTAAACCTTGGGGCTAAAGGGCACATTTGCACTTTCACCAAAACTAACTAAATAAATTAAAAATTCCTGCAAAGGCCGCTTCAACCAACCCAGTGACGACAGAAGACCATTTCCACCTTCAAAGACTTAGGACAAACTTATCCACACCTCACAAAACAGAAAAACCAACATAAACATACACTTCTATGCGAAGAGCATCTTGAGTTCGGACAGGGAATGGACAAAAATTGCCAGCGAAATTAAACCAATCACAAGTGTTCTGTGTCTATTAGAGGCTCCTACCTGTTTCACTCTTGGTCTACCCGGAGAAAATTTGCGTTTTGTGATGGCTGGCTTTCCCATTCCAATCTTAGGAGTGAGTGGTATAAGAGTAGTGGTCGGGATTACAACATTGTGGTCACCCAGAGCTGGGAGGATCTGAGTCTGGGGTGGTTCTTTAACAGATATCCCACAGGCGATAGGTGCAAGATGAGAAGGGGTTGCAACCACCTCTGCAAATCTTTCCACAGTTGTCTTTACTGGCTTCTCCTCTAAAGACACGCTGAGAAATGGCAGATTAGGCTTGGCCTCTGGTGTGTAACTCTCCTCAGATATACCAGAGGCTGAGGACTGAAGTGTCTCCTTCAAGTTTTTGTGAAAATTGCCCTCCTTACTGTCCATGCTAAGGTCTTTTGGAGTAGTTTCCAGGACAGAAGCCTCAACAACATCCAAACTTGAAGGCTGGGATAGAGAGACTTCCATTGGTTGGTCCGTGACAGGTACTGATGCAGTACTTGGTTCTTTGGTGAGTGAGATGATGGCCTTAGAATCCTTTGTGCTGGGATTGACCATGCCCGGCTCTGGGCAAGATTCAGTGTTTGCTGGCTTGTTAATTGATGAGTTTTCCTGTGACTGTAGTGCCTCCATAGAAAGCTGGGCTGGTAAAGACTCAGACTCCGTGCTGAGAGTAACTGAAGGCACAGGACTGCCTGTAGATATGACCTGGGTTCTTGCTGCTGGTTTAATTTCTGTAGGAGAAAACATACAGTGTTTAAAACAAACAATTAAGATAACATTGATACAACACATTAAAAAACTAACAGAGGGAGCTGCTGCTATAATGGTATGGAGATGTATTATTCATTCAATAAAATCAATCACCATGACTGCAATTTTTTTTTCAGTAAGACTAGAATACTAGATTTAATATCTATGAGATGACACAACAGAAAGATCAAGTCAGGCCAATATTACAAGTAATATTTTGATATAAACTCAAACCCTCATTTTTATCTACCTTTGAGTTTTGCAAGTCTTCTATTGTCCATCCCCACATGGCTTCTTATCAAAGACTTCAACATTTGCCTGGTATGAATAGAACTAGTCATTCATAGCTACCAGGCATCCCATCAGCCTCTGACAGTACAGATACTCTAGTCTTAATGAGGCATCCTCCATTTCAATCCACAAGTTCCTATGTCACACTCATTCTGACACGCACATGCACCTGCTAAGCATCCCTGCCAGAGAAGGGAGTAACCATGACAACCAACATCCCAGGGCCTGTGTGCTCTAGACTCATTACTGTGCAGCTTGCAGGTGCTCATCCGGTGCCCATGCCAGAAAGTCATTTAGGAGATGGGCCTCCAACCATCTTCAGTGTTGGTGCCATTGACCAAGCTTCACACACACACTCATCCATATTAATGCCCTCCTTCCTATATCTCCTACAGTGAATGAGGTGGTGGTTTGGATAAATACACTGCTTTGATTAATACCACAGAGGCTAGAAGGCAGGTCTAACTTAAGATCCCAGGAGGGTTAGCCATTGCTTGAGTCACTGTTTGCCATTTCCTAATTGCTCTGCTCTAGTTCATTGTTATGAAAAAGCAGCAATTGATTATGAAATCAAAATGTAACCCAGTAAACTTAGATCATTTAGTCTAAAGAAAATCAGAAATGTTCTTGATTTTGTTGCAATATGGGAATATTGTTCCCCCTTTACCTTTGGTGAAGTACAGTATACATAGTAGGCCAATTTCAACAGACTCTAGTCCATATCACAAAAGATGAGAGACAGCATGGACAGACAATAGGCAACAGACACAGAATGAATCGTGATTCGGCTCAATGGTACAGCAGTTGTAGCTGTTGCAATATTTCTTCATACTAAATTTTATTCAACTGAAGCCATTAAAACAGAAACTTGGAATACAAGGTCTGGAATTCATAAACTAGAGTTGCAAAGGGAAAAAAGTGCTCAACACCATACCTTAAATCAATCCACAGTTGACATAAACATGCTGGCTTCTAACCACTGTAAATCTAAGAGCTAAAATTAATTTAATGGAACACCTCAAAAGACAGTCCTAAACTATTGTTATTTCCCAAACCCCTTGGTAGAAACAACTATGGCCAATAACATTAGTTAATGAAACCAAAATGTCATTCAAATAAAAAGCCCCTGCACATTCAAGAAAATGTGGTAAAAAGGCGAAAATTTTGAACAAATAACACTGATGAAAATAAGATTGGTTCAACAGCTTTGTTCTACGATGTTGATGAAAAAATGAAATAGACTTGTCATATTGCACCTTGGAATTAAGTGAAAAAAATGATTCAAAACATGTTTATCATATATTTAACATGTATGAGTGGTCATGAATGAGCTAGTATCAGTCCAAAGTTTGCAGACAAACACAGCCATGACAATAGTCAAATGTATTCTTGCCTCTCCATTGCAGTATGGAGTCTAGACAGAGTGGGCACCATAGCAACATCTCACCATTTATTTTCATAGGACTACACTGCACTGTCAACATAGGCCAGAGTAGAAGAGTAGTACTCCAGACAAGAACATACAAGGGACATATGACTTAATGACGACTCACCCCAGTACATGATGAACAAAACATGCAACACAACTAAAAGAAACTAAAGACAAATGCAGATTGATTAGGTTGCTGATTTTCTGTGCCAGCTTAAAATGTCAATAACTGGAAAATGTAAGTCTGTTCACACTAAATTCTCATAACTATGACTATTTTAAAGAATTATGCTGAAAGTAAGGATTAAGTGTTTATAAAACTATAATTTCAGTCTTTTTAACTACTTCAGTTATTCTATTCAGAAGAAAACACGGATTCCAACTAGAACAGCTAGTTCTGTTGAAACACATACAACTAAAAAGATGGCAGTAGTCTTCATTCTTTTACTGTTCATGAAACATATGGAAACACAGTTGTAAACGATGCAAGTGCATGACATCTCTGAAACTTTGTGTACGTTGTAATTTGTGTTAATTATCTATTATACAAGGTTATTTAAATCACATGTACATGCATAAACAAATAATTTCTCTCACAAATCAATTAAGCTGTTGATTTTCACAAGCAGGAAATAGTCCAAAAGACAGTGAGCAAAAACAACAAAATAAGTTTTCAAAACATGATACTATGATGACCTTCTGACAATGGAGCTGCTTTAGACAACAGCTGGTTCCTGAGCTGTCCTGTGAAAATATTTAAAAAAACGCGAATTGTAAAGTCTCTGTTCCTAGTTCAAAAATCTTTACTCTCAATCCTTTCATCCAGTAAAGCTGAAAACTTTCAAAACATAAGCAAGATACCAAGGCCGATGTTCATGTTACATGGCCAAATCTAACTGCTGCTGCAAGACTTGTGAATAAGAAAATGAATACGCATCTACAAAGCTGCACATTCATTTTCTGTGATATAAAGGGGTGTGCGTGTGTACGAAGGTTTTTTCTGTAAAAAAAAAGTTTTTTTTTGTTTAAAAAAAAAAAAAAGGTTGAGGAATCATCGCAAGAAGATAGAATGACTATGCTAACAATAGATTCTCAGAAGAAATGCTTGGAATAAATTAATATAAATTTCAAGATATAGATAGGCAGGGGAAGAGGGTCAGAGGTTATCTTCCTCTGTATCATGTAACATTTTTGAAACAGGCGCTCACCAGGCTCTTGGGCAGACATGGCCAGCTTCTCCTCCTGGACGGTATTCTCAACAGGCTGTGGATCAGAGTGCAACGGAACAGCAAGTAATTCCGGCTTGGGGTCATTGTGCATTTCAGGAGGCAGCTGAGTGCCAAGTTCTAGGTCCATGTGCTTTGAAGCCTGCTGTAGGCCAGTCTCAGAGTCTGTGTGCGTGGAGGCTGGCCGAGGGCTGAGCTCTGGTCCAGTGTCCATATCCTCTGCTTGTAGTCCCTGCTCTGCAGCAGGAGACCTGCAATTGGAACAAACAAAGTCCTCTCTTGGGAGGATTTCTGCTTGGCCTGAGTTCTGACGCTCACACTCAAGGTGAAGCCATCTGAAAGCAGAACAGAGGAATTCAAGATTGTTCAACAGGGCAATCTCAAAAAATAATAAATAACATGTATTTTTAGATAACATGCATATAGACATACATGGATCCATTTCATTCTGCATAAAAATATATTGTATTATGTATATATATATATATATATATATATATATATATATATATATATATACACACACACACACACACACACACACACACACACACACACACACACACACACACACACACACACACAAACACACATTTTCCATTAAAAAGTATTTAAATTAAATACAACTAATGCATTAAAATGGGTAGAAGTATTAAAACATTCCAAATTCACCTCTT
>CAAKHD010013178.1:1398-63898 GCA_901007705.1 Fistularia tabacaria | reverse complement strand
GAATATTATTCAGAACATTTTATGATCAGCAAAGCCTGAATATGATATAATAGTAGTGAAACAGTAAAGTAGTGATCCGGTTTCATTCCGATGAAAGTCCCAAACAACTGACCATAAATATACAATGTTGAATTGGATTCACCTAAAGGAATGCTCATTTCTTTTGCACGTCTTTACAAAAGATGTATCAAAGCAACAGTTATCTTCATTAAGATTTTATGAAAAAGCAAGGATTAACAATAAAAATAGACAAACCTATATTCAAACACAAATGATATTGTGTGTACATACTCATATTTTGTGGTTTTCTGCAAAGTCATGCTTCCAGGCAAACATTTAGGCATCTTGAGAAATTAAAACTGTGAAATATTACCTCAACACAGTGAATACAGTCTACACAAGTTGTCTCCTACCTTACATCTCCATCCATTGGTAGGAAGACCATCCATAGCAGGTTGTAGACAGAATGTATGGTAGCCTTTGTCACACATGTCACACACCAACATTTTGGTGTCCTCTCCTGGGTTCCTGAGGACACAAAGAAAAAGTTGTATAAAATGGGATACCATGAAAATTATTAACAGGGGATGAGAGGAAGATTTTGTTATAGAAGAAAGGCAGAATTACCTAAATAAGTTCATCTACACATGAAACAGGAAACAAGAGAGTACATACAGTACAGTAAGTAAATAAAGTGTATGACATCTCTGCCATCTGCACAGCACCGACAGTTGTCTGTTCTGTTGTGTTTAAGACAATACTGAAATAATGTTTTAGTTATTTTGTCCAGCGTTTGCTTATACTTTTTTTTTTAAGTTTAGCACTAAATCATGTCATTCACAATGGCATTACTTTTGCAACAATGGGTAGCAGTGAAGAAAAGGACACCATTAGTTCATAATTAACCAATTGATGTTGATAAATGCTTGCTATCAAAAGTAGTTTAAATTGATGTTTCCATGTCATCAAATGTATGTACATCTATGTGCAAAAAATCCTACGATGATGTACTAAATTTCCGTTTACAGAGATAACTTACTTGCATGTCTGGCAGACCTTGCACTCAGGGCACTGCCAGCCTGCCCTCCGTAGAGGGGTAACGGCTATATCCAGGCATATCCCATGGTAATGCTGACCACAACTGGTACAGAAGAGCTGGTCCAGTAGATCCCCTGGGCTATCACATAGCGCACAATTTACATCATCTACAACTGTGGATGAGATAAGAGTAAATAGTTCAATTAGAAATTAAACATTCTAGAATGCCGTCAGTATTCAACATATTTTACGATAGCTTCCAATGAAAATGTATCTGACTTCAACCAACTTACATTTTTGAATGGCCAAATCAACGTGTTCTGGGCAAAGGAGTGAGAGACTCCTGATATCCTGAAAGGTCCCAGCTGCCCCTGCACAGGGGTAATGGTAGAGTTGAGCACATCCTTCAGCACAGCACTTAATGGATGCTCCAAGGCGCTTACAGTATGCACAGTGCTGTAAAAAGAGCAACAGAATTTACACAATATATAGAGAAATTTGTTGTAATGGCAAGGAAACAACAAACAAGTCAAACTAATCTGAAACATTTCATATGAATGATAGTGTATAAAAAGTAATTTACCAATTAAAATCTGGTAGGAAAGTCAGTCAATGTCATATGTGAGGATCAAGACTGTTGTTACAGACCCTCAATACCACATATCCTAACAGAATCTCATTTAGTTCATAATACTTTCAGTCTCTAAAGAGTATTCAAAACAGCCATTCTGGATATCAAATAGAAGATTTGCTGACTGCTATACAACCAATGGGCTGCAAACAATCAGAGGGCAATGTCGTAGCTAACGCAGAAGCTCAGGCCAGTTGAGTGGCATGACCTTTTCAATTTCACAGTAGACAGATCCACACTGCCGAGCCAACCTTTACCAGCCAGTCTGATCCATCAGCTTTACTGTGCCTCAGTAAAGCAGGCAGCCCCACCCCAACACAACATTGTGTGAAAACCTATTAGTCCTGGTTGGTCTTCATAGACTCACCTTTGTGCTCCCTGAGTCAATGGCTCTGTCCACATTAAGCAGAGATTGTCCCTCGCCCTCACATACACCTTCAGACCATGAAGCACAACTCTGATGTGCCCAGCATTGCCCTGAAATATAATTTTGTTCATCATATGATTAGATTGTTGTAATCACATCACTTTACTTTGACATCCCTGTGTTTCTGATACTTAAACATTAAAAGCCTTTGGACAAGGTCTGGTGGATCTACATGCTGGTTTTTCATTTAAAGCACAAACAATCCTTGGAAAGTGAAAGGCTTAGTTGATTTTACCTGACTCAAAGAGAGACTGGACGTTAAGATCTTGTGGAAGTCCGACATGAGAAAGCTCATCCCAAAATCGACTGGCTGAGTCTGGTTCCCCCTCAAAGCTTTCAGACCCACTGGAACAATGAAGAGTTTTATTGAAAAAGGAGGTCAGTGCAGTTTTTTGTTTTTTAAGAATTGCTAAAACATATGGTATGCAAAAGAAGAATCTTGAATCCACTCAGAAATGGAGCGCAGACACAGCAGTAGATGACATTTAGCACTTTTGTTCAAGGAAAAAAAAACAACATAGAAATTCAAAAACAGTGAGCCGGAGGAAAATGTTAGAGAGCATATAAAAAGTGGTGGGAGAAAAGTGGGAGGGGAGGAGGCAGAGGGCCATCTTGTTTGGCATGTGCACAAGAGGCTGGCTGTTCATTCTCATGAAATCTATTGAAAAGGATGTGTTCCTCAGAGTCCCTGGCTTGAACTTGTGAGTTGTATAGCATGCAACAAATGTGGAGAAGGGGTATTAGCATTTTAAAAGGGTCTAAATTCCAGTAAACAATCCAAGGGCCAAAAATCAAGGAATACTTTCTGGAGGCATGATGACAGATTCATGTTTAGCAGCCTTGACAGCTTATTGTCTCAAGCTTAAGTGTCCTCACCAATTTTGAGTTGCTCTTTCCCAATTCATCACATCATCAGTTTCCTTACACGTAGTGCATCACTGAGAAATCTGACTTTGTTTCTCTTACCTTGAGCAGCTTAGTCTGTGTGGTACAACTGGTGGGTTGTCCACTAGCACGTCACAAAAACAAATAAATACAATAGCTACAGGCAAGCTGCTAGAGGGAAATTGCTACCACTCCCCATTTCATCATCAAGAACTCAAGAGAACCCCTAAATTGTTTACAGCATCAAATCAAAGCAAAGCAGTCTGCTGTCCAAAAGATACTAAGGAGAGTAATTTGCAACCACGAGAGAAAAGAATATTTTTCTTGAACATATCAGCCAAAAAAAACAAACATTATTGTGTATCTGTCACCTCGTGTGACATGCAGGGACCTTGGTCAAATCTGACACAATGCCAAGATGTAAATGAGAACAGAACCAGTAAACTGGAAGTTTCACAGTAGACAGATCCACACTGCCGAGCAAACATTTGCCTATGAAATGTCCTTGTGTGTTATGGTACAAGCCTTTCTTTATGGTTTGCATGTATGTAAGTAATTAATGCAACATTATTTCAACAGACAGTACAAAAAATAAATGTAATTTGGTTGAAGTGTGACTAAGACCTCGACAGTGTAAATCTCTATCTTCCAATTCTTTTGGAAAAACAGCAATACCAGCTGATCACAAATCACACTGCTGCACTTGGAATGATTCCAAACAGAATGGCATAATAATCAACACAATTTTGCATTTTCATAAAGACAAAATCATCTCACTGCATGGTTACAATGATGGCGCAGCAAAGTTTTCAGAAAGACCAGTGTAAGTGAGTGATTGTGTGCGTGAGTGCATTTGTATTTCAATTCATGGGCACTTAGTGGGTTGGGGATGAAAGGCATACCTTGCTGAAGAAAAGCATAAAATAGATTTTTAAGATTTTTTTTCTCTTCTTAAAAACAAGGTCCATAGAGACACTCTGGGTGGCCAACTATGTTTGTGGCTCTGTCCATGGATTCAACTTGCTTGAATCAAACATCAACACTTCATGAAACTATTCGGTTCTTCCATTACTCATTGTCTGACTGGCGACACACAATCACTAAACAAGAGTGCTGTGTCAGTTTCACCATTTTGGCCACTAACGTTGGTCTTCTTCTAAGTCAATGCATTCTTAACACAATACCTACAGTGAAGAAGATGCAGAACCTACTGGATATTCTTAATAGCAGATATCACAAAACATACAACTTTGAATCCATTGAAAAAGTTAATTTTTAACAGGCAATTTTACGTATTGAATGCTAACAGAAACCTCTGTACTACGATTTTGTAGAATTTTTACGACACAAGGATGTTTGATAAATACTTTTAAAACCAGGGGCAGTTTTAAATACCTCTGGTTGGTACTCAACTTATTATTTTGTATTGTTAAGACTGGGGTAAAGTAATGCCATTAACAAATTTCCATTCCCCAGAGCAGTGCTTCCCAACCTTTTTGAGCCACAGCACATATTTTACATTAGAAAAATCACACGGCACACTACCAAATAAATGTGGCAAAAACACTTTTAATGAAATAGAATGAAACTATAGTCTTGTAGTGGACACTGAGGTGCGTGGCCTCTCACCCCACAGGAAGGGGCTGGGGGTCATGGTTTAGTAAGTGCACTTTCATTATTGTAGTATAGTGGTATGGTGGTGCTCAGTATCAAAGATAACTCTCAATCACGACTCCAAGGCTCCGCCATTGATTATTGCTCTCCAAGCACCACATTGGTGACCCCGACAGGATGCGGCCTCGGGGATAACTGAAGCTAGTCCGCTATTCGCCCGGCCCCCGGAACCCAGCCAATGCAAGCAAGTACCTGCGAGACGCCATCGTCAGATACCTGTGCTTGCCCTGCTGGAAAGTTGTCCAAGCAAGTTGGCCGGACACCGGGTTGCGGGACCAAGAAGAGCGCAGAGCTCCCTCTTCGCACCGAGAAGGAGCAGGTTGTCCCCATGCCCGAGGAGGTGTGCGACTCTACTACGGCTGTATTGCCGCAACCCCCAAGCCATCCTCACCCACCGTGACCGCCCGGCTACCGGAATTCTGGCAGAGCAACCCCAACGCCTGGTTCCGCATGGAGAAGCTGTTTTCCACTTGTGGGGAATTTTGGTCGGCGCTGGCTGGGTCATTGGGAGCTTCAACGGCACACTATCCTCAGGCCAGCAGCTTGTGTGAACGGTTCAATCATTCCCTCCAGGAAGCACTGCGAGCCACACTCTCAGATGGCAACTGGGTGGACCGTTCACAGTGGGTTATGCTGGGGTTGCGTTCAGCCCTGAAGGATAACCTCGGTGCATCGCCCGCCAAGCCGGTTCTGGGCAAGTGTGCTGAGGGACCCAGGGGAGTTCTTGCCTGATGGATCCACTTCCCGTCCCCGCCCGACCGCATTCCCGGTTGGGCCCCTTGGCCCTCGGTTTCAGGGCCCTGCTCACCACTGTCTTGTGTGATGTTTTGTACCGGCGGAGCTTGTGTCGGCTCATTTTGCGTTTGTGCAACACTATGCTCACCGCTCGCCGCTTCAGTCCCCGTACGACAGGCCGTTCCAGGTTCTCGAGGTGGGCGCGAAGAGTTTCATGCTGGACATGGGCGGGCGTAGGGAGTGGGTGTCGCTCAATTGGCTGAAGCCAGCAATAGAAGGTGGCTGGTGAAGTTCTGCTTAATGCCTACGTTCCCTGCTGTGGTCGGCCTGCGTTCAGGACCCCAGCAGCTCCTCCACAGGTCCAGTGTCTGGTGCCCCGGTTGTTCCGACAGAGGAACACCGCAGCTGTTATGGTCGGCCGATCAGGCCAGCCGTGAGGCACTAGTTTGGTTCCAGGGTCCCTTCTGGGTGTTCAGGGGGCTGTGTGGTGGATACTGAGGGGCATGGCCTCTCACCCCACAGGACTAGGGACTAGTGGCTGGTTTAAGCCGGAGGTATATAAATGCGCCCAAGAAGTGCACTGTCGTATATGTATACTGGTATGGTGGTGCTCAGTATAAAAGATAACTCTCATCCAAGACTCCAAGGCTCCGTCATCGATTATTTCTCGCCGAGCACCAGTCTCAATTAACTTACTAAGTGAGAAATCTGGCCCCTTTTTGGTTGGAAACAAAGCTTATTTTCTTGAAGGAACTGGCTGTTTGGATTAAGCGGTGAGTTCAGCAATTTTGTAGCTAGCGATCAGAGCTTTCTCACTTGTCTTTGTGCTTGTCTTCAACAATGCTGCCTTTTTTTCCCCACTCTATTTATGCAGGTGAACAAAATAGTCTAATAGAGTTCTACCCTTGAAGTGAAGGGTGTTTAGTTTGGAGATGGCGTTGAAGTTTGCTTGGAACCATGGCACTGTTGGGACAGCTTTTCCCCGCACACCAGGCATAACGGAGTCAGCTCAGTTGCTTTCCCAGGAAAAGTGAATCAAAACGCAATATAACTTTCATTGTATTGTCTTGAGCTCGCCTTTTTTTTACTTTCTGATTGATTACTTTTTCTTTAAAATTATTATTTATCCATCATGTATCAATGCCGCAGTCTCACTCGAAGCGTCACTAATTACTCTGCTGTTTGAGCAGCAGCAGCTAGATACACAGGTTAATTCACTACCTGTTGCCATCTAGTGGAAGAGCATTTAATTGTTCTGCCTGTCACTGCATGCTGCCCACATGGATAGACGTAAGAAGACACATTTTTGGCGTTAAATAAATAATTTTTGGACCTATCAGGTGAAAGTGGGCATTTTTCCCCGGCACACCTGATGATCTCTCACGGCACATTAATGTGCCGCAGCACAGTGGTTGGGAAACATTGCCCTAGAGGTTATTATTATGTTTGTAATCATTGTACACAACCTCACAGGCAAACAGTCCAAACATTTGACAACGGTGTCAGCCTGGTTGCTTACTTTGTAGTTTCCCTCTGTCCTGAGGTGGTGTCTCCAGCCATTTTTGACTGCATGGTTTTGTCACCATCATTGCCATTGCTCGTGGAGTCAACACCACTGTCGTGGCTGAGGAGGGCTTCAAGCTGAGGTGTGGTGCTGAATACTTGTAGATCCCCCTGACCCAACAGACTATGGCCACCGCAGTAACAGAAGGCACAAAGATGCTCACTGAAACAAAGAAAATGGTGGTAGAAGGTCTTTAATTATAAATGCACACCTACACGGACTTAATAAAGTGGCACACATGTCACCAAGAATTAAAGCCTCTTTCTTTTGGCAACAGTCCACTCTGCACATACATATTAACACATAATCCCTGAGTGACACAAAAGAATACATAGATTTTCAGAAATCTTCAAGCAAACCTTTACTGTCATTTTGGGGGAGTTAATATGTATATTTTTTTATGTGATAATTTACACATTTATACTTTGTGGTTCATTTTTTTATTATGTTGTTTTAAACTTACATTTGCTTTTACTGCTTATTTTTTGCATCAGTCTTGTTTGCACTGGGGGGTTAATTTTACACACTGCATTTCCAATAGGGTTTCACGTATCAGAGGGTTGACCTATTATAATGGCAAAGTATCTGTAATTTCTAATCCAGCATTTGTCATATAGACCAGTGCTGTCTAATTAGGAGCAACTATGAAGCTCCATGTTCTTCAGTATTAATCTTATTTGGTGGCAGGATACATATTTATTTCAATATACAACATTAGATTGCCTTGTTAATAAGTTCCCAGGAGTTGCTTTTGGTTGGCCCGCCTATAACTGATGAAAGGTACCATAGACAAGCCAGGAGACTGATTCCAAACTTAAGCACAGTGTAACCTGGACTGAAGACTCCATTTCAACAGATCCATGCATATACAGCATACAACAAGCTCATATCA
Source organism: Fistularia tabacaria (assembly GCA_901007705.1). Lineage (NCBI taxonomy): Eukaryota > Metazoa > Chordata > Actinopteri > Syngnathiformes > Fistulariidae > Fistularia > Fistularia tabacaria. The sequence goes on along the minus strand of CAAKHD010013178.1, from coordinate 56,052 downwards.
TTCAATGCTGATAGACACTTGTCTGTAGTATACAGAACCAAAACTAAATCAAATTGGCATTCCTTACCTGTTTTTGACTCCTCTAATTGCGTGAACACGTGGGCCAGCTAAATTCTCAGCTAGTGGGCTCTGGGCCAGTGGAGAAGTGGGCTTGTCTTCTGCTGGTACATCAGCAATCATCATTTCCATGGTCTCTACTGGCTGGGTTTGTGTTTCTTATGGTAACATGAAATGAACAGTGAAAATAAAAACACAAATTAATTTCCTCCAATACAAGTTTTAGCAGTGCAATACATTTTCTAGTAAAATATGCTCTACAGGTGGCTCTTCATTTTATTAGCAAATACAACAGTCCATAAAGAATGACTGTTTGGCAAATATTGCTGTCATAATTTCAGATAAAAGCCCCAGGCTTTATTCTCGAAATTGATAGCTACTAATGGGGACCAGTGCTGAAAATACTACCGGATGGATATGTTGGTCCCTGATGAGTTTTTGAATTGCTGGGCACTACTCCAGTAAGAGATCTGTAATTTGCTAAACCTAGTCTGGACAATGTTAAACACATGTTTGGAGATACATTGGCAAGAACAATGTTCTGAAATTTTATTTTGAAATTGTACAGTGAGATATGAGTGCTAGGAGTTTTATCTCTCCTGAAAGATAAAAGGAAGATAATGTTCCGCACTACCATGTAAACATATAGTTAATAAAAACTTACCTTAGAAATATAAGTTCAATGTTTGTTTTTTTAAGCAATATGTTAGAAATTGCAATTCACTAAAATAATGTCAAGCTGGTTCTTTGCCTTACATCCATGAAGATGGAATCATCTATCAGGATGTTTATGTCATAATACAACCCTTTTAAAGAAGAGAGTTGTTTAAACTATATATTAATGAAGAGTATGGAAAACAAACTATAGCAGCACACAAGGGTATTTCGAAACAAAAAATAGGAATGCAGGAGATCCTTGAGTATCCGTGTCCAGAGCCCCGTTCCTATGGACCAACAAAAGGTGATTTTCTACGCAAGACGGAACTACCATAGCCTGAATCCCTTACCTAAAGCTAAAATACCCAAAAGTTGTATGTATTTATCAAGAAACAATACTAGGCCAAAGGAAAATGAAAGGGAGAACGATAATAATAGTACAGAACAACGACAAAAATGAAACATCAAATTGATGGCAATCACTAAATGATAAATTAAACTGAACATTCTGTATTTAAAAAAACCCAAACACACAAAAAAGTCAGATACCAGTTATAAACAAAGCACACAGTACCTAACAAGCCTATACTGGGACAAAAGCAATGACAGCTCTCCCGTAAAAGCGATGTACAACTGTATAATCTACTGCTACGGTCACATACAACTTTGCCTGCAATGTGAGAATGTCATGTCATGCTACTTCAAGTCAAAATTTATTTTTAAAATCATTTGTCAGATTACCACAGTAAAGTCAAAACACCAGCATTCGAGGATCCCCCTTTTCTCTACTTCTGCTACTATGCTTGTCCACAGAATTACATATGTAATTTTGGGGATATTAAGATCTCCTGGATTTCCAAAAGCCCTGAAATTAGAGACCCACAAGCATGAACAATAGATTTGACTATGATTAAAAAAATAGAACCGATCTTAACTCCGAAAATTTAAGTCATTGTTGATGGAGGGAACACTTTCAAAAGCAAGAGTTCTGCAAGCCACAGGAAAAGCCTTCATCAATATATCTGGTGTAATGACAGGACAATTCTCAGATCTATGAGAATGGGAGGCATGATCATGTGATGTACACTTAAAAAAAGCACATAAATGGGTCCAGAGAGACTGATGGGATTTTAAAAAGCTTTTAGAGGGCATTAGCCCTGGGCTCTTTCCCACTGCACCTCAATGCCAATCTCACAGCAGCAGGAGAGAGGGAAGCAGCATGCATGCACACTCATGCATTCACGTACACACACTTCATAGCTCAAGCTTAACCCTTTCAATATTATCCCTGAAGTTGAAGTATGGAGTGCCAAGAAAAAACGCTCATCGATCCTTCTTTAGGAAGGGGAAACTCCTCTACCCTTACTAAAATATGCTCTGAAGTTCTTCATGCATTAAGGTCTTAAATGCTTTAGTACTATAGTATATGAAACCACACATATAAGTTCAAAGTTTGTTACACAAATGTAATGTACTCTCACCTGAGTCCTGAGGGCTTATGGTCTCTGTTATCTCAGTTCCATCCATGCTGTCTTCCTCATCAACGATAACCCTCCCTCGAGTGCGACCCCTATGAAGAAAAGAAATCGGGGTCAATTAAAAATATACAGTACATGTATACTTACTTGAGTGTATTGTATGATGACTGCAGTCCCCCAAAATTTTTTTAGAGACATACTTAAGTCAACGGGCACAGTAACTTAAGTGGCAGTGTGCTAGTCCTGTGTTAAATTATCATACGACCAAGAGCTACAGCCATCAAGAATGAGGAAGGAAATTTGGGATAGTTATTTATAAACTACTCCTAAAAAGCAATTGGAGACACCTGTATACCGAGGGAAGACTTGGTGTATTTGTTTTACCTTTAAGCATGTAGAATTTCAATTTTCTCAGCGTGTTGGCTGATTTTAATGAAGAAGCACCGTGAAGGGGGGGCTAAGGAATATTCTTTAATCACTCCCTCTTTTGATGATTCAATGTAATTTTGTTGTTAAACTGATTTCATAAATCAAAAACCAACATTACTTTACTTATTTACATTAATTCTATCAAGACTATTATCCTAGCATAATGAGTCGCGCAGAATTGAGTTTTAATTTCCCACCGCTTTAGAGGAAGCACTACAGGTGCTGATGGCAATTTGTGTTAATTCTATTTTTTCTGCTGCTTCTGCCAAAAATACTGTTTTTTGTTTATTTTTTTAGCTACAGAAAACACAGCAATATTGGCATTAAAAATTCTACAAAGTGGCAAAAGTGTATGCCTTAATGAACAATGCTTATTATTCAAGAAAAAAAGATGAGGATCCCCTTATAAATTAAAATTGTGTCCTGTCTATACAAATCTAACCAAAATATAAAAGCACTACCTCTCACAGCAACATCTTTACCTAAATTAAAGGCAGAACAGATGAACAGTCACATTTAATTTCACAATTTTGACTTCTGAACATTGGTGCATATCTATCTCTCCCTTTCCCTCTCTTACTCAGCCCTGTTCATTATCCTGATGACAATGTCACTAGGGAGCTCAATCAAGGCTGGCTGACACTGGCAAAGAGATGGAGTTCACCCCCCTGGACCAGTTGCCAGTCACCCACAGGATGATATATAATCCTTCACTCTCACTTTCATGGCTAATGACAATTTCAGAGTCATCATTATCTTATTGCATTTTTGGGGGGTCAGCAAGAGAAGCCAAAGTATCCAGAGAAAACCTGAGCAAGTTCAAGGAAAACATGTACATACCACACCTAAGGTGATTTTCCACTATGCACCAGCACAACTTAACTCTTTTTTGGGGGGGGGTTCATAACAGGTAGTGCATGGTTTCCTGTACCATTGTAGTACGGGTGAGGCTCTAAGAGAGCAGAGCTGACAATGACCTGTACCGTCAACAGACCTGCCTTTTTCTTTTTTTTTTTCCAAACCTGCAAGAGTGCTGCACGTTAAAAAGGTAAGGTCTGCATTTCCAAGCCCATAGCCTTCTCAAGCTCTCTTCTCTTGCTTTGCGTGTGTGTGTGTGACAAAAGCCACAGACCAAGCATCAAGTACACCATGGTTCTGATATCCATCATTGTTTGTGTGTTTAGTTTCACATATAAAATGACATCACAGTGGTTTCATGCTGCCATGCTATGACGACGCCACCCACCATAGGCAGGCACTGCAAATTCATGGAAAACCATCCGAACAGAGTCAATCAAAAGAGTAAGAGTAGAATGTGAATAAAGCATATAAAAAACATCCAGTGTTTATGTAGCATCATGTACACAAAAGATACCAGCAACGTGGAAAAATTATGCCAGGAATAACTCATGAAAGAAATTGTAAAAATTTGAGAACAACCACATGAGTAAGGAGGATGTAAACAAAACAAAAACAAAAATATAAATAAAAACTGCAATATCCCTATACCAACCTGGTATTGCTCGATTGATATCCTACCTTCTATATGCTCTATCAGCACTTGATTGAATGCTTATGGGAGAAAAGAGATTTTGTCAATATGACATTTGTTTGTGATTGAGCAATTTCATGAGGGGTAATAGGAAAAAAATCCATAGCAAGTTAATCTACAGTGCTCGTGATTACAGTTGAGTAACCGGTTTCTCTCGACAAGTGAATTTAAAAAATTATATTTTTGTACAAGGGTGTCATCTGATCATAAAAAGCTAAAAAATATATCTGTGACCTTTGGTAATTTCTAACAGAGAATAACGATATTACATTAGGCCAACAGTAGCTACGGGATGCAAACAAACACGTATACATTTCTAACAGAGACCAATTATGGTAGCGATGGCTTTAATACAAAGTCAAAATTTCTTAAAAAGATGCTTGCTGATAGATAAAATAGGCAAACATGCCTTATGGCTCTCTAACACTATACCACTCAACTAGTGGCCAGTGAAGGCCACTAAACTAGGGCCAGCAAACAGCTTCAAAAGGTTAAGTTGTACTTGTGTTGCTTAAAAATGCCTGACATCCATCCATCTTCTACCGCTTGTTTGGTTACCGAGGCAGCAGCCGAAGGATAGAGGCCCAGACTTCTCTCCCCCCAGCCGCTTGCTCCAGTTCTTCCAGGAGGATCCCGAGGCATAGCCAGGCTTCGAGACATAGATTCTGCAACGTGTCTTGGTCTGAGGGCCTCCTCCCAGCTGGACATGCCTGGAACACCTCACCAGGGAGGTGTCCAGGAGGCATCTTGACCAGATGCCTGAGCTACTTCATCTGACTCCTCTCAATGCAGAAGAGCAGTTACTCTACTCTGGGCCCATCCCAGGTGGGTGATCTCCTCACCCGTTCTCTAAGGGAGATAGAATGAGCCTCCTAGAGGGAAAAACTCATTTAGGCTGCTTAGATCCTCGATCTCATTCTTTCAGTCCCTACCCACGGCTCATGACCATAGTTGATGGTAGGAATGGAGATTGAGTGGTAAATTGAGAACTTTGCATTTTGGCTCAGCTCCTTCCTTATCAGACTGGTGCAGAGTCTGCATCACTGCTGACACAGCACCAATCCACCTGTCAATCTCCCACTCAATCCTGCCATCATTAGCGAACAAGAACCTGAGGTACATGAACTCCTCCAATTGAGGCAGGACCTCATCCCCAACCCAAGGGGGGGCACTACACCGCTTTCTGGTTGAGAATCATGGTCTCGGATTTGGAGAAGCTGATCCTGGTTACGGCTGCTTCACATGTGAACCGCTCAAGCGGGAGCTACAAATCAGTGACCAATGAAGCCAACAGGACCGCGTCATCCTGCCACCAAAACTGATCCCCTCATCACCCTGGCTGCGCCTTGAAAATTTCCGTAGAGGTTATGAACAGAATCAGTGACAAAGGGCAGCCCTGGCAGTCGATCTCTAACCAGAATTGAATCCAACTTACAACCGACATGCACTCACACACACACACACACACACACACACACACACACACAGAGGCCTTGGTATGGGTCCTACATCCACATTATGCATACACTGATAAACAGGTGTATGTTTCACTTGTATGCACTTGAGTATGGGTCTTCATCAGGTACAATAATCCATTCACATTAGAAAGTCTTTGTAGTACCAACTGTACTTGCTATGTTAATGCATTACAATGTATAAACATCGTCTGTGAACTTGACATGTTGTTAGCCAGGGTACTTTCTAGGGTACTTTTCTCTTCTTGGCAGAGGGGCCTGGCCAGGAACAGATGGATGGAGTGTTTGTGTGAACTAATATGAATGATATAGATAGAAGTAATTGTAAAAGCCATTACAAGAAATGATTTGGCATTTTAGGAAATCATGAATATGCAAGGCACATTGTACAAGTTGTTTTCCAAATGCATTGATTTCATAACACAGTAGATAAAGTCACATTCAGTTTCAGTGGGAAAAGTGTTGTTGATCTTCATTTTTGCCAGTGCATTAAAGTCAGGAGTTGTGTTGTGGCAATTCTCAGGATGGATCCGAAGGTGTTAGTCAGATAACTTGGATCTATGACTGGCTTTGCTGGTGATCATGGCACTGAATGTCTGCTCAAATATTTAGGTCGAGCCAAACAACTTCAGCATTTTATGTGCCATCCTCTGGAGATTTAGTAACATTGCTAATTTCTAATTTGAATGCCAGCATGAAACTTGTCTTGGTTTTCAAGGTTATCAGTGCTTGTCTGTTGGTTCCGCCTCGTCAGTTGATTTTGTCCACCAGGACAGCTTCCCCCTATGGCAGGCAGTAAGTGCGGATCTGAAAGCTTCGTTTCAAGTCCCATGAGTTGCCAGGTTGTCTTCTTTCCCTTCCTAGTAGACAGGTTGCCTTTGTCTACTGTGGGAGACCTCCTGGAATTGATCCTGTCCGTCCCCACACTCCCCCGCTGGTCTTCAGGAGCACCGTGCTCCTTCCCCAGGCTTCCTGCTCCCTTGCTGATCTTCGGGAGCCTCGTGCTCCCTCACATGGCTTTGTGCTCTCTCGCCGTGCTTCAGGAGCCACACTCCATCGTTGGGCTTTGTGCTCTCTCGCCAGGCTTGGGGAGCCGCGCTCCCTTGTCGGGCTTCGCACTCCCAGCTGGACTTCTGGGACGCCCCGTTTGCTAGCCCGTCCTCCTGGTAACGGCCTGCCTGTAGGTGTGGAGTAATGGTGCTGCAATCGGTCCGTACCCCAACCATTACATTGGTACTTGACTCTTGAATCGTGGTTTGTCCACGAAAACAAAATTCTCTGTGCCGAGGCCACCCATTCTTGCATTGACTGCTCACAAGTATAATTAAAGATTATATTGTATTCTTTGAAAACTGCAAATATTTCAGGGAATTGGTAAAATAAGTGAGGTTTAATTTCAATAAAATTTCAGGTTCGGCAGGCTGGACTAAAACGCCCGGCGGGCTGTTTATGGCTCGCAGGCCATAGTTTGCCCATGTCTGTCTTACAGGATTTCCCACAGGACACAGTTGCATGTAGACTGGTTGAGCAAACTACACTGCTATCCACCCTTAAGGACCCTGCTGAGGGTACAGAGCTGGTCCACTGTTCAACAACCAGGACAAAGACCACATTGCTTCTCCTGAATCCAAGATTCAATGACCCGGCGGACCTTCCTTTCCAGCACCACAGAATAGACCGTACCCGCAAGACTGAGGAGTCATCCTCCTGTCGTTAGAACGAATGCTCCAATCACCCTTTTTCAAGAGGGGGATCACGTACCTGGTTTGCCAAGACAGCGACCCTGCCCCGGCCGTCCACACAATGTTGCAGAAGCTTATCAACCAGGACAGCCCCACATCATCCAGAGCCTTGAGGAACCCAGGGCGGATCTCATCCACTCCCGGAGCCCTGTCACCAAAGAGCTTTTTGACGACCTTGGCAACTTCAGCCCCAGAAATAGGTTGACCCACCCCAAATCCCCCTGGCTCTGCTTCCTCATTGGAAGGTGTGTCGTCGGGATAAGGAGGTCTTGGAGGTATTCCTTTCATCGATCAACAAAGTCTTGAGTCAAGGTCAGCGGCGAACCATTCACACTTTACACAGTGTTGACGGTGCCCCACTTCACCCTACTGAGCCGCCAGATGGGAAGTTGTTCTCCATATCCACCTTGAACTCCTCCCACATCTGAGTTTTTGCCTCGGCGACCACCAAAGCCGCATGCAGCTTGGCCTGCCAGTACCCCACAGGCCAGAAAGGTCCGATAGGACTCCTTCTTCAGTTTGACACAATCCCTCATTACTGGGGTCCACCAGCAGGTTCAAGGCAAACACAGTTGTAGAAACTCTTCAGTCAAAATGCACAGAAACTAGGAAAATCAATTAGTGTGTCTTATTTCAAGCATATCATGTCTGCTTCACTTGAGATTCTAAAGACATTAGCACTAGTCAGCAGGACCCAGAAGGTTAAATACATTGCATTATTTCAAGATTAAAGGCACCAGAACCTGTTTAAAACTAGTGGAGTTAAGCTTACTGTGCAACAAGGTATTGGTTCACAATCAACTATTCAGCAGGTTTGAGGATGTGTAAATCATGATCATCACAAGTGAACTGAATCACAAATGCTGCCCCTAATTTCCTTTGGTCTGGCACTCTAACCAGTCAGGTTGTAGATGCTCAGCTGAAGGATCCAGGTCATTTCCCCAGCTTTTATTATCAATATTGGGAGGAAACTAATGCAGTTTAGAATAATTTGGCTTGAAGAACCAACTGCTATAGGGCAATATATATAGTGAGCTAGTAATGGCATTGACTATTGTGTGTTTTTAAACAATTTGATACAAAATTTGTCAGAAAGTTTTACAAATAACTGTTGGCTCTGCCTCTCATTGCTGTCCAAGTAACTAGACTGTAATTAAAAATCCCCATGTCATTGGTATGCATTGAGATTTGTAATTGTAGTGTTTTACAGACAAGACCTCATAATTTTGTCCTGTCACAGCTTCATAATGAATCAATTCTCTATACTTTAGTTATGCCTTAGAAATGTCCACTTGCTATCATCATTGTATTTGGTATTATTTTAAAGCTGGCATGAGGCTGTGGTAAACCACATTAACAATTGTGTAACTGAATGAAATTAATTTGGATCAATGCAGCTGTTTCAGGAGAAGTAACTGTCAACTTTTAAACTGCTGTTCAGTGAATTGAAGTGGCATAGCTGAAGTGGCAAGACTGGTCATCTTGGTGCCTGATTCCATCCCGAGTTCCACCGAGCCTGCCAAAATGTTGTTAAGCAAGACACTGAACCCCTAACTGCTCCATGGGCGCTACTTAGTGGCTGCCCACTGCTTACAGTTATTCATCCATCCATCCATCCATCTTTTGCCGCTTATCCTGCACTCAGGGTCACAGGGGATGGTGGAGCCTATCCCAGCTGTCATCGGGCGAGAGGCGGGGTACACCCTGGACTTGTCGCCAGTCATGGATTAAAATACAGAGCACCAATTTCCCTGACATTGGGTTGTGTATAACCAAATTTGACAAAATCAAAGGATTTCTGTCTTCCAAAAAAAGAAAAATTGGTGGTGAAACTCATTTCAATGACATAGTGCTATCAGTACTGTTGATAAGTTCTATATACAGTGATTCTGCAACGCAATATATCATAAACACATAAGCTGCACTATGATACAGAATATATTTTGTCAAACATTCTCGTCAGTTTTGCAAAATTTGACAAAAATGAGTGTAAAAAGTACATGGGTTAGTATGAAGAGTGTAATTCTGTATAACTGGACAGGACACAACTCTGATTGCCTGGGGAGCATCTGTGCTACCAGCACCCCATTACTCCGTCACCCACTCACACGTGTGGTGCCCATAACTTCCATGGGCCACTTTAGTTCTTTCAATCTATTTATTTCTGCTCGTGTTATTTTGTGCTATCTATGTGTAAATGTGTATGTGTATATTGAGTATATGTGTATTTATATACATTTATGTAGCTATGGATATGTGTGTAAAAATGTATGTATATGTGTGTGTGGACTGTATGGTGACTTATGTGCATATTTGTTTGCACTGTCATATGTGTGTATTTATCTTTCCTGTTTTGTTTGTTTTTTTCTAATGTTGCTGCTGCAACAGGGGGCGGCATGGTGGTGCAGTGGTTAGTGATGCAGCCTAACAGCACGAAGGACCCTGGTTCAATTCATACAGGGAACCTTTCTGTGTGAAGTTTGCATGTTCTCCCCGTGTCTGCGTGGGTTTCCTCCGGGTCCTCCGGTTACCTCCCACAGTCCAAAAACATGCAGCAGGTTAATTAGATAAAATTGGGAAAATTTACACTGAATGAGTGAGTGAGTGAGTGAGTGAGTGAGTGAGTGAGTGAGTGAATGTTGTTCCTCGATACATGTGGCCCTGCGATTGACTGACGACCAGTCCAGGGTGTACCCCGCCTCTCGCCCGATGACAGCTGGGATAGGCTCCAGCATCCCCCGCGACCCTGAGTGCAGGATAAGCGGCAGAAGATGGATGGATGGATGGATGGATGGATGCTGCTGCAACACCCGAATTTCCCCTATGGGGATCAATAAAGTATTATCTTATCTTATCTTAATTCCTGTTAAATGATCCAAAAGTCAAGATAACACTTAATTCCTGAAGTTTATACCTTTATAACATTTTCTTTCACTTCACCCTGCCCATAGCTCTTTCAATGCAGGCCAGAAAAATACATGACAACATTGTCAGACTTTCTAAATCTTCGATGCCAGCAAATCAGATATTTACATTTCCAGCCATATGACAGGGTGCAACTCATACAGATTCACAGGCTCAGCACATGCCCTCTTTTACATTAAGTGGGGAGAGATTTGTCAGAGTCAGCATACTCCAGCGGGAGCTCAGTTAACCTAATCTTGGAAATGCCATTTGGAGGATATAATTGACATAGCAACAAATTAAATAGCAACACCTTGTTGCCGGAAAGAACAAACAGCCAAAATAGGAGAACTATGTCTCAGGGATACACAAGAGGAAATGCGGGACTGGTAGTCTTGAGTATAATAGATTTGGGGAATACTGGTGCCAGTAGAGAAAAATCCCAAATGGCTTGCTGCCAAATAAACCCCTCCCTCTAAACTACATCCCCATTAAGATACAGTATTCGCTTTGCAAATGTTGATAGAGTCATGCAAAGAAGGTTAGAGGGAGTTGCATTGTGCCTTAATTGAGCTAGATGTTACGTATGTATCTGAATGAATCTATGAATGTATAAAAGTAAATTGGAGTGGTGCATGATATGTATGACAATTGCAAGACAATGGTGGGGTGTACTGTAGGTGTGACAGAGTGGCTCAAGGTGGAGGTGGGGCTGCAACAGGGATCAGCCCTGAGCCACATCTTGTTTGTCTTCTCACTTTCTTTGCTATGGAGATGGACAGGCTGACGGGAGACAAGAATCACCATGGACTGTAATGTTTGCAGATGACATTCTGATCTGTGAGAGCAGGGAACAGGTGGAGGAAAATCTAGAGAGGTGAAGGTATGCCTTGGAAAGGAGAGGAATGAAGGTTCGCTACAGCAGGACAGAACGTGTGTGTATATGGGAGGAACCCAAGTTGAACAATCAGGCTACAGGGTGTAGAGATAAGGAAGGTGGAGGATTTTAAGAACCTATGGTCAATAGCGCAGAGCAATGGAGTGTGCAAAAGAAGTGAAGAAACATGTGTAGGCACAGTTGCAATGGGTGGAGAAAACTGTCAGATGTGATGTGCAATAGAATGGTGTCAACGACAAAGAAAGGAAAGGTGTACAAGACGGTTGTGAGACCGGTGATGTTTTATGATTTAGAGACAGCTGCATTGAGGAAAAGATAGAAAGCAGAACCGGGGGTAGAAGAGATTAAAATGTTGAGGTTCTCTTCGGGAGGATCGAGGATTGAGAGGAATGACAAAGAAATAGTCCTGAGGGACAGTTGTGGGGACATGGGTAGATGTGTTGGAGATAAAGTCAGAGGGACCAGACTGAAATGGTTTGGACATGAAGAGGAAATATAGTGAATATACTGGTAGAACGATGGTAACGCTGGAACTGCCAGGAAGGAAGACATGAAGTTTGTTGATGTGAGAAAAGAGGATGCAGAGAATAGAGTTAGATGGAGGCAGATGATTCACTGTGGTGGCCCCTAAAGGCAGTAGCTGAAAAGAAAGAATTGCTGTTACCATTAAGGCAACTGATATTTACATCTTTTGTGTGTCTAAATGCCTTTGCAATGACAATACCACATATTCAAGAAAAATATGTGCCAACTGAAGTAAACAAGTCTGACTTCTGTCATTCAGATTCCACATCTTCAAAAACCGTGAATCAGAACGAAATACAATTACATAAAATATACTGTTTTTTGTGAAAAAGGGTATGCAAAAAAGCGCCATTTTGCCATATTGTGACATACTTTATCTTTGACTTGACTCTTGCTATTGTTTGCATGTCATTGCACTAAAAAGACATTAGAGAACAGAAGAGGTATCAAAAAAAGATACTCTTCTGTCTATGATTTGGTCCTGTGCTGATCTGCAGACACAACACTTCATTTATAATTGTGTGTTCTTACGGATCTGATGAGGTTTAGATACTGAACTTGTTCTAAATTATGATTTTGATCATCAATTTCAAATTTTTGATCATATTGCATGTTTGTGTCCACATTACATGAAAATAAATACATCACTATGACACACACACACATGCACACATAGAGACAATGAAGGGTATGTATAAGTATCATATTTCATAAATGTCAGCATTGAGATAGTTATTTTACCAACAAATGCTCAAGACTTATTCAACCACATACCCTGCACCATATCAACCCCCCAAGTCCTATCACAGAGAGAAAGGGGGAAAAAAGAAGGTGAAAATAATGCTGTGGTAAGTAGACCCAGCAAGGGAGGTGCTGCTGAGAAAACCAGACAAGGATCTTAATATTCTGGAATGGACTGAAAAGCAAATGGGGCTTGAGTAAACCTGGTAAACTCTAACAACCAGGTTTACAAGAGCAATTTTTGACACAGTCTTGGAGTGCAAATTGATCTTAACTCTTGACATAAATACTTTAAATAATTATTGACCATAACAGAGGACCGTTTCATTAGACAAATTTGTTTTCAAAGATAATACGTTGGTCTCACACTGCTGTTTTAAGGCAAACCTTCTGTACCTTTGGCCTTTGCTAAGTAACAATACAGGCTCTGAATACAGTTTAGAGCAGCTGAACAGCAACTATTCAACTTATTGCAAGACAGATAAAAGTAATCAGTAAGTTCTTATATGCAGTACATAATGTATATATAAATATATAATATATATATATTTATTTATATCTAATACATATTCAGGTATATATCCTTGCCAAAAGCCAAGCATTTAAAATCTTCATTCTTAAAATGAGCAGGCACAATTCAACTGATGGTTTCATCATGACCATCATGTTGAGAAATTCTGACTGCCACAGGCCATCCTCTAGGCTTTGGCATTACAGTTTCATCCGGATGTCTCAGGTTTAAACTATCATTTGAGAGAAGGGTACTAGGATTGATTGAGTGGACAGACTACAGCAGGTGGACACACTTTCAATTGCAATTAAATGCTTCAATGTAAAAGGGTATAGTGGCAAGTCTTACAAATATGAATAAACTCCTACTGTGGTGAACTAAACTTCATGATTTAGCATGGAATCAATTTACATGTCCATTGTCCATTACAGTGATTTGACAGATTTGTCAACGTTGCTGTGAGGGTGGGATTCATTGTCATTTATATGCAGCTCAAGGGATCTTGCTTAAGGCTAGTTATCAACTGGCCAAGACAAAAATGTAGTTTAGCAATTCCATTTACGTTCACTGAAGTGATGTATTGCACCCTCAAGTGTATTTCATTAATACAGCTTCCTTTCAGCAATTGCTGTGAAAGGTTGTCAAACGGTAAAAGCAAATGTTGGCCATAGGAAAACTAGATTGAGCCACAACGTGGCATTCAAAAATAATTTGGTATTTGTTTCAATCTATTGATGATGACACGCACAACATATTCAAAAAAAACTGTCAACACTGTAATGGAAGTTTAACTCTTTATGTCCTTTTGTGCTTTATTCTCAAGTTAACATAAAGCAAACAAAAATTATTCAGTATCTATACATTTTGTCGCCAGCTGATTAGTTCCCCGTAATGCAAATGATTCATGCCTATCAATGCTTAAATTGTACTTCAAAGACAGGCACTTTGTTCTCACATAAGTTCCATTTGATTTGCAACGAATAAATGTGCTTTTTCTGTTAATTCCGTTTTTCCAAATTTGAATTAATCTTTGTCCGGGTCCCTTATCAGTAAAATTCCTGGAGCTTTAAGATGGTGACCCCACTCATATCCATTGTTAAAATGGAGTTTGACTCGATGTCTTCTTTTTATAATCGGAAGACAGTGGACCAAGGGGTGTAATAATGCTACAGCAACAAATCAAGTCTGGTGAATCAAAGTGACATCATGGAAGATTACCTGAACAACAACATCAAATTGGAGAGAAAGGCAGCCATTCATCTACATTACCAGCAAGTCCTGCAACCATAGGTCCAGGTCAGACCTGAGGCAGTACAGGCAAGAGCACAATTTGCTAACCAACCTAAAATGAAGCAAGCACTGAGGGAAGCAAAATTGCACCTTGAGAGGACAACTTAGATGTTAAGGGCACTAAATGCCCACATAAGCAGCTGTCACTGTTGTGCAAGTTATGTCCTCAGAGCAGCTGAGTTCTAGATTGGCAATGCAGACAAACCACAGTTATAAAAAAAAAAAAAACATTACTACACTTAAAAATAATTATTCAAAGTATAGTAAGCTTCATAAGCACACACAGATAGAATGAATATCCATTGAGTAGTTGTCATGGAATCCACAAGAAGTGCTACACCTCACCAGAGGTCATTAAAGGCACACAGTCTTAAGAAGACCAGACAAAGTCCCCAACTCCTACTACTAACCAGGTTTAAGCTACCTCGATACTACCTATGCCATGAGCCCAAAAGGGAATGTGTTCATAATGGCTCATAATATAATAGTGAACTTTATGTCCAGCTTTTACCATTCACCTATCTGCAATGACACAAACCAGGAAGGACCGAAGCTTTGTTTTCTTTATAAATGGCACTAGGCTCTTGCGAGTGGTCCCCAAAATGCACAAGGAGAGGCACTCATTTGTAGGTATAGCCACCCTGTACTTCCATGTGTCTCCAAAAAAAGACTTCTCCTCAGCTAAGGACAACAGTAAACTATACTGTAAAAAAGAGCCCCAAACCAGAAAAATACTGACCAATTCACCAAACCTAACAAGAAACATGAACACTGCCTGTGAAGCAAAGAGATTTAGCAGAAAGAAAAGCTTAAGAACCTGGTGTATGTTAACATTGGAGTGCCACAACACATTACTTCACAAAAAAATTGAATGAATCATGGTGATAGCAGCCATATCACAGAAATGCACCCTGGTCCAGCCCCACAATATTTTGGCTATCTCCACTAAGGTAGTAAACATGGAGGAAGAGGAAAGATTTCCAACCGCAAGCAAGTGTGTTGAGGTTTGAACCCAAGGCCAAGTGGTCACGCCTTACTAGAAGATGTGTCTGGTTAGAGTATACCAAAGGCAAAAAGTCAGTGAGAAATAATCTGGCTCATTGTATAACTGCTGATGGATTATAACAAAAACAAAGTCTAAACCCAATGACAGAAATAGCTCTTCATCACCGCTTTCTGAAGATAGTGGCAGACTGCATTCCCCATCGTGACTTGACGGCAAGATTTCTCCTTTTATTTCGCAGGGACATTATCAGAGTAAACACTGCTGGGTTATCAACCCCTTGGTACCAAAGTCGTTTTTGAATGTTATGGACGAGCAGGTTTCCAGAATCTAAACAAATAGCAATGACTAGGTTGTTCTTCTACCCCTGAGAGTGCCCGGGCTGTATGTTCTCAACAACTTTGAACAAGCAAATGTTTTTCTCAGGTCTCTATGTTGCCCCTGGGAGAGGAAGCCCGAGATAAAAGGGCAATTACCATATTCAGCCAGCCCCTGTACTGTAAATGTATAAAGTCTGCTGGTGAGGCAAAAATTTGTTGTCTGACACCCACAGACGCCAGGGTCAAAGCGGGATGGTATTTGACACCAATGCACAGAACTATGGTACATTTCTTAACATTACACTGCACACAGGTACGGACCTCTGTAATAAGCTCTCGGAAGTTCAAATTCACTTAGTGCATAAGAAGGGTGCCTTAAATACAAAGTATAGAATAAACAACCATATGATTAGGAACATTTGATCACCAGTCCTACATAGATAAAAGCTATTTTTAAAACTGTCTACATTTTGAAAACCTGTCCAATCCTTTGTCATATTAGATGTTTAGCCATTAGAGAAATGACATGTGATTTTATGATTTCACATGTCGGTGTAACTATCTGACTCCTTTATTTTACACCAAAATCTGTGACTGATAAAACTCATTTCTGGCATTGATCAGGTTGTTCCCAAAGGATATGGCACAGAAAACATGAGCAAATCTTATGCCTTTCACAAATATTAGATTTAATGTTATGTGTTATTGAGATATGTGGTTCATAACCATTTTTAATGTAGATGCCTGCCTGGTGTCTAAAGCCCCCTTTTACACAAGGATAACAGATGATAACATGGCCCCATCATCAGGATATTGTTTAAACAGAACCATGCAAAGCTGGCAAAATATGTGTGAATCCATGATCCAAAATTGTCCATCTTTTGATTTTTTCATTTTGCTGTCTATCCCTTTTGCATTGTCATTGATGCACATTGTGACAGAATGATCTGTCCCACCATACTGCCTTTAAGAACCTGACAACAATCTGCCATATATGTGCAGTAGACATATGAGATTCCCACCTTATGATGGTGCTTTGCAAAAAAGGTTTAAAAAGAGCTGAGCTTTGACATTTTTGCACACATACACAGTATTGAACACACTTATCAAACTCACTTCCCCAAAATGAAGATAACCAGGCTTAGAGACAAAGGAGGTTGTTACTGAAATCTTGTAAGATATCACATATACAGGTATGAAAAGATTAGGGTGGAGCTTGAAAACATCTCAATTATCTTTTTTTTTTTTCCCCAAGAGAACACAACCATAAAAATACAACAATTAAATTCCATCTCCAAGCTACAATTGCTTCCTTTTACAAACCTACATGTCTGTACGTTTATTCACTGCAATCTGACATGTACTTCCATTTTTTTTTACTGCTCTGGCCATCATGAGGACCTAACCAAGATGCAGTTCACAGGCGATCGAAGCTTTGGAAGAAGCAGGAGCACATAACAAAATATGGTATTATTTTATATCAGTCACTGTAAAAGGCATGCCCACAAACAAAGCAAGTAAACATCATGTTCAGCAGCTTCAAAGACTGGCAGTTCAGCAAAAGCATAATAGATTTAATTAAGGTGGGCTGCGCAGGTATTCTTATACCCACCCATCCAGATATTAATTGACAAGCAACTTGTACTTGTTTAATTTAAACTTTTAAACATCCAGTAAGCAAAACCATAGGCAATTCTCCACTCTTTTATGTTTGTTCTGCTAAAGGCAAATTAAACTCGATGTGGAATGTCTACCATAGACTTTTGAGTGACTGTACTGTTTTGAACCTAAAGCTGAATTTAAAAGGTTTTCAACATGAGTACTTACTTTTTTTTATCATGTGCAACATTTCTAATATTGCAAGAATGCTTGTTTTATATCTTAATACTGAGCACACCGGTAATGCCAATGTAACCATTACTTCAAGGAGCAAAATTAAATGATATTAAGTCTCGATATTTAAGTCTCATATAAATGATTAATTTATATTCAATTAGTAGGAGTAATGGTCACCATAGCATATATATGTATGCCCTTCATGATTTATATAATCGAAAACAGCACTAGTGCCATGCAATGTTCAGACAAGGATGTGTTTTCACTCTTACTAAATGTTAGTCTGGCATTTGTTTATTTCAATTGTGAATAGTTTCAAATAAACTGCTTTAAAGGCCCCATGAAAATTGAAAAAAAAAAAATTTTTTTTAAATGTTGATCTTGTTTCCCAGTGTTAACGATATAGTTGTTTCTTTATACTCTTCTTTTCCTTTCAGCTTTTCCCTTTCAGGGGTCGCCACAGCGAATCAACCTCCTCCATCTAACCCTATTCTCTATATCCTCCTCTCTCACACCAACAACTGTCATATCTTCTCTCACTACGTCCATAAATCTTCTCTTCGATCTTCCTCTAGACCTCCTGCCTGGCATATCCAATTTCAGTATCCGTCTACCAATATAGTCCCTATTCCTCCTCTGTACATGGCCGAACCATCTCAGTCTGGCTTCTCTTGACCTTCTCTCCAAAACATCTAACATGAGCTGTCCCCCTGATGGACTCATTTCTGATCCTATCCATCCACGTCACTCCCAAAGAGAACCTCAACATCTTCATCTCTGCTACCTCCAGTTCTGCCTCCTGTCTTTTTTTTTTTGTGCCACTGTCTCCAAACCATACAGCATCGCTAGTCTAACCACTGTTTTGTAAACTTTTCCTTTCATTCTAGATGAAATTCTTCTATCACAAAGAACCCCTGAGACTTTTCTCCACCCATTCCAACCTGCTTGAACCCATTTCTTAACCTCTCTTCCACACTCGCCATTGGTCTGGACTGTTGACCCTAAGTACCTGAAATCCTCCAACTGCTTGATCTCCACTCCCTCTAGCCTCACCGTTCCACCCGGGTTCCTCTCATTCACACACACATATATATCCTGTCTTGCTGATTCACACACATATATTCTGTCTTGCTGTGTTTGTTTATACTCAATGTGTAAAAGAAGCATAAAAAAAATACTAATCTCTTACTGTTGCCTTATTCTAACCCCAGCAGCATCCTGAAATGTTCTTCAACTTAAACATTACTCTCAATTAGTAAGTAGCCTTTTCGCAACTTCACAATTTGCGCTTCATATTAAAGGTCCTTTGTTGCTGTGTTGAGCTGTTTCTCCCTGTCGTGCTGCAAAATGTTTCCTGCAAAGCCCCACCCATCTTTAAGTTCAATGTATTTGTAAAGGTGATTACATCTCATTTGTAATCACATGCTAAAATATTTCAGTAAAATTACCAGAATCATGTTTGACATTCCCATTCTTAATCATCCAAAAATATTTCTGAAAAAAAAATCTCCTTTAGCTGACATCCTTAAAAAATGTTCTAAATGTAATCACATATTATCTAGCCTGATTGAAGAATTTTCTTGTCTCAATGATGCACTGTTATGTAGGACAATTCATAAAAATCTTACAAATGCCACATGTGTTCATACAACTACTTGAATTTAATTGACGTTTAAAATTAATTTTAACAATTTAAAAAGTATTTCAAATGATTGTTCTATGTTAATGAAGATACCGGCACTAAACTTAATACTGCAAGGAGAAATCCAGGGCCAGGACAAATGGGATGTTGGAGCATCAGGCTGCTCAATCAAACAACAATGAAAGCAAAGCCCTTGCTACCACCTTAACTTATATTTGGGTCTGAATTGTTTCACTACTTCTATATTTTATCATTTTGCAGCACTACCATTGCTAATGATTAATGAACCCTTAGTTTATTTTATTAATCACAGAAGAAAACTATGAAGCTACTAAAATAGATCAAAAATTGGGTTTTTCAACACAAGGATGCAGTAATTTAATGGCAACATAAGAAAAAAGAGCTCTGAGACAGTGGCTAAAGGAGCTGGTAGTCATGTGACAAATACATGCGATCTGACAGATCAGCAAGCAGACAGCAGCAGAGTGGTTTTAATGTAGAATAAATATGTACATAAATAATTATAAATAATAATACAAAGTAGGATTTACCTTTGCACTGCCATTTTGATTCTCATTTGCAGGAAGATAGTCCATAAAGTGTTGATATAGTCAGATGCAACCATGATGTGCTGTGAAGAACTAACTGAAACTGACTGTTGCTTTCTGATCGCACTTGTATCACGATGTATCAGTGTTATGGTCTGGTTTTATTTTTGGAGTCTTCGTCATTAGTTATGCAAGAAAAACTCACAAACAGCACTGCTTAACAGTTTATAACTGTTGATATAAAAGTAATCACCGTTGTGTTCTTGATTAATTGAATTGTGCGTTTTTAAAAACTAATCCCAATTTGTTCTAGATTGATAGTTTGTATCTATATACAGTACATATACCTATATATTTCAATCTTTTAATCCTATAATGTGAAAATTGAACTTTTATCCCCTTTTTAGCCCATGATTTATAAATATAATTACATATATTTGCTGCATTTGTTTTTGCATTCTTGCTCAATATAAAATTACTGTTGCGTATAGGATAAACCCATTGACCTATTGCATAGAGAATAAACCCGGTGACTTTAAAAAGGAGACATTTAAACATTGATTGAAAAACAAAAATTTCCAATTTGAAACTGCCAAGAGTGTGAAAGGAAAACAAAAGATCAGACCACCAAGATCCTGACAGAAATCAAACAGGCTGAGAAGTTTAACATTTTTTGGCATTATTAACATTACGGATGTAGTTTCTCTTGTTCATTTGCAAAATCCTATGATTTGATCTCATTCAAATTTTCTCTCATTTAGTGAAATATATCCTGTTGATGCTTAATAAAAAACAAGTATTGCAGTAAAAATAACTTTACTTATTCCAAACAAACTTTATCAGTGCAGTTGAAAAACCAACAAAAAAAACAAACAAAACTAAATTCTACATAATGAACATAAAATCAACCCAGTTAGAGCTCAACTTAAAATGACTCTTTTTTAAAAGAAATTTTTCCAAAGACCTGTGAATGCAGCATAAGAAAATAATGTTACACTGCTTACCTTTGCAGCTCCAGCGTGCTCAACAAGGTGATGGTACATTGTTTGAAAACATTTGTTATTCTTAAAAGCTTTCATTGTTTGTTTTTGTATGGTTTCCTTTGAATTATTCTTTGGATACAATGTTTTCCATTTGCAAGTACAGTACAAGTATTTCCTTTTAACTTGGTCTGTATAACTTTCAACCTGAAGTCTTGGTGGTGTATGTCTGTGCTTGTTATGCTATCGTCTCAGTGGAGGACGCAATGCCCCAAACTAGCACAGAATCAGATGTCTTACCAGTTCATCATAAGACTCATCTAATACCATGATCAAGTGAATTGATCAATGAATCCACCAAATACTTCAGATTCCCAGCACAACCAGGCTCTTGTTGGCAAAAATATATAGAATAACTTTTTTGCTTTAAATCAAGACTTACTTCTTTTTGTTCTTAGATGCAGCGGGGGATTGTGTCTGGGGAAGGGGTGCAGCAGCATCTTTGCGTGGCCTGCCACGTGGCCGCTTGTCAGCTTGGGCAGGACTCCCCGTGGACGTGGCCGCTGCACTGCTGGAGGGTGTTGAGGGTCCCTGGTCAGAGGGTTCCACACTCTTATCCTCTGTTGACATTCTAGAAAGGTTAAAAAAAGAATATAGTTGTTAAAGTTTAGGTAAAATATGCTTGACAAAAGAGTTAAGCCAGTACCTAAAAACAATAACAATATAAACATCACACTTCTAACTGCTTTTTAGCATGGTTCTATAGCATATTTTGACCATTGTGAAAGGAGTTGGTCCTGTTGTAAATCCTAATGCATTAAAAGCTGATATTTAGTAGTCAAACGGATAGCCTGTTGATGGCAAATGAAAAATAAGACCCTGTATAAACAAACAGTCAAACAGACTTGAAAAATGGACATCAATGTTTAGCTGGTATCAGCTGCACAATAATCATATCAGAATGATGTGAGAGCTTATTAAAAAGTGATGCTTTTTTTTTTTTTTTTTTTTAAAAATCAATGTTGCTTTCTATATATTCATTTTTTCTCTGGTTCAAGTCAAATGCACCATAAATTCAAGCACATAGCAATGAGGTAAAGTCAGCATGGATGCTGATAACTGTGAACACAAATTTGTATTATTTACAATCAGTAGAGGTACAAAATTGTGACACAGCTGTGTGCAAATGATATCACTGTAGCAATTCAACCAACATATTTAAGCTGTGAACAAATAGCTTGGATAGAAGTGATCTGTATCATGATAGATGTATTCAACATTTTGAAACACTGAAATAAATAAAAAGTGAAAAAAGATGGGAGGCAGATGTATTACAGTTACTGTAGATCTGTGAAATTTTCCAAGCCATTGGGGCCAGATGATATTTATCACATGTACTTGAATCTCTTCTTTCTTGCCTCCAATTGTCAAGCCCAACTCTTTATGACATAAATAAATCAGACATGCCACATATTTGGGAAATGAGAACCATATAATCAACTATTCAGCTGATTCAGATGTTCACATTTCAAGTTAATGTAAATTCAGGTTTGATAGAAAAATTTTAAGCGTAATTTTATATACAATATTGTAAATTAAGTTAATTGTGTGACAGATTCTAGTTGAAATGCATTCCACCCTAGATTGTTTCAACTGACAATGTGTGAAGTCTCTGAACTGCAACTCAATGAGCATCTTTCTAATTGTGAGTAAAATCTACTTAACATATTCAATACACCTGAGACATTTTAGATAGTTTCAGTGGCATACTCTCCTATCAGAAATGTCAGATCACTGTATTACAATATATTTTACAATTTATATATATTATGAACTCAGTGTTTTCATTTAAGGCCAAATTCAATGAACTGACAGTAGTTTGAGTGATTGTGACTATCAGTTATAATTCTTCTGACTGAAACCATGTGAAGCAGGTATTTCTTGCACAGAGTTTACGGGATATTAGCGTGCATGACTAGATTACGCGTAAATATACAAAATCACGTTGCTTTTTGACTCGGGGAAAATACAAGTAACTATTGAAAACTACAAATTGAAGTAAAAATCGGTAGTGCAAGTTTATATGAACTGTAGTTCTTGCAACCTCATTGAATGACTGAATGAACCCCATTCTTCCAACATAATCCAGTCATTTGATCAGATCCTGTTCCTGCTGAAGCTGTATCTTATGAACAAACATTTGCATATTGTAACCATTCCCTGACATTCAACGGAATTTATATTTGTTTTGAATGCTTCCATTGAAAATTTTCACAATATCAGCAGATGAATTCAATATACAAATTTTTTCAAGCCTGTCTCTGCAGTGAAGTAGAAAGGACCTTACTGGACAGGGAATTGGTGATGCGAATCAAGACTTTACATGATGCCTTTGTAATTAAAGACAGTTTAGTGTACATTTTTAAATGCACTTTTATTGCATAGGTAACCCTAAGAAGTCCTAATAATTGTTCAAACAATATCAACCAAGGTAGAGGCAGAAGGCAAAAAAAAAAGCTATGAAACAATGACCACCTCTTTGCTATGTTTAGATATTATACAGCACACACACACACACACACACACACACACACACACACACACACACACACACACACACACACACACACACACACACACACACACACACACACACACACACACACACACACACACTAAATTTGATACGTTTTATTTTGTTATAGCAGGTGTAAGCGAAAACCCATTAACCTTTTACATTCATGTTTTCCAAGCTGCTTGTTAATCTCATATTTTACATTCGTTAAAGAAAGCACATACATTTAATGAATAATAATTGGAATGGAGTTATAATTTTTTTGTTTTCAACTGTCTTCCAATAGCCTCTTGTATATGATTGAATCTGTGATGGATTATTTGAATGCTTTTGAAAACCCAGCTGAAGCAAACAGAGACAAATTCATGAAATAACTGCACATTCAATTGATGCCTAACTACAACAGTTGAATTGTCAGATAAATGAACAGACATCTAAAAAAAAAACAAACAGGTATTTATATATGCTATTGGGAAATTGGCAACATTGGAGGATGCTGGATGCACTTCTGTTTATGACAGGAAAGCTAGACCTGGCCAGCATTCTCACAGCACTTCTGATTACGTCACAGCAGTGGATCCAGCAAATACACTAGGATGGCTCTGTTAGAGACCTGCTATTCATACACTTTATCAACCAAGGGCTGAATCCCCTTTGCGTACTAATTCAGATTTGACAATGCTCTATTTATTATACCATGATATAGTCACCCATAATATCAAAGTATAACAATCAGGCATATACAACACATAGAAAGAAATTCTCAGATCTTCAAATTTAAAATTTAAAAAAAGGGGGGGGGGCACAATATGCATTGTGGAATCAATAGATAGCTGTTGCTTTTTTCATTAAATACAATTTTGTGAAATGTTCTGCAAACTGTCCAACAAAATAAGGATAAATGAAAGCTCTTGAGATATGAAGTATTTTCCTTCTTGCATACAAGTGCACCAGTCATTTTTATCATTTATTGAATTTTCAGTTAACAGTCTCATTCTAATCATAACTTCTGACAGAATCTATGATTTTAATTGGTTTTCATTAAGTCACAGAAGAATTTGTGCTTCACCAGGGTGCTCTATCATGTGTGAAACAACTGGATCTCTGTGAAAGATTCCCCTTGACTACACCAAAAAACACAGTTTCTGTATAGAAGGTGGGGATCTTATTAATTGTAGGAAGGTACCCTTAACATAATTGTGGGGACAGACACAACAAAGCAGGCATGAAAAAGTAATAGAACATTCACAAAAATTGATTTCAGAAGCTGCATATTTCAATAAGAAGAAATAAATTATCTGGGGACAAATATGCAGGGGGTTATCCAGCAAATAAAATTTGGTGGCAAATTTCTACACAAACACGCTGATGCATCCAAAGCCGAAAAAAATAGCAATCCACAAAGCAACCACCATTTTTGCTTTTATTTTATTTTACATTGACCACAGAAGTTCAATGAGGCACAGGCCAAAGAAAGGATTTTAAATTTCCCTGTGCTTTCGTCAGAAGCCAGGAAGCCCAAATTTCCTTAAGTAATATCTTACACAGTCATCTGTCAATAGCAGTGACCAGAAAAATCGTTGTTATTCAAAAAGATCGATCCTGTTTATTAAGCATCCAAGCAGATCATATTTCTGAAAGCTACATTCTGTCAGTGTAATTCTTTTGAGAATTTTCAGTATGGAATGTCACATAATGACTTGAAGGGAAAATTCTGGGACAAGAGGTATTGGGACAGGTCAAACAGGGCAGCAATCATCTCAGGCTGTTAAGAGGTAATAATCTATGTAGCTGATGAGATGTGTTATGTTTGTCAGGTCCGAAAGTATTGCACATCCACTCGACATTGAACTGTCGTTTGATGATGAGAATCAGATGAGTGCTGTATAGCACAATGAGTCAAGAGACAATAAAAACACAAAGCAGAATTTTAGGAAATCAGTTTTAACACAAAAAATGTATAACAAAGCAAAGTTTTTTTGTTTTGTTTTTTATGCACCCCATATATAAAAACCTGCTTGTTACAGTAAAGCTAAAACCCTTTTCCCTTTAAGTTTAAACATTATATACACACAATGACAATCATTTGAGAGAAGTTCAAGGCAATTCACTGTTTGCAATTTTTATTTTACCATGGCAAAAAGACAATATAATGCTTGTATATTGCACTCCTGTGGCAATGCATGTCTGAACCACTGTGGTTAGAGGTGCATTCATCCTCTTTATACTTTAATTGAAACTGGCCAATCTTTTGCTACAAGTATCAGGGTTTACAACAGCATTTCGGCTTTCGGACAGATGGTGTAATGTAAATTTTATGTCATATCGTTAAATAGGAAATTGCGATCTCAAACGTTACTTGAACCATTGTCTGTAGTGGTGCAATAAAATCGCTTGGGTGAGGAACATCCCCATCACTAGAACAGCCGGGCACGCGTCAGCTGATGGTGATGCTGATTGTGAGCGCATCAGAGTTTCGGATCAAATGACTAAGAGACAGTCACGACCACCAGGGACAGAAGTGGACACATGCTAACGTTAGCTTTTGTTAACTCAAGCTGGCCACAAAGCAGTTGCAGAGAGCTAACGATAGCTGCTAGCCTGTTGTGTTGAACTCGCTTTTCCTCGGCATCCATAGACGAAAGTCCAAGCGAGATCGTCTGAGTGAGCTGCTAATGGCAAAATAGCATTACTTCATACACATTTGAGTCCTCGGGTAGATTTAACTGCCATTGGATCGAGAAAGTAAGACAAGTTTAAAAGTGATCCACTCAGCTAACAGGTTAACCCATCCCTGGGTGCAATTAGTTGGCCAACTCATCGTACTAGATCCTAACTAACGCCTACGCCAAAAACACCAAACACTGAAGCTTTGGCCTTTTGTTTCCTCGAGGCTTAGGCTGGATGCTGTAGCCAATGGACGGTGACAAACTTAAAGGGTAAACATACAAATTATATCCGTTAGCAAACTTAGGCACAGGAGAATAGCCATAACACACACAATGGCTCGGTCTATTGAATGAAACACCGAGTTTGAGAACATAACAATTTCACACAAAAAGTGAAAATTATATCATGACGTACTACAAGCTTGGGCTTTGTGACACACACGAATGTTAACTGTGTAGGAAATGTTAATCGTGCATTTCGAGACTAATGTGTACATTAGACACAAACCACTTTAATGAATGTTCGGTTCCGCTCAATAGTCTGAGTCATGAAACCAAGGCGGCGACAAACCCCCAACATCAAACTGGAGATGGATAACGTTAATGTCGGTGCAACCTCACTTTATAAAGCGGAACGCCAAAACAAATCAGGCTTGCATGGGAGACTTCTGATTTTGGCTTACCTTCCAGCCCTATGAATAGCGAATTATCCTCTTCATGTCCAAAATACTGGGTGATGAAACGTCGCACTTTAATCAACCAGCTAGCAAGCTAGCAAGCTAACTGAACTAGCTAGCCTCTATCCAATGAAGCAACACCGCAGTTCTCAAAAATGCATTGCGCATATCATGATAATCCAATGGTGTAGGCTTATTCCCAACTTTGCCCATTTGATGGAGAGGCGGCTGACGTAAATCCAAAAGAAATACCCTTCTCTGGCACACGCATTTGGGGGGATCACTTTCCTTTCTCCAATGACAGCTGTCGTCGCACGAGTTCAGGTTATATAGCTAGTTGGTGTTAGCCACCCAAGTCTACGGCCAACTATTTTATCATTAACATTTAAAAATACCAAAATCCAATGCAACAGTCAATATTCTGCCACAGAAATGCTCTGTTTGAATCCTCGGCGTACGCAGAGCGACGCGCAAAGCAAATGTTGGGTACCGACCGCTTGGTTGGTAACTGGTTCTATTTTCTTCAGCTGCGACAAGCTGCGGGACCCAGCGGCCAGTTAGGAGACTCTCGTAGCCACCCTGCCACGCAGTAACAGCCGCCTCCCACGAAATGTAAAAACAAACATTGGCATCCTAAGGGTATCACTCCACTCGTGACCGAGGCCAAACTGCAAAATTACTAAGAAATATCACAAAATTAAGTTGAGTATGACGATTCGATGTATTCCATAGCGGTGGCCATATCTAATGATAAGTGGCACCGAAGCACAACCCCTGTAGGCTCCACAAAACTAGATCCTTCTTCCCCTACTACAAGTACGATGTAAAATTGGCCAGAATGAGCGTGACACTTGGTGAGATGGCTGCGTCGTGAATGAGGTGAATGCCTAATAATACCGGGAGGATTAAACAAAGAAAGGTAAAGGAATCCGTTTTGACAATTTCTTCAAAATACTCTCTGACCCTGCGGAGGGATATCGGCATTTAGTAAATAAAATAATGGGTTGGGAGGGCTAAAAAGATGGAGCCTGGATAAAGCCGGGTTGGAAGGGATCTAAGACGGTTGGGGCTCCAGCTCATGCAAACCTTCGCCAGCATCTGAAGTGATTCCAGCAGTGGTCTCCAGTCTTCCCTGGAAAAGGAAAACACCGCGATGGATTAACTTTAGCGCGCAACGCGGTGGCTCGGGGCTTGTCCACATCTTTCTTTTGGTGAACCACATCCAAACTGAGTCTCACAACCAGATCGTGACAGCGTCTATTTCCCCCTCCTTCCTCTTATTTCTCGGTAACATGCAGCCATTATAGTAAGCCCTCAGTAGCCAATCCGGCTAAACACAGTACGTGCAAAGGTTACATTTCGGAAAAGCCCCGAGGGGAGTCGGCTTCCTGCGGCTAAAGAGCTCCGTTGGTCCAGATGTTCGTATGAATATAGATTGCCAGAAGCTTGCATATAACTTGGATTCAGATCCCCCGTCAAGCACACAGTTACCGGGACCAGTGAAAATAGATACGGCTTGAGTCCTTTAAACGCCGAACGTGGATACCATTGACCTAGACTATGGGCCCCCCTACAGGACGTGCGAAAATAAGACAGTTCTGGAAATTGTCGTACACAATTAGTGGGAATAATCTGGAGAGCGACTCAGTCTATCGATAAATCTGACCAAGCAAAACATAAATGAAAATAGGTGAGTAAAAATGTCATCATACATCATACTTTAAACGATGTGAGGGGGGTATGTATGGAGGGGTGAGGGGGAGAGATCATTGGTTGGTTTCTAGTTGGGGTATTCAATGGTTGTAATCCAACAGCTCCCAAATGTCAACATACTCGCTGCCTAATTTTAATATCTTAGTGACTTGATGTAACTGCATTTAAATCTTTCATTGGAATTTGATGTCATATCAACATTGGATTCAATTTAACCAATGATGACTCCAACTTGCTGTCATGCAATAGCCTCTTTGTCTCACTGGGGCTGTTTAGACTTCTACGCGATTGTAAAACAAACAAAAATGTCAAGGTCAAGGCGTAGGTAAGTTCACTCTACCAGACTCAATGAATGTAATTAATAGAATGAAATTCTGTAGTTAACATACCAAAAGACATAGACACACACATCCATGTGTGTGTTCGTGTCCATGTCAAATGAGATGGCAAATAAACTTTTGGAGAAGAATCTATAGCAACTGAGTACAGCCCCTGAATATAATTACATTTTCTTTATTTTCTTTGTTCTACCTGTATCACAGGAAATTGTGCCTTGTCAAAATGTAGAAGTTGGCAAAAAACATGTCCATTAAAACAATCAGAGAACTGACCAAAGATATATATACGTTCTACCGCTCATCACACACCTCCAGACAATTCAGTCTTAAATTAAGCTACGTGCTTATGTTTTGACTGTCGGATGAAGCCACAGAATCCAGAGAGAACCCATGAACTTCATATTGAAAGGCCCAAGTTGCCCATTAGAATTTTCTGGTGCTCTGAGATGACCTTGCTAACGACTGCAGCACCATGCCACCATGCTGTAATATCATCAAGTCAAAAATGCTTCATCATGCGTTTTGACATATGTCTTTTGCTCTGAGTTTGTTACATTATTCCTAAGAGAAGTGAAAATTTATCAAATTGTCTTACCTCTCCAGTACGCCAGACAGTGGAAAGCCCTGCCAGTTGTTTGGGGTACCCCTGCATAAAACCTTTAGTGCTTTGCTGCCATTTATTTCACAGCCAAACCATCTTTCAGCTTGAATATCTAATATTCAAATTCACCATATTCATTGTACAAAAACTGAGCCATAACTGCTTCTAGAAATTAAATGGTTGAGGCATTGATAATGCCTAGATGCCGTAGAAGGACCAGGATATTTTAATGTTAATTACATTTTAGTATACTGTTGGTTTTATTCCACTCACATATAAAGAATGGACAGAAGCACTTGACTGCGACTCACTGGCTATTATATTTTTTATGCATTATCTTTTCAGCATGAGATGACAGTAGCAGACCCAGTTAGTAGGGTATTTTATGTCTAAGTTTGGAGATGTAACAAGATGGTTGGAATAAGAGATATGACATAAAGACATGTGGAAAAAGTTACATCACTGTGATATGTAAAAAAAAAAAACTCCTCCTGCACTACCAGAGCAACAGAATGGGTCTGAAAAAGGAGTTTCAAAGGCCAGGCAGCAAGTATTATCACTTTGGTCTGTGTGGTCACCAAACACTACACATAATGCTGTTTGCAAGTTTGTTTATGACATTTTACATTCTGTTAGTGATCAGAGGAATGATTATTTTTTAAATGTGACATCCATAATCATATATATACAATGCCCATCCTGTACACAGTGTCACAGGAAGCTGGAGTCAATCCAATCTGGCTTTGGGCATTAGGCCGAGGACTCCCTGGGCAGGTCATCAGTCATTCTTAGGTCTGACATTAGAAACACCAAGCCTTTCTACCTCAAACTCTACTGCATCCAATTTGGAGGCTTCACATAACCTTGCGTCAAGTTTTCTGTTGTGGGAGGAAACTAAAGCTGGCACATGGAGAGCATGCTATCCACCCAGAAAGGTCCCAGCCTGTCTGGCTGACATTAAAACATGTTTTCGTGTGTAAAAGCAGCCAGACTCTGCAAGCAGGAGGAGCTCATAATGGTAAATAGCCAACACAGCATGGGAGAGAGGAGGGAAAAGTAGGACTCATTTGAAAATCTGGCACCTGTGTTTGCACTGAGAACTGTCCTTTATTTGAAGTTGCACATTAAAAATGAGAAACGAAGAGCAAGTTATTTAATGTACTTGCAGTTTGTCTCCTATAAAATGAATTCGTTTAGGAAGATTTTACAATCAGTCCCTTCAGCTATTATGTGCTTTTATTCAACATTTCTGTTGGGTCTGACTCACTAACTAAACAGTGTACTGTCGTTTTAGGGCATTTTATTGTTGCATAAAATGTATCAATTAATGGCTTGATTGTTGATTAATGGCATGGTGACAGTAAAAATAACTTAGTGTAACATCGGTATATTTTGGTTCCAAATAACCAATCAAAGATTTTCGCTGCAGCTAAACACTGATTCAGACAGTTTATATCCATGAAGCACAAAAAGCACAAGATGGTACAGCCTGTATTTGCCATCACATTCTACTTAATGGACCACAGTGTTTCCTGACAGCAGTGAAGTGTGAGACACTGCACATATAGGTGTCACTTTCAATATGTTGACCTTTAAGCCAGTGTATGTTTACACCACTCATCACCATTGACCTAAATACCTTGAAATGCACTAAGCTACTGTTAGTGTATCTGCATTACTTTTATAAACCAATTTTCTGCTTGCCCAAGGGTCATTCAGCATTAAGTAAACTGCTATTACTGTAAAGTACTGTTTATACTTACTATTCAAAGCAAGGACACTTGTATTATAACAGAGAGTTGAATTCTTGTTCCATTGATTCTATTTTGTCTGCAATATGTACAAACTGATTAATGTCACATTGAACTTATTATATTCCAGCTTAATTCAGAATTGTATATTGTTTTCTCGTGTCTCTAGTCCTAATACTTTTCACCATTTTCACAACAGACACTTGCATACATCATAATGGTAAGTTAACAAAGGGTCTAACCCTATTGTATTCAAGTGTTTCACTACCATCATTAAAGTGTACTGGTGAGTGAACTTGTACAAAACTTGGCGCCAGAAAAGTAAAGCAGCAGTTATTTTTAGTTATGTTCTGCTCTGTGATATTTCAAAGTGTCATTGATGGAAAATGCATTTTAACAATGTGTTAATTTACTCAATTCATTTATGATATATTTTAGTTAAATTAAAGAAAAAAACTCTTTTTTAAAGAAAAAACCTTCCCTCTGAAGGTACAAAGTATGTTATTCATTTCAAAACTGTTTATAATATAAAAGTATTATTAGAACCTATACAATAAAAGATGTGGTATCACTTATTTTTCATCAAGAAACCAAAATTGATGTGGGATTTTTTCATGTGATATAAAATTGTTCACAGAGGATCGTTGGCATATCACAGCCAGAGGGCAGCATGGCTCTGCTTCATAAAACCTTAGGAATCTTATGGGGATCACATGGCCAGGTATTATTCAGCATAAAATATGGCTGTTTTCCCTCCCTATCTAATGATCCCCTTTTCTATAAATCTGACAGTATTTCATCAAATTCGGATGTCATACAACACTGAATTTGCTGAAATCTTTCAAAACTCAGAGGCATCCTATCTATACACAGAAATATGTTTAATTGCGAGACATATGAACAGTCTCGGCAGTATATTTGGGGAACGTAAAGGCACATAAATTCCTTTTGAACAGTAAACCAAAGAATGTACCACAAATCATATGTTGTGAATGTGCTGTTATTGATGTGGCACAATTTAGTTTGTCACAACAACAAAAAATGTTGCCGTTTTGGTCTACATCGAGTCACTTGCTGTGAGATGTTCAAACATCTAGTTGAAGGGAAACCGTTCAGAACTATGTGAATTCCCACCACAATCTCAATTTCCATGCTTATTGAAATATTTAAGATTTTAATTTATTTCATGGCTTTCTATAATCATTAAAGGACAACCCAGTTGTAAAAACAGTTCTTAAAACTAAAACATAATATATGCTTGGTGGAGCCATTTTCTTAATTCTTAGCCTAATTGATGCCCTTTAGGGCAGTGAAATGGACTACATTTCATAGGATAGTATTTTAATTCTGAGTCTATGCTAATGACCTACACATTACTAACCATGCAAGCCACTATGTGAAAGCTGGGGAAGACTCAAAGTGCAGTGGATCTGCTGTGTTATTCTTACCAAATAATTGCTCTCTGTTTATATTGGAGAGTTACTTCTTTACAGGGATCTGAATCCAAGCCATAGAAGCAATTAATTCTATGAAAAAACTGCATTTTAATGTGATGCATCTGTCGCGCTAACTCAAGACGTAGTTTAAAAAGGTATACTGTGACACATCAAAAGGACTGACAACAATATGGTCTGACCCAAGGCTGATGAAAAAACCCACAGACAGTGCCGATTGTGCCCCAGATGAGACCAGAATTTCACATAAATAACTCAGATATTATTTCTCTGTATATTTTTTTAGAATGCCTTTAATGACAAATAATTGATGCTTCTCTATATAGGACACGTTTACTGGCAGTTGCAGACCAGCAGAACAAACAGCTACAAGGAGAGTAGATGGATCACAATAAAGGAAAAGAAACATGAAACCAGATTCTGGCTGGGGTCTTTACAAACATTTTTTTTTGCATTGTTACATGCAGAACATACTTCAAAACCTATGTGTGAGAGGACCTAAGAGAATATACTATCTTCAAAAGGCTTCATGACAGAGAAACTTTTAATCATTCATTTCAATGAGATAAAGTTTTTAAATATTTTAGTGATGAATTTGCATCATAAATTTCCTCTGTCATCTGGAGGCTTGAAATGATTTACCCGTAAAAGAGAGGGTTTGATCACAATCTAATCAAAGTACAATACTTTGATGAGTTGGAGGAAAACTTCTGGAAGGAGTTTGATTGCACAATACACAAAATCGGAAGTTTGGATGCAAGAGTAATAGTGTCCCTTATTTTAAATTCCATAATTGAATGTTCAATCAGTCCTAGAGTAAAGTGAAAAAATGAGAACAGCATATTTGATGTTTGTGTGAGATAAATTGTACATTGTGCTGGCATGTTGATGGGAGGTATGTAATGCAATGCATTCCTCTAAGCAGAATTAGGCAACACTGAAACTTAGGTTTGTGCATTCACAATGAACTGATATTGTAACTTTTTGGAATAATTTTTCGCTTTTAAAGGACACATAAGTACATATTATCAATCATTCTAAATGTTTTGTTTCATTATGTACCTCATCAGTACTGTCTTATTTCGTGAGACTTTTCTGTTATGGTCAGGTTGCCTGCTTCTTACTTCAATTTTAATCAATAGGGAAGTATCACTGCACAATTATTTTTGAGGTACTGAATTATGGGAGATAATCCATGCTTTATAATTTTTTAAGCAGGAGGGATTGCTGTTCTTCTAACTTCACATGAATTTTAAGGCATATGATTTCCCAATACATTCCGTCCTTCCTTACTTGAACAATTCTTTATCCCATGGCTCGAGCTAATTAGAATCTATTCATGATCATATTGGAATGTTTCCAAAGAGTGGACTAAAGGGGTTAAGGAAGAGGCTTGAATGTTGTAAAAGTCTACACACTGTGATACTAGAAAGCAAGATATTAACTTCCAAAAAAGAGATCGAACTAAATGTCAGCATGTCTTTCTTTTCATCAGAACACTTGTATGAACTTGATCACCTTTACAGTAGTGTTTTTCTCTCATTGATTCATTTATAGCTGTTCTAAAACTTTCAATCCTCCTCTATACAAAATATACAAATCAAATCTTCAATTTGCATACATTTATGTAAACAAATCTGGAAATATCAATGTATGCTGTTGATATCATCATTCATTCATTTATTGAGCCAGTCATGGTCTATACTGCACAATGGGATGCTGTGGAGCTAGAGCTGATCTCAGCTGACACCGGGCAAGAAACAAGGTACAGTTTGGAAGCGTCACCAGGCAAAGGGCCACCAATAGAGACATGCAACCATTCACTCTGTCATGTCTGTGGAGGTTCTCAGTCATCCATGTCATGGTCAGTTCTGAGCTGAAGAAGCCTCTCCTATGAGGGGGGAAAAATCTTCAGGTGAATTCAAGTACAGTTGCCACGGCAAGAAGAGTTTGACAAGCATTCACTGTCTTATTCACACAACAATTTAGTCTTTACTTAGTATACCCAAAAGGAAAACAGAGAACAAGGAAAAAAACCTACTTTGATGCCAACACATGTAACCAAGAAAATGTGAGATTTTTCATCCCTGTGTTACAGTTTGTTTTCTTATAATAAATTTGATAAGCATGAAGGGCACTAATTGTTTAAAAGACCAGTTGTTACCTATTCTTCCTTGATATATGATTTTAAGCTCAATAGAGAAATCAGTAGGGTCTTATTAAGTTGTTGATTTGTAGCTCACACTTTGTATGATATTATTTAAAAAGTGCCCCCCAGTACATGTATTAATATCCTTCAAAGAGTCATGCTAGAAAGCAGCGCCAACTGAAGGGTCGACTGTCACAGATATTCAATGATTGTTTTCTTTCCTTTCTCAGTGTGCATAGAAAATGGTTCAAGTTATCTGAGACCTCAAATGATAGTATGATCTTTAGATTTTGGAATCCCTAATTCCTTGTAATTGCACATTTAGCAACATTGATCCCTCACCTCATACACTAATTTTCCCAAAAATGATGGGTATCCCCCTACTTGCTTGATTCAACCTCCCAATTATGATACGATGACCTTTTAGCAGTTATTGAACTGAACAAAATGTCTAAAAGAATTATCAAATTATGTACTTAAATTTTTTTTTTATTTTTTTTATTCATGTTTTTCAAATTTTACTTTTTTTGTACATTCATTAAATCTGAGATTTGGTTGTTTCAGTCTTAAAGACACATAAATAATTTAGTTATAGGTAGTTCAACTATTATTATATCAAATATTATTTGATGATAACTACTGCACAAAAGTAAACATACTTTTAATTCTGTGCAGCTGCTTAATAAGCTACATTACTTCCCACATTTTCCTGTGTTCGCACATTATCATCAAAATGACACAGCTTTTAAATTAAATGTAATTATATTAAGTTGAAATTGAAGCTTTGTTTGGCCTGGAAGCCTATTTTAGTCATTCTAACAAAAATACTAAAGCTCCTTCAATTATCTCATTTTCCACTTGAATAGTGTGATGGATTATGTTCACTTAGCTACTGGACAGCGGTGCTGTAGCAACACGTTGTAGAAAGACTGGTATTTGGAAGTGTGACATTGCAAGGGAAGAAGACATGTTTAAAATTCAGTGAGCTTTGCAGCTTCAGAATAAACAAGGAACAAACAAACGTGCACCAGAGCAACAAACCTAAGACTTAGTATTATCCTACAGACGATGCTCCCGTGACAGTAGAGCTACAGGAGCGATCAATGTGTAAAGTAGTAAAACTTATTAATAGTTAAAAGCCTGTGACCTCATTTTTTTAAAATTATCATGACAATGGACAACACATTATTTAAAAAACAAAAACAAGCGTGGGTGTGCTTAGTTGTCTTTTTTTTATATGATGAATCTGTTTTCCTTTTTCTTTGTTGAGGTTGAGACAGGTTAAAGGGAAATATTCCAGTTGTTTTCAAACTGATTTCATTTGTAGCCTTGGACTTTCTTTTTTTTTATATGTTGCCAACTGAACTTTATATATTGGACAGCAAAATTACTTGGAAAAGGCCAATAAGAGCATCTATACTTCCCAATTGCTCAATTTTTGATTTCTCCAAAATAGATAATGATTTAGTCAAGATTATGAACTAGTGAAAAAGAAAATTGCAATTTTCTAACTAAGTACGAGAAACTCATATAATTACTTATCAATCTGAAAGTCACAAACTTGACTTTTTCTTTTTTTGAAAAATATTCTGTTTGGATTTTCAAATTCCAAAAAAATATGCTAAGAGAGAGGCCTTTTTAAAATTAAAAACAATAAACTTAAATAAATAATTCAATAGATAATAGACACTACTAATACTTGTCTGTATCTCACAGATATGGCAATTTTTTTTCGAATGCATCATCTGTACAATATAATTTCTCTTATTTGAACTGTCCCTATTTTTCACATAGGAGGGCCCCTTATCCCTTTAGAAAAGCACCAAAGAGCTGGTAGACAATGGGCTCCCTTACAAGCACACCCAAGAGGCCCTATTAAAGTCTAGGTTAAACCCCCCTCCGCTCTGTCTTACACTTCATACTGCTATTCATTCTACAACTTCTCTAATATTCTGGATACTCTCTTGCCCTCTTACTCGGGCTCCTCAGAGATATCAAGGGCATTGCGTAGGATAGGAGAGTAATCCTGGTTGTGTCACAATAAGTCAATGTGTGATATTTTTGTGTTTTTTTACTGAATGCCTTGGGAAAAAGATAACAAGCCCTTAGATATGTCCAGTTGAGGTCATATTGTATTTGTCTAATTATACATTTGCTTTTTTTCGCTTTAGATACCGGTTGTGAAAAGAAAGAGGCAAACATTCGTAGCTATACTAAGAGAACCTCTTATATTGTCGTCCTTGCTTAGCCTTGTAGTCATATCATGGAAAACTGCAAGCAAAACCCTCCATGTGAAACACTTTTGCGGCAGATTTATCCTCTGTATCATATAAATTTTCATTTTGTCCTGCAGCCCTATAAACCAGTCCATTGCTGCATAAATCAGGCGTCTGACAGAGATAATGCCATATGGAATATTTCAAGCCTACAGCAACTATGGAGGAGATGAATTCATAAGGCTCAAGTTCCCATATAAACTCAGGAGAAAGGGTATAGGGGCCATAAGACACCAGAACTGATGCTCTTTCCTCAAGCCATATCTGCAAGTGAAGTGAATGTGAAGAGAGAAGATTGAGCAGGGATTTTCTGTGAGATTCCACGTCTCTTGACAGTAAAAGGCTCTCACTCTTCAGAGGGAATAGAGGGGGTTGAGCAGGGGTGAGGTTGGGGGTTCATCGTAGAACCATATCCTTTTTATTTCCCAAAGTTTTCTATAATGCCATATCCTGATGACTCTCAACCATAACGACACAAATGTACATACACTTGTTTTCCTAGGCATATGGCAAGCCAATGATACTTCTAAGAGTTATGTATGTTTTCGTATGAACTTTGGGGTTCTCAACATTTTTCTATTAGTTGTCCCATCTGTTTGTATTTAATGCCTGCAGGAAAATTTTCAAGCCCGGTGGCTTAGTTTGTTGTAGTGCACCTATAGAATAGACTTTGAAAGAATGCACATTTTTCCAAATAACAAATGCGAGATTGTATAGTTATATACAGGTGAGTTTGTCCCAAAATTTCAATGCACGTTTCAGTGCTCTCATTCTTTTAAGTGACTTTAAGAACAGTTTTGATACTTTTTGAACAGAAAGAATAGGCACTAAGAACAAGGCTTTTCTTTCATATCTGATTAAGACTCTGCCTGTCCACTGGTTATTAGACATATCAGTGTAGCTGGTAACCCTCCCTCCCTTCCTCCCCTCACACACACACACACACACACACACACACACACACACACACACACACACACACACACACACACCGACACACACACACACACACATATCACAGATCACATACCAATTAAACAAACCTCTTGGAAACTGGTCAGACTCCCACATACACATCCATTATGCCCACTTCCAGGATTTTACTTTACATGCCAACTTATCTCTTATCTCATCATCGTCTATGATGCATTATGATTTGATCATATGCCTGCCTCTCATCTGCAGCACATGTTTGCAGTCTGGACCTTTTTTTTGTTTGTTTTACCTTTGAAGAAAACATAACTAAATGTAAGATCTTATACAAATGGCCATTACAATCACCATGGTGTGCAGAGAGCAGCATGTTAAATTTAATGTATAGTTAGTAAATTAGTTGATAGATTTTAACCCTCTAATTACACATATGCTGTAAATAAATATGGCCTGCCTTTTGCTAATGTACCCAGCAGCTTTATATATGCAAAGATATAGGAGCTTACTTGATAAACATGACAAAAAGAGGACTCCTGTTTGTTAAAAAAGATGGCTGAACTTGCCATTAGAATATGGAAGAACTTTTTTAGTGTTATACCTCTGTTGTAATCCTGAGTTGTGTAATACTGAGGCTCACAAACTTGCATATCAAAATGCAATATTTTGTGCCTTCATCATTCCTTCAAAGTTTATTTTTTACCCTAATGATTATTTTTAATGATGTTTAAGTGAATCTAAGGACATCTGGCCAAATTGAAGATGTTTTCTGAAACAGTCGTGTGATTTATTGAAGCAATTCACATGCACTCAGTATATGAAACAGTTAATTAGGCTAATGATTTATTGTATTGGTTTGAATATTCACAAAAGTAAGGGTTATTTGTGGGTGACCTCATTAGAAGTACCCAAAGCCTCAGACAGAGGGTTTGTAGTCTGCCCTCAGCAGCTACCTTATCAGATGGTTAAGCACTAGCTACAGCAGGAGCTGCCTTACATAAGATGTTGAGAGATGGCCTTATCTGACGAATAAGCACTACAACAGGTACTGTCTGACAGATAGTGTGTGTGTGAGCCATAAATCCCCACCTAGGACTGTTGATGAAAGCACATATCTACATATTATTCTTAAAAGCAAGTTTTTGATGAGCAGAATTCCCATTTGGAAGCTGTACCTTGTTTCTTGCCCGGTGTCAGCTGACATCAGCTCCAGCTCCACAGCATCCAATTGTGCACATTTGTTGGCAAATCGGATAATGCAGAATTCTCTGGTGAATGGTCTTCAGAATGTTGCATATAATTTTCTTGACACAAATCAAACATATTCCAACTGTTTCAGTCCCGATACACCATCTGCACCAGTTATGGTAGGATGCAAAAAAATCTTGCAAACTGTTATATAAAATATAACAATCAAAGCTATTTATTGGCAGCGATTCTGTACTAGACATAAATCTACCACCCCAAAAAACAAAGGTTTATAAAATATTGTAATAATCACCCTCAATGTGCGCAATTGTAACTCTATGCTTGAACTATGTGAAACAAATCTTTTTTCTTTTCCTTTCGACTTTTGCCTTCTGGGGTCGCCACAGCAAATCAACCGCCTCCATCTAACCCTATTCTCTATATCCTCCTCTCTCACACCAACTAACTTAATATCCTCTCTCACTACGTCCATAAATTTTCTCTTTGGTCTTCCCCTAGAACTCCTGCCTGGCAGCTCTGTAGTACTCTTTCTAGGCATGAAGCCATACTGCTACTCACAAACACTGACTTCAGCTCTCAATCTACTTTCTACTACTCTTTCCTATAACTTCATTGTGTGGCTCATCAACTTTATCCCTCAATAGTTACCGCAATTCTGCACCTCCCCCTTATTCTTAAAAAATTGGCACCGTCACACTTCTTCTCCATTCCTCAGGCATTTTTTCACTCTCTAAGATCCTGTTGAAGAATCTAGCCAGAAACTCAACAGCTGCCTCTCCTAGACACTTCCATACCTCCACAGGTAAATCATCAGGACCAACTGCCTTTCAACTCTTCATCTTCTTCAGTGCCTTCCTTTACTAATCTCTGCTACTTTGTGGTCTATAATAGTCACCTCTTCTACCCTTCCCTCTCTTTCATTTTCCTCATTCATCAGCTCTTCAGAGTACTCTGTCCATCTTCCCATCACTCTTCTAGAATCTGTCAATACATTTCCCTCTCTATCCTTAATCATCCGGACGTGCTGTACATCCTTTCCATATCCATCTCTCTGTTTTGCCAACTTGTATAAATCATTCTCTCCCTCCTTAGTGTCCAACCGTGCACCATTTGTTTTGCCTTTTCTACCTCTATCTTTACCTTACGCTGCATCTCCCTGTATTCCTGTCTGTTCTCTTCAATCCCCTAAGTGTCCTACCTCTTCTTTGCTAACCACTTTCTCTGTGCATACTCCTGCACTTCCTCATTCCACCACCAGGTCTCCTTGTCTAATTTCCTTCCAGATGACACAAGAAGTAATCTCCTACCTGTCTCTCTGATCACATTAGCTGTAGTTGTCCAGTCATCTGGAAGCTCTCCCTGACCACCCAGAGCCTTTCTCAACTCCTCCCTGAAACCATACAACACTCCCTCCTTTTCAGTTTCCACCACTTTGCCGTTGTCCTCTTGATTTTCCTTGTCACCAGAGTCATCCTCCAAACCACCATTCTATGCTGTCTGGCTACACTCTCACCTAGCAAAAAAGTCTTCACAACAGCCATTTCCATCCTTTTTGCAAAGTCTACCAACAACTGTCCCTCTGCGTTCCTATCCTGGATACCAAACCTCCCCGACACTTCTTCATCACCTCTATTTCCTGCACCAACATGTCCATTGAAGTCTGCACTAATTACCACTCCCTCACGTCTGGGGATATT
Source organism: Fistularia tabacaria (assembly GCA_901007705.1). NCBI lineage: Eukaryota > Metazoa > Chordata > Actinopteri > Syngnathiformes > Fistulariidae > Fistularia > Fistularia tabacaria. The sequence goes on along the minus strand of CAAKHD010013178.1, from coordinate 15,425 downwards.
CTGCATCACTTCATCCAACTCATTCCAGAACTACTCCTTCTCCTCTAACTCACATCGCACCTGTGGGGCATAGCTACTTACAACATTGAGCATCACACCTTCAATTTCCAGTTTCAGACTCATAAGTCTATCTGACATTCTTTTCACCTACAGAATACTCCTAACAAACTCCTCCTTCAAGATAACTCCTACTCCATTTCTCTTCCAGTCAGTACCATGATAGTACAACTTAAAACCTGCTCCCAGTCTTCTAGCCCTACTGCCTTTCCACTTGGTCTCCTGGACACACAGTATACCCACCTTCCTTCTTTGCATCATGTCAACCAATTCTCTACTTTTTCCTTTCATTGTCCCAAAAGGTCCCTACTCTCAGTCCCAGACTCTTGCATGTCCTCTTCTCTCTCTGCTTCAGAACACGCCTCCTCTCCTTTGACCCACAGTTGCCCAATTTTCACTGGTGCCCTGAAAGTTATCAGTACCAATGGCAGTTGTTGTTAACCTGGGCCTCAAATTTACAGTTTGAAGCCTCTTCCCCTATGGGGATCAATAAAGTATTATCTTAACTGGGTCATTTCTACATTTTTCTAAGCCAAATGAAACACACCAAACTCAAAACCGACAATCTATTTTTCTATTGAGAACTTACTGTAATCAGAACATCCTTTTCTAGGAGGAGAAAGCCAGCTGATTGTTCATAACCTTGCTGGACAGTTTTACTTCGAGACCAGAGCTTTTGCAGCTTTTGCAGCACTCACATTCCTTCTATTTTTCTACACATGGCTCATCTCAAATGACACCTTATTTATGAGTGTAATTTTCTGACATAAAATATAGATGCTGGTAGTTGTCAGCATCCTCCTATGTTGCAAAACAAGTAGCTGTGGTAAGAGTTGGCTACTTCTCATATCTGATTTCTATCTCCTGCTAAAACCAATCAGGAATGACAAAGAGCAGCTGTATAACAACTAAATCAAAAGAGGAAAAGACATTTAAATTCTTAATTAATATGAAAATGAATGAAGTGTATAGCCTTCTTCACTGGTTTGGTAAATTTTTGAGAATAAAGTAGAACTGTGGTCATGTTTTTGTGGACAGAGCGACCAGTTGTCAATTTTTTTTTGCTTTAGAAATCCTCCATCATATGATGTTCTTGTCATTTAAAATGAGAAAGCACAAGAAAAAGCATTTCTTTTTTTTGCCCTTAATTTTGATGATTTTATTTTATTGCAGAAAGACTGGAGAACTTTTAAGCATTTGAGTCATGTCAAATTAATAAACCCAGGCACTTCGAGAGTTGAAGGATTGTTAGGCTTAGTGTTTAATTATGTTTTCATCAGTCATTCTCATCCTCATATCTTTACTGTGGGAGGAAACCTGAGAACCCGGAGGAAACCCAAGCAGACATGGGGAGAACATGCAAACTCCACACAGAAGGGCCCCCTGTCGGACTCGTGCTTTGATGCTGAAGCACTAACCACTGCGCAGTGGTTAGTGCTTCGCCCTCACAGCACAAAGGACCCTGGTTTGATTCCGACAAGGGAACCTTTCTATGTGGAGTTTGCATGTTCTCACCGTGTCTGTGTGGGTTTCCTCTCACAGTCCAAAAACATGCAGCAGGTTAATTGGAAAAAATTGGGAAAAATTGCCCCGAATGTGGCCCTGCGATTGGCTGGCGATCAGTCAAGGGCGTACCCCGCCTCTCGCTAGCTGACAGCCGGGATAGGCTCCAGCATCCCCTGCCACCCTGAGTGCAGGATAAGCGGCAGACAATGGATGGATGGATGGATAGATAATCCCAATGGATAAAGTGAATATAACTAAGACATAAATTCAGTTTGTTCAAGATCCTAACATAGACAAAGAGGGATAGTAACAGTCCAATCACATGAATTTTAAAATAGAGTACTTTATAGCCCATGAGAAATCCATTGAGACAACAAGAACCATTGAAAACTGTCCTGAATACAGTTGCTGAGCTTAATGTAAGGTTGCTGAATTAGTCATGACAACCATCTATTTGAGAATTACAATCAATTCTGTTTAGAAACACGTCTTAGATTGCATGAAGAAATGCTTTGCGACTGTTCTGATTGTTCAAATTTGTTTACTGACCCAGGGCAGTAAAAGACATGATAATAAACTGACAGAAAGATAGATAGATAGATAGATAGATAGATAGATAGATAGATAGATAGATAGATAGATAGATAGATAGATAGATAGATAGATAGATAGATAGATAGATAGATAGATAGATAGATAGATAGATAGATAGATAGATAGATAGAGGTGCCACAGTGCAGTTCTCTGCTGGCAGATTTAATCAGAGCAGATGAGTTTAACAGTCTGATGGCAACAGGCGTCAGGAAGTAAGAAACGGCCATATCGCCGTAACTTGCTCAGCCATCCTCGCCCGTTGTGACCGTCCAGCTACCGGAAATCTGGCAGGGCGACCCGGCTGCCTGGTTTCAGCAATTGGAAGCGCTTTTCCACCTGCGGGGGATTTTTGCAGATGAAGCCAGGTACTTTTTGGTTGTTGCTGCGCTGGACCAGCAGTCGACACAGTGAGCCATGGAACTGTTGCGCGACCCCCCACAGAATGGTAGATACACTTTCCCCCCAAAATTTCTTGCTCTGGAGGTACAGCCTGTCCACCTTGGATCGTACAGCCTGTCCGCCGCGTCTGGAGGTACAGCCTTACCGCCGTCTGGGCGACGGGTCGGCCGTGGACCTAATTGGATAGCATGCTGGCCCTGTTGGGATCCGGGAATGGCGGGTTCCTATTTCTGTATGTTTTCTTGCGCCAACTTCTGCGCCTTCAGTGCACGCAATCTTGGCGAATTCCCAGTGTCTGGCCACCAGCGACTGCCGGGGTTTGGTGGAAGAAGCCGACTGTGTCCTGTTGATGGTCAAGCAGTTCACCATCAGGAGTGTGGTGCCAGAGCCCCCATGGATGACAGGAGTTGCGGGCTCTGCCGCAGTGGCCACCCCGAGGAGGCGAAGGACCGACCTCTGCTTTTTCCACCAGAGATTCGGCAGCAAGGCGCGGCATTGTGTTCCCCCGTACTTGTAAGGGATGCTGGGCAGAGCCAGCACTCAGTAGCAGCTGTGGGCGCCGGCGGACACGCCCAGCTGCTGTTCATTGAAGACTCGAGGTATGGACAGAGACTCCTAGTGGACTCTGGCTCGCAGAACAGCCTTCTCCCCCAGACGCGAGCAGACATTCAGGCCAGAGGCAGCAGCCTGCTACTGAGTGCGGGTAACCGGTCCACTGTAGCGACTTTCGGTTCATGGTCGGTGTTCGTTTGTTTTGGGAAAAGTGACACATTTGACTGGACTCTGGTACGGGTTCAGGCTTTTGACGGGGCTAAGTGCGCCCTGGGTAATGCAGCCCTTCTGGCCCATCCATCACCCGAGTTGCCCAAAGCATTGACGACATTGCCGTTGGGGCCTTTGTTTAACAGCTAGTGGTGAATGCATGGCAAAACCCTTGCGTTCTTTTGCCGCAAACTCTGGGATAGCGAACGCAACCATAGCGTTTTGACAGGAAGTTGTTGGCCCTGCATCTGGCGATGCATCATTTCCATTTTCTTCTTGAAGGCTGCTCATTCACGGCGTATGTGAATCACAAACCGTTAACTTTCGCCATGCCCAAAGTGGCTGAGCGATGGTTCGCCCGCCAACAGTGATACCTTGGCTACCCGGCACCCACGCTGTAAGACGGCAACTGGGTGGACCATTTATTGTGGGTAATCGTGGGGCTGCGTTCAGGCCCAAACGACGACCTCAGTGCATCGGCCACCAAGCTGGTTCTTGGCCAGCTGCTGTGGGTCGATCGGCTGAAGCCAGCACACAGGGTGGCTGGTGAAGTTCTGCTTCTTCCCCAGGTTCCCCGGTGTCATCGCCATCCATGCAGGACCCCGGCAGCGCCTCCACAGGTCCAGCAGGCCGATCAGGACCCGAGGCAGTAGTTTATGATCAAGGGTCCCTTCTGGGTGTTCGGGGGGGACTGTGTGGTGAACACTGAGGGCCATGGCCTCACATCCCACGGGACTAGGGGCTGGGGGGCGTGTTTTTTGGGGGGGGTTCCCGAAAGTGCACTGGGGCCTGCTGTATTGTTGGTGCTCATTGATGAAAGTTGAACTCCTGAACAACTCCAAGGCTCCGTCATCAGTTCCTCGTCGAGCACCACAATCTCAGATATAAAACAATAAAGGTCTCCTCTAATCCGCTGTCAAACAGTGATCATTTGGCAAAAAATAGCAGTGTTGGGAGAAAATCATCTGTAGATGGGGCATACCATGTACCCCTTGTCTTTCTTTCAACAACAATGAAGCAGCTTAGTATTTCTAAAACTTTTCGCCATAGAACGACCTACAAATAAGGCCAAGCCTTCTTACAACACTTTTTCAGTCTTATGAGAAGAAAGCAGATGGTGGAGATGGTGGAGTTGGCATGTTTGAAACTTTCAACTTTTGAATTTTTCATTTAAATTATAATTAAACATTTAATTACATGTCTATTTTCTCAAATCTGTTTTTGTTCTTTAGTTTTAAGACACCATGAAAAATAAAATGGTGAATGCACCTCTTAAGTCCAGGGGAGTATTTGGTCTTGACTTTGAAGTAACTACACATCAAAATCCTCTTGTCGTGGCAACTGGACTCGAATTTCTTCACTTTAAGATGTTTCACCCCTCATCCAAGAGGCTTTTTCCATTCTGAAGACGAACTATACACTTAAGTTTTTTGCGTTAGACAGGACCGTGAGGAGGCAGCTTTCAGTCATTAGAGAGGGTCAGCCTCACTTTTTCCAATTGACCAACAGTCCTGCCTAAGCCGTGGACACTCTCTACACCTTTTTGTCATTGCTAAGTCTTTGTCCTTTTGGAAAAATTCTAAGTGTTGTAGCCTCGTCTCGACACGAAGACGGTGATTCCAATGAGCCCTGGAGTCCAGCAGAGTTCAGAGTTTTATTCTTCATAAAGGAGTACAAGCCTGAGCTGATTCTCTTAAAAAACTCCTTTCTCCACAGAAATCATCATCTTTTTCTGATGCAAAATATGTAAAACATGGATGTGTAAGGGCCAGAGGGCATGCTATCCACGTTTTGTCTACATGTTTATTTGGTCAAATCCCTTTTTCCTTGTGCTTCAATCGTTTTATTGGTGTCATTACTGTATTTTTTTGTTCCCTATTAGAAAAATCCCAATTTTAATGGGGTCCATGTTTTGCCTTTATTTCTCCTTAGGATTAAGTAAATCACCTAGGGGTGACACAATGCCCTTTCTATTGATGTTGTTTTCTTTTTAACTCATTGGCTATTTTCCAAGTTAACCAGTCTACTTTCAAACATCCTTGTCTTGCTTGCTTGACCTTTCCGAGACCCCTGTGCCTATTTTGAACCCTAACCCTCATCTTTATGCTTTTCTCGTTGTTTATGTTTTGGTATGTATCGGCCATGTGATAATGCCTTTGGGGTGGAGTTTATGGCGAGATCACATAGGTCAGTACAAGCTCTTCATACGGTAACATCATGGGGCCTATGAATGTAGTGGTTTTACAGGGAATGCACAGAGACCTGTATCTTTACATTTCATGTGACTGTCACTTGAGGCCCTGGTGACATATGTTCTTATGAGGAGAGCATGTATGACGGCCTCATGTTTGGACACTTTCCTTATTTGTATCTTAATCGTTCCTTTGCTTATGTGTTTTTCTGGGATTTGGACTTTCTGTACATCTGTACTCCCTCTTTGTTCAGATGATTATATCACGTGGTTATTTTGTGGCCTTTTTTTATATAGCGAGCTTTTTTCATAAAGAGTACACATATCATATCATATTTAGACACCCCAAAGTGAAGAGTATTTGTAGAATTCTTCAGAACATGGGATAAAAATTGCATATGCTGGGGTAAATCCAGACAACTTGAACCTTGTCAGGCTATTCAGCAACATGCTTAGATGGGATTTTTGTTTTGTATGATATTTGATAGTAATATTATTGTTGATATTTGATATAATATTTAAGAAAAAAATGTTCTCGTTGTTTATCAACAATAGAGATAATACAATTCAGTGTTTTTAAAATAACATTTCGCTCACCAAGTGTCCATGGTTATCTGTGGGTCATACGGCTGAGAGAGGCACCGCATGCAAGAAAGCCAACAGCCTTGGACAAACCTTACAGAAGCGACATGTGATGAATAAATTATGATATTCTACGGCAAAATTGTGAGACTGACACTTGTGGTAACCTGACTGACAATATGATCTTCAATCACCCAGGAAACAGTAAATATTGTGGAACTGAAAAGACGCAAAAATCACTATGATTAATTTTACTTTTTAAAAGTTAGTCATTGAAAATTGTTTTTATGAGGCACATGCACACTATGGATTACACTGTTAAGAGACAAATAAGTGAAATTTGAGTGGAGGGTCATAGGAAATTAACATAGCTTACTGTAACATAACCCCCATCATCTCCACCAACCCTACACCTCAATACCATGTACTATCTTATAATCCTTTTCACATATACAAAATTGTGATTGGTATAGAATCATATTGGACCGCGAATCTGTTGTCCTATATTCACAGAACATGGAACAGCAGTTTTTTTTCTCCCAAGTAAATATTTAACCATGCAATAAATTCATGCATAAAGAATCCAAAATCTGGAACAACAAATTCCGGAAGTTTTTAAAGCCAACGTTCCAATGGCATGACTGAATGTTCTGAAGTACAATCCAATGAAAGTCCACAGCATCTCGCTCCATTCACATTGATGAATGTTCCCTGTTGCTTTGTCAAAACAACAAAGCATGCACAGACAAAAGGCTTTGATGGTGAATAATTGTTATTTAACAGGAGTATGTCAGACTGCTTGAGTGCAGTACAAAACAACACGGGATATTTACCTCATGTCTCTCTTTTATATCCTTCTATGTATAGAACATAGTTATGGTAAGCATGTAAGTCATGTTTTTATGTTCTTTGGTGATAACACAAGGTTCGAGTTCTAAAAAATGAGTCCTCATGCAATCATCTGCAGCTCAAATATTGGGCTGCATCTCATCTTTCTTTTGACAAATCCTGTAATAATATATGAAAGTTTGCAAATGAAACATAAATGTAATTTAGTTGTTTGCTCAATTTGTAGGATAATCTGGGCTCAAACACTTTCCTTATTTCAATTTGAAACAGCATGGTCACACATTGCACAATGTGTATACTCCAATATGGTCACAGACTTGATTAAGTGTTTGGAATCTTGACATGTAATTATGAAATAACACATAATGATGAATGAAAACCACGGACAACCTAATACAAATACCTGAAAATACCATGAACCAGTGGGGCTGTGTTTCAAAGCAAATGGCAATACTGCATGCAAGTGTAAATCTCTGATGTACCCCTTGGAAAAGGAAGGGCTTAAATAAAACAGAGGTTTTTGTGATTATTTTAAACTCGCGGCTACTTCTAAAATGTCACATGCTCATTTGATACAAACGATGATGCATTGTAATTTATTTACATCTACATACAATCAGTATGTCGTCCACAACAAATGGCTTTGGACAAGAACTTTCATCATTTCCCAGTAATCGGAGAGAGACAAAGAAGCACTATTTGAATTTAATATCAGAATGATTTGGTTAGAAAGGACCCAATCAATGCATAAACTGGTTTTATGACATTTCTAATATACTGTTTAACACTTTGCAGTGCTGGGTCAATTTAGTTCAGTGCATATATGTCATAGAACACGTAAACAAAAGGTACATCTAAATTAATTTGCTAAAAGGCAATACGACAGGAAGACTACATGTCGCATATTGACTACAACCTGAGACAAAATGGTTGGAAGTCTGAAACCTGGCTGTGAAAACTGATGCAGGGTGGGGGGTTGTCAGTTTGTCACATTGTGTTTGTGTGTGTGTGTGTGTGTGTGTGTGTGCGTGTGTGTGTGTGTGTGTGTATGCATGTGTGCATGCGACAATTTGATCTGATCACTTTTTAGTTGGATACTTTGGTTAATGTAGAAAAGACATGAAAATCTAATAAAGATTTCCATCATCTTCAGCTGCACCTGATCTGTAATGCAGGGCAGCAACTGTTAGTTAGCCAGCTGTTAACTAAGTTGAACAATCCAAATTTTAGATGTAATAAAATCCATGTATGCTACTATTGTCATGGGATTTTACATGGTAATTTTGCCATTTAGCTCAAACTGCGGCTATCCTTAATTCAAGCCTAAAAGCTTTTTGTGTGCCTGCGGGTTCTTTGTCTTTCATTAAAAATGAAACACATTTGACCATCAATGAGTCATACTTGAACATTATTTTGCTTAGATATCTGGATTCTAAGAGTTATTCTGTTCATTTGTAAGTAGGGCTCTACAAAATGGCCTGCCTTCTGATGTGCCACTCACCACATACAACTCTACAGTTGGATATGGAAGGCATCAAGTGAACCTTGATTCTGACGGTAACTTTGTAAAAGGTAAAAGAGAGTGGATGGAATATTAAGAGTAAAGGTATTTCTGCTGTTTGTCTTTGGTCCTTTTCCTATTAAGCCCTTCACAACCTGAACATTTAGGTGAGAAGCTTTCTCAGATAGTGCAGTTTCCACTCTAAATTCGGGTCATTATCACCATAAGGCTTGGTTGCCCACATGCTGCCAATCTCCAACAAACATTCACTTCCATCCCTGAAATCCTCAGGTCCATTAATCAGTGGTGCTCAGAACCAACCTTTATTTATCATTCCAAAGCTCATGTTGCCCACTTTGCTGATATTCTAATGAGGAAAAGAGAAAGCCAACTGGGAGAAAAATTGGATTTCCAACATGGAGTCTGTGATTTATTCTGCGTCAAGATTGCTGTTTCAGAGCTGATAATTTTATAAATAAGTCAGACGCAAATCCATGAATTCAATTTTGAAATAAGTGTAGTTGTCAACGTGTTTGACTTCTTAGTATGAAAATTGTAGAAATTTGACTTTTCCTTTCAAAGGCTTTCATGTCAAATATTGTATTCTAAAACTGAGTTGACTTTCTAGATCCAGTTCATCAGTAGATAAAGAAACCTTGTCACTGAGTAGAATGCTGACTTGTACCCTTCTGGGTTGCATGCCTATTTTTGATGTCCAAAGCTTATTCAGCTTCATCAAGCACTTGACCACAGGGACTGAAACAAGATCCGGAAGTGAAGTGTGGGATTCTTTGTGCTCTGCTATCTGATAGGAAATTCTTTATTGGTAACAGGAACTTTGGAACACTGATACTTTGCAGTCGTCAGCTGTTTTTTTTTATCTCAAATTGTGTAATTCAGTATAAATAACTGTCAACTAACCAAACAGCCCAAGGAATAGGAAGGCCTTCGCATTTTAAACAATGTGTTACATTTCTGCTCTATATTCTGCCATTCTTTCAATGCCATGCATAAAAACGCCCCACCTCCATTTTTACTCCCACACTGGATTTAAAGAGTAGTTTTTAAATATCTTATGTTTTCAAATTATTTTTCAGCAATGATTTCTGACGTCTACAAGGTGCCACAAAAAGCACTTTGGTACATTTCCTTAGCAACAGCTTTTAATCATGTTGCTTTCTGCCTGGCATCTATAGGTTCAGAAAAGCATAGTTACATGGTTAAGAACATCTTCCCAGCTCGAGTCTTTCTTGGGTATTACAACTGTAATTGGTCTCCTGTGGCTTTCGAGCCCCTTGCCTGTTCTTCTATTAACACCACCTCAAGCTGCCTGGCTTTTGTCCATGTTTCTGATCTGTAAAAGATGGCTTTGTGATCAGGAAGGGCCACATGCTGCTCAGCTGCCTGCCATACTCTCTGTGCTTTCCTCCAATTAATGCACACATTTAATTCATAAAAGCTCATTTGGAAGTTGGAAAATGGAAAAAAGGAGAGTTCTATGTGATATTCCATGTGAATGGTGTGATGCTCGTGAAGCGAAGCAAATGAGAATAGATGTAGCTTGGCTCACACTGAATTATCTTTCACCCAAAAGAGAAGTAGAGCAGGGGGAAAGTCTAGAGTTGACAGGCCAACAGTGACTTGTTACATCTGAAACTTGTCTTATAAGCCCTATATTAATTCCTCATTTTTTTACAGTCTCACACTGATGATGTGAAAAAACAATCAGAGGAAAGAAAAACAGGGTCCATGACTTCTACTTATCCAGCGACTGCGGTGTGAAATTTTCCTTAAGTCACCAATTATTCATGCAATCTGGTAAAATAATCGCCCATCAACTATTCACAACTATTCAAAGATCTGAAATGGAAATTGATATTTACCTATCCAAGTGGCTTTACAAAACCTACATTTTCCCTTTCCCATAAACCTTTGCAATTCTTCCACATTATTCCTATGGAAGACTTCCATAAAATGCATCAGTGTGACGCCCAAATCCCCTCACTTACCCTCCTCTCCCCTCTTTGACCATGCCAAAGCGCCAAAAGTTTCAAAACGCAGACCCACCACCAAGACTTCCGCTCTTTCTGGACTCATTGTTGTGGATAAATAAAAAAAAAAGAAAATAACAGAGGAACCCTCAGTTCAGGAATAGGTTGATTAAAATGATGAGACGTGAGATCTGATCAACTGCAGCCGGGGAGACACGGGTTGATTCGATCTTGTAGTTAAAAGCCTCACGTCTCACACCACGATCCGACCCGTCGGATGGGGTGTGAACGTATCCAAGAAGGGGAAATCGAAGTAGCCAAAGAGCTATTCAACGAGATGGAAACCGCACAGTCGTTAGTGTACACTTTAATGATGAAATGACGCCGCGGGAACTCATGTAGTTTGTTGTTAAAGCGGCAGTTTCGCTTTTATGCATATTATATTCGAGCGCCGACAAACCCGACTGAGTGCGTTTAAAGCAACGCATCTGCACGAAAACTGTAAAATACACTTCAGACGCAGTCTGGAAATTGCAGTATCATTTTCTAGGAAACTTTGTGCTCTTCACCTGCGGTGATGCGGTCGGGGGCGCACCACACCTGTCCGCAGAGAGCACTTGTGTCCGGCGTGCGCTCTGATTCCAGTCCGACAGCGCAGTCACAGAGCGGCTGTTACTCTCGGCCAGTCGGTTAATTTCATTCGTTGATTCGTTGAGGGAACAGTCGCTGTGGAACCGCATGCAGTTATCACCGCTCGTAGCGTTTTTCATCAAAACAGTTCAAGGGGCAGGAAAAGGCGCAGAAATCCGACGGGGTTGTTTGCCGCTGGTGAGTGAGCGGGGGACGGGGTCCAAGTTCATTGTCTCAGCGGCTTCAGTCGCGCGTTTTTTAACGTTGCAGACTTCTGATATATGGAAACATGAACTCGGCGGGCGCAGGAAACTACCGCAGGGGATCCGCCAAGGGAGAAAAGGTAATTCAAATGTTCAAGGTCCTCTTTGCTGGTGTTTTCTCGGGCTGTAATTCCGCCGTCGCAGTCGGCGCGGCATTTTGTTGAAAGACTTGTAAAGAAAGCCCGAGGTTGTATATTTTATCCCCCTTTGCTGCGGTCTCACATTTCACAATTAAATTTGATCACTGTGTTTTGCCTTATTTCACGTGAACCACTGTTCAACAACGCATTTTGCTCTCTCTCTTCGAATCACTAATCTCCCATCACTTTTATATATATTAGATGATTAATTGTTCAGCAAACGCATTTTCTGTATTTTCATACATGTTACTGGCAAGTCATGGGATTCCATTACAAGAATACTGTAAGGACCTAATTTTATGTGGTTGTTTTCAAATTCTTTGGCCTTACTTTCCTGTCTGTCCGAGACCATCATCTTATCCTTATATCTGTGGGATTATCATTTCCTTTCTGCAGAGTTGTTACCAAGTTTTGCTCTGCATCACCTCACCGTGTTTTCCCCTACTTCATTTACTTTGAATGAATTGCTGTTTATGGAAACTCTCATTGACGCAGCACCACGCATTTGAACCACGCAAAGAACCCATTGCTTGCACAGCAATAATACTCCCATTATACAATAATACATTGTATACAGACTGGTGCACCAATGGTGCCGATCAATAGGAAAGTAAGTTGGTGCGTAAAAAATTAGTTTTCCTCCCTTCCACCATGGAGTAGTAGAATATATATATGTATAATACATACACACACGCACACACACATATACATATAGATTTTAAATCAAGTTGGGCTGCCTCTCGAAGGCGGATTATCCCAGAGAATGTTTAGAGATCACAGTGGGAGGATAAGGATGCCCTAGTGTGCTGACTAGGACCTTTAGATCCACGGGTTTGTGGAAATTACATTTCTACCTGCCATCAATATACAGGATATTCTACACGCTGGGTGAGTCATTGGAAACTACGAGGGCACACATTTCAGTTTCTCTCATCAAGTTATTCGGAATCAGTTTTGTGTGTTGTTTTGTATATCCCGATAATATAGCTTTATGAAATGCCTATATATGCATCCATGCTCAGTGTAATTTGGGATTAAACCTATTGCTATCTTTTGAATCGCATCTGGTCTCCACACACTGGAGTAAGTTCGCCCTCTGCTGGAGATAAAACATCGCACAAGCGGTTTTGTCCTGACAAGATCCCCGTCTCATAACCTTGCTTTATAAGGCTCCAATTAGTTTCATCCACACAAAATTTCACAGTTGCAATGAGCAGCTTTGCATTCCACATTTCATTTTTAGTACGGTGCAGTAGAAGCATGCAAAAAGGCTGTACTGTAATAGTAAAGTTTCTCTTACCAACTTTGGGGTCGATAAGGATTTCCAAGCCATCAAAAGTCTTCCTAATTCTGAGGTACATTTGTATGCTCAATAATATGTTAAGTGTGGCTATAGACATCCAAGCCTTTTGTCAAAAAAAAAATGTAATGTCCTCATTGAAGATTGCCAGGATCCACTGTAGTGGTTATTTGGTCCCAACTAAGATACAGCAGTGATTCGCCAAAGCTGCTGGTTGACATAGATATAGATAAGATAAGATAAGATGTCATGTTTCAAACTTGTACACACACACACACACACACACACACACACACACACACTCACACACGCACACAATCTCAGGCAGCCTGTATCTGCAAAGGATATGTTAACCACTCGACAGAAAACAAAGCTGACGCCTCCATGGTTAGCCTGATGCTAATTGTTGCAGCTAGCTCTTAGCCTTAGCATGGTACATTCGCGTCCTCAGGGCGTCCCTGCCGCCGGAAGCCCCCCCCGCCCCGCCGTGCACTCATACCGACTGTATTTCCTGAGTTCGACTGTACGTCATACAAGTTCCGTGTCGCTTCAAGCTAGCTGTTTGCTAGCTTGGTCCTAGTTACGCGCAATGATCAAAATATAATCAAGCGGCATGATTCCTGATCAGTTATCTGACAACAAGACTCCACCGACCGGCTAGACGGACCTATTAGATAAACGAATCCCAATATCGTCAGGTCAACAGAGATTGTGCTAGCACGCTAGCCGGCACAAGGATGCAACCCCGGCCTCCCACATGAGCTAATTCTTGATGTCCGACTGTCCGTCATATTTCTGCTCTGCCCCAAACCGCCCATCTGCTAATGTTACACACCAACCCGGACGCCCTTGAAACCCGAGCCGGCGTGCGTGGCGGCGGCGGCGGCGGCAGCGGCGGCAGCGGCAGCACAGCCTTAGCCGACGACCCACCCCCTCCAATTTGGAACAATGTTCGTTTTCTCAGCTGAAGGGGTTTGATAACGAGTGTTTTTTTGTTTTCGTCCCACGGGGGGGCCGCAACTGCAAGATACACAACTTGTGTGTGTGTGTGTGTGTGTGTGTGTGTGTGTGTGTGTGTGTGTGTGTGTGTGTGTGTGTGTGTGTGTGTGCGTCGGTATCGTGACCGGGATTAGATATGGGGCGCAGCTCAGCTCCGGCCTGAACCGGCCCACACACACACACACACACACACACACACACACACACACACACACACCCACACACACACACACACACACACACCCACAAAAGAGGTCTCCACA
>CAAKHD010013177.1:90335-116477 GCA_901007705.1 Fistularia tabacaria | reverse complement strand
TTATTTGGGGGCCGCGGGGGGGGGGGGGCACCCCCCCTTTTCCCCCTTTTAATGTGGATTTGCCCAACCCCTTAATAAAAAGTTAGAAATTTTTTTTTTTTTTTTTTTTTTATGAAAATCAGAAGGTTTAAGTTGTTTCTAAGCTCAGTATTATGGGCGGGACTTATTTTGGGACTTTTCAACAAAATCTGGATTTTGAATTATCAATCATAATATTTTTAATCATTACAACAACAACTACACTGCTACTACTATTGCTGCTATTAATAATAATCGTGATTATAATGCTTACAATAATAACTTCACTATCAACATAGTTTTAATCCCAAGTAGTGAAAAAGATTCATAGATACACATATAATTTTGGTTTTCTTTTAGATCTTTTTTTCCGATTTCAAAAAATTACAACCCATATATTCCTCCTCGAATAGGTTCCCCCGTCCTGCCTGGATGCAAAGGGTAAAAAATTGGTGTGAACTTCCTCACACTCTGGAAATCAGCCTGCATTAACAGGGACAGGAAACGCTCTCAAATCAGTCCCTTCAGAATAGTATACTCATTTCCGAAGCATAACTTTATATTACTTATCTTTGAAAATCCGAGTCCTTTCAACATCGCACTGGTAAGATGTGATCACTCGGGTCTCGAAAGATAACTTATGGTTTTTCCATTTTGCCCTAAATACGACACGGTTTGTACATTTGGCATACAGATTGCTACACAAATCATTACTCTCCCTCCATTTTTTTTTTTTTTACATTTCAGGTGAGGATTTTGCGGTGAGCAGCCTGTTCCACTCTCCGGAGGCAGGAGGAATTCCTCCAGAGCTCTCCTGCTTTCTCAACAGATGTTTCATAGCCAGAGTCCGGTGTCTTTTGGACAGCACTTCTGGATTCCTGGTAAGTGATATGACCGGTTAAACTGAATGGGAACTTCATAAAGATGCAGCCTGTCGAAATAAAAAGTCAGCCTGGGGTGAATGTTGTACATCCTCAGGGGGGAATATGGAGCCCTATCGAAGAAATAGAATCTGTCTGCTTGTTGATTGTGGTGGGTGTTGTTATTCATAGGTGCACTGCAAGACATTATAAGGTACTTGGGTGCTTGGAAAAGCATCAAAATAAGCGTTCGGTTCATCCCTCATGACTGTGACTTCAGTGGTTTGGAGAGCAGCGGCAGAAAAGTGAGAGGCCTGATGACAAGGAAGCAAGAATAGGCGTTTGAACCATTTCACCATGCTCAGTACAGACCAATACGGCTGCGCTTACATCGACGCAAATAAGAAATCCTGTATTGAAATTTCCTGACCTGGACCGGAAGCACTCGTAACCAAGCAGCGAGGGATTATTGATGCTTTCCTCATCAGTCAAACTGATTGCAGAGATCAAAAAAAAACAACCCGGAATATGTTCTGATGCTCGTCGCCCATTGATAGAATGACAGGAACTGTTTTACTTCACAGTTGGTCAATAGCTTCGCCGCGGCAGTTGCGGGGATAAGCTTTACAAGCAGTATGTGGCTTAGTGGCGTTAGTATTAAGTGGATTTAACAGGAAAGAGGATCAATTCTTTAGAGGGTTTTGCATTCAAACCTTTTTTTTTAAATTATTGATTTATTGGTGCAACTTAGAAAACGGTCCTGAAGTTGCCTTTACGACCTTTCTACCTCCAAAAGATTTTTCATCTTGTATATGCCGCACAATGTATGCTTTCTCAAATGATGTTATGTATGTATATATGCAAGCATGTATGCATGTTTTATTATACATTATCAGAAAGTTGTTTCTAACGGAAGGGCAACATTAATCCTTCATACAAGTGGACCAGTGTTGAAAACTTGCATATCAGACTGTATAATACTGTTATACTGTTCTTTTCCATCATGTTTAATTATACTCAGTATTATAGCTGGAAAGCGTTGCCATCTTTACATGTTAGACTTGAATAGGTGCTTCCTTTCACCAGAAGATCCCTGAATAAATAAACCCTGTTTTGTGCTCCTACATCAGTGATGGGAAAAAGTAGAATGTAACCTTAGTGTCAGAATAGAGCTTAGTATTAGTTTAGTTAGTTGTATTTCATTTTCTCCTGGCTCCAGTTTTATGAATGAATTACCTTAAACGCTCAGACTTCTTACGTCCTCCTTTGTCATGTTCCAGACGATGCAGTTCCAGGGTCGGCTGAAGTTCCTCAACGGGCAAAAAAAGAAGTCATCCTCTGGGACGCTGCTTCCTCCGCAGCTGGCTCTATTCTGCATCGCCGTTCCTCTTCTGCTGCCCTCCATCACTGAGATGAAGATGAAGAGCATGTTGATGCGGGGAAAAAGTAAGGGCGGAGGCATCATATCTGCACTGGAGCAAGGGTAAGAGCGACACCTCAATATGTGGAATGCCGACCTACACCCTCACACTGAATTGATTTGTGAGTGATAAATGGTCTCAAACTATAGAGTGCTTTCACACCCTTCAAAGTGCTTTACGATAGATAGCATTGGCCCGTTCATGCAAAATGGACGGCTTGTAATGAACTCTGATTAACCCGATGGGGGCGCTACAGCTAAAGGTCATCAATTTTAACGTCCCGGAGTCATGTCAGGTCGCATTGTGTCTCATCAGTGCATGTTTTTTCATGTGCATCGTTGCTACCGTGCTTCCAGTGTCCATCTGAAATTGTGAACAGTTTAGACTGAGACCAGAAAAATCCCTTTACAGGTCTTTGCGAGACCAAGGTGCAACATCTTCATATACATCAGCATCACATTCCTTTTGTTCCTTTCTTTTTTGAGCCCGTTTCGAGATATCTTGAATCCCCAAACTTTCACCCGACGGCCCAGTTACCAATACAAACATTACACAGTTTGTCTGACGTCTTATCTGCGTTCTGTTGGAAACAAATTAGACGAGGCTGTTTGTGCTTCATGCATCATTAACAAGTGAAAAGCCGGAGAGTTGAGTCACGTTAAGCAGAGCCCCACCGCTCCCTCTGCTGTTCATTCTCTTTCAGCATCATTCAAGACGACAGAGAACTCGAGCATTACACAAGATATCGGTCGGTCGGAGGAGAAGCCGTAACATTTGCATTGGTTTCGGGTCCAACTTCGGATATTTAAAGCTGACTATAGCTATAAATAACACTCAAACCTCTTGATCTTGAAGAAACATGAGGCTCATCTTTTGCCACGCTTGAACAGGAAATACAAAGATATAGAATTCCTTTCCTTTATGTTTGCCCTGCAATGTTTGACTTTTAATTATGGGGTTATTTATTTTTTCACCAAGCACAGACAAAGCAGAGCACACAGTTCTTTCAGTAACACCCATTCTACTTCCTCAATGAGCTGCACCAGAAGAAGCAGCAGTCCATGTTATGGACATTTTATTCCACGTAATATCCTTTTTGGTGCTGTTTTACTTATTTCTCAGTCCATGGGGAATTGGAAATACTTTCTATTTCCTCTGCAAACAAGGGTAAAGTTGTTGAGAAAGGTTCCATATTTCTGATTCAGTTGGAAATAAAATGGCCCAGGAGAAGGTTGAGCCTCTCAGCATTCACAATGTGACAACAGAACACAAAGTATTGATCACCGTCAAACAAGCACAGTCATAAATCCACCCAGTTTCATGTGGAGATCAGAAAAAAACCAAAACATAATTTGGTTTTGTATCCGCAGGAGTTTCAAAATAAATGAATATGCTGCAGAATTCCATGAACTTGCGATGCTGGCTGTCATTGATCTCTGGGTTCTGTTCTCAATTTTCAAATGAGATGAATCTTGGAAAAGATGAGTCATTTCTGGAATGAATCTCTCGTGAATTCCAGCGAACCAAATCGAGATATTTGGGCTTTGAGTCATTCATTAATCAGTGGAGATTCCCATAAGGATATCTGGGTGGACTTGTGGGATTTTAGGAGACCACCCTCCTTAGTCTAATCAAAAACCACAGAAACTTTATACAAATCACACACACAACAATAACAACCTCAATGCCCCCCACTTTCCTTCATGCCATCCCTGTGTCTTGCAGTGAACGGGGAGAACACCACCGGAGGCACTCCCTCAGCGGAGGAATGGGTGACGTTTCAGACCCTCTGCTCCTCTCCTGCCCGGCCCCTGTTGGCACCCAGCGGGGCCACCACACTCCCTGGACCCCGCTTTCCAAAGACAACAAGTATCGGCCCGACGGCTATTACAACCAGGAGGAGCCCCTCAACTACTGCAAATCCTCCGTGGCTCCGCACAAAGGTCTTAGCCCAGGTAGTGGTTGGCCTCTGCGTCCGAGCTCAGGGCCCCTCAGGGTCGGTCAGGGCATCGGCTACGTCCCCACAAACCGACTGAACAAGGCCGGGCAGTATGGCAAGCCCTACCGCCTTTCCCCCGGCTGCCACAACAGCAGAAACGGCGAGGTTTTTGTCTCGAAGCTCTACGGGAGCCTCCAGATCCCATGCGACCCAGACGCCTACTGCGTGGACCTGGTGAAGAGTGAGAACGGCTACGGCGAGTGCTATGACGGCCACCTAATGCCCGAGATGCCGTCCATCAAAGTGGAGCACGACTCCGACTCAGAGAACGGCTGCGATCCCTACGGTCGACCCTGGGCTGGCCGCGACCCAGAGTCCATTGACCGACGATACGCTAACGGCGTGTACGATCAGAGCTCCGGCCTCCAGCTGAAGTCAGAAGCAGACTACTATGATCTGCAATACTCGCCCTGCCAGCGGGGGAAGGCGGGCATCAGCCCTCCGTACAGCGGCGGCAACTATCAGAACTATGCAGTGAACAACGGTGGGCGCCTGTTGAAGTGTGACAAGAACTTGGGCAACAACGGCAACAACGACCAGTTCAGTCCTCAGAGACTCTCGCACTCGGACTCTCTATGCAACAACCAGTCGGGCAACCTCATGGACTCGCATGTGTACCAGCAGGAACCTCACAAGGCCTACATGCACCAGGACTACAGCAAGCACGGCAGTTACGAGTTCAAAGGTCACGGCCTAATCCATTCCATCAAACGGGAGCCCATGGACTCGCCGCCATGGCCCGAGAGCGGCCACGACGTTAACCAATCCATGATGGTTGGTTCAAGGAACTTCATGCCATGTGTGATGAGCACAGGCCACCACAAATCCAGCCCTTACATTTATATGCCCTGAGTATAATTACGTGCCCTCCCCAAAACAAAAACACACACACACACACACACACACACACACACACACACACACACACACACACACCTGTGCATTAAAGTAGTTAGTGTTGTTTTCGTACACCCGCACCAGCATTG
This sequence comes from Fistularia tabacaria, assembly GCA_901007705.1. Taxonomy (NCBI): domain Eukaryota; kingdom Metazoa; phylum Chordata; class Actinopteri; order Syngnathiformes; family Fistulariidae; genus Fistularia; species Fistularia tabacaria. The sequence goes on along the minus strand of CAAKHD010013177.1, from coordinate 111,193 downwards.
CAGAAGGCTGGACGCTAACTTTAAAAGTGCTTCTTCATTTTGACGAAGAGGCGGCGTACAAGGCTCAGGTTCTAGTATTAGCGTTGTGACAATCAGAAATAATACTTTTAATCCAGTTTATGGATAGATGATTTTGTTTCTAAGGAATATATTTTGTAGTTGGTTCCAAGCACCTTTGGATTTAGTCACGATGGGACAAATGATGTCTAGAAACACATGGTCGGTTGTGTTTAATGTGTTGTGCACACCTGTCTCATCGTGAGAGAAACAAACCAGACCTTGTTTTTGAACTACGTACACGAGAGACGACTCGCGTCTACTGCTGATTGCGTTCAAGGGTGATGGCTGATTATTGACCCTGCTAAGCGATGAAAACTGCCTCCAAGATTTATTGGGGATTACTGGGGGGTTTTGCATGTTTTAACCATTTAATTCCAAGCCACCTACTTTTGTCTCTTTTCTCTGCCTCTAGTGATGTTTCGATGGAACGTGCTGGTATATATGCGTTTTTAGAGTTCTATTTCGTCATCTTGTAGGGAAACAAAACTTTTAATACGATACATTTGAAAGACAAGTTGTTTTTATAACCCCATTTTTTTTACTCATTTTGATCCACGACACAGCATCATCCCTGTTTGTTTGGTGTTTATGTACTAGTGTACATGAATTTAGTAATTAGTTAATGGACCAAAACATGTCGAGGTATCGGTCGGCTTTGGCTTCAAGTGCATTCTCAACAGTACTTTATTTAACAGTACAATGGAAAAACAAGCGCAACTGCTGCCCGAGTCCTGCGACCATTTAGCATCTTGCGTCTAAGTTCCACGTTCCCCCATCAGGAACGGCTTCCACAATAAATGTTTTGTGCCACTGCAAAAGTTTTATTTGTTCAAAAACTCTATTCAGACATGCACTGGACCAGGACTCATCAACCTATGACAGAAGTAACTTCTTCTTGAACTGCATGTCTGATCAAAACTACTAGGATGAATGAAGCGAGCCCAGGTTTTTAGTGAGTTTTGGTGAGTTTTGCTCATTTACCCACCGGTCAACAACATATCCTGTCACACAACTGCAACTGACAATTACAAATCAAGGGGATGATGCAGAACGATTATATAATTTGCGACAACATTGCCATAAAAATGAAATGCTAATTGCGTTACACCATTTCTTATTCAAACATTTCCTCCAAAAGCATTTAGGCGGAATCGTGAGTGTTTTTCTTTGTGCGCCGGCTCCCCTGCCCAAAAGATGCTCTGAGGAGACAAGCAGAGGCGTGTCCCGCTGAATTGTCCCAGAATAAAGCACTAGATTTTAACCTCAACCGGCGTCGAAACTCCCACAACGCGAGTCCCAAGATCTGAGATAATGAGAGCGAAGACTTAAAAATAAATTGCGATACATTTTTTACATGATACAACCAAGATGGGCTTTTATTCGTCCTAACAACAGGGAAACTGCGACAGCACTGCAGCAAAAGAGGAGCAGAGACGAGAAAAAGACAGCGACACCAAGAAGCAATAAAGAGTGGTTGCTGGAATATCAAGATTTTTAAGTTATTTCCCGTTGTAAGTACTTTTTGAACGATAACTACAAACAGGGTTACGTGAGCACAGGACATTTGAGGCTACGAGCGTTACATCGGGGAAAAAGAAGGCAGTCTGTTGTTCATTAGGTTTGATTAAGATTTCTCTTATGAGCGCAATTCATATGATGAGACTTCTGTTGGAAGCTCAGATATTATAAATTTGTTTTTTTTTTTTTGTTTTGTACAGTTTTTGATGAGCGTTTACAGCGAGGCTGTGGCTGGATCTCGCTCCAGAGGCGACATATTTCCTTTTGAAATGACTATACACTTTTCTCGTTGTTTTTTCAGTTAGAAAACATCAGACGTTGTCTTCACAATCAGTATTTTTTTGCACAAATGAATGAGAAGCACCAAATGGAGTCTCAGTTTTGTGAACCTACAGTAGTAGTTTCTACATTGCACTACTGGGAGCAGTTCAGTGGAAGTCCAGCCTACTCTGATGGGCGTTTGAGTCGACACGCACAACTGTACATGTGTCACTGTTTTGAAATTTGTCTTCCTCTTAGTGTGTGTTCATTTCAATAAATGTTTGATGATTCATATTTATTGTAAGGAGCAAAAGTGTATAATTTAAAAACTACAGTGGCGAAGGCTTTTCTCTTTCTCTAAGGTTAATAAATATGGCTCTTTTTCTGGCTACTTTTGATATTGATAAAAGGACTGTAATATTCATGGAGGAAGTAGCTGCAAGGTAGTGAACACAGTATAAATATGCAGTGTCTTCCAGTGTTTCTATATGTTTTTGCAAATGAGACCTATCTATTAAAAAACCTTTCTTTATATGGAAATCATTGGTACGGTTTTGTTCTTATGCCATTCAACATCACTAGCATATCAACATGTAACATTACTGACTATTGGATAAATGCCATCCTATTGGAAAGTATTTTCAAACAATCGTCAGTTGACCACTGATATAAGGGAAAACAAAGCCATCGATACGGGTGTCCCATGAAGAACACATGCAGCGTAAAACTGGAAATATGATAAAATCAATAATGCAACGTGGTTAGAAAAACATTGCAAATAGAAATAACATAAGAGTCGTCGAAGACGGGAATGCAGCGCAGAAGTTTCGTCTCGAGCTCCATCTAGTTCCAAGTTTGCAAACGCCAGGGTAATTAGGAGGCGCAAGATGGCGGCACACATTCTGAACACTGCCATACATACAATGTAAGCGGTCCATTACATGCTTTCTTAACACTGATCTTTGTATCAGTGCTAGATCTAAGAATGGTTATTCATCAGTTTTGGTTGGCAGGTTGGAGTGTGCATTTCATTCCGGAACCATTTCAACTGTAAACCTGCTCTTGAGCTCGGCGGTGGATACAAATGCGGGGGCAGATTTGGCAATGACTAAGGGATAACAACATATTCAACCAAGATAAACAATCGGAGTCTACGTCTCTATATCTGGCCCTGTGATCGACTGGGGACGTGTCCAGGGTGAACCCCGCTTCTTGGGGTAGGCTCCAGCCGCCCCCAGCAACCCCGAGTGCAGGAGAAGCAGTATGGATAATGAATAAATGAATTACAAAAAAAAAAAACGGCTTGAATATGAGGAAAATCAATGAAGTGGCGGAAGACAATTAGGATTGCGTACAAATGAATAATCCAATATGGCTGCCGCTGGGGTTCGGCCCAAAAATGATTGAAACCCATGTGAGTCCAGGTAGAACTTTTTGTGTAAATTCACAGATTAAATCAAACGGTTCCTGGGTTACGTTGATAAAAAGGGCAAATCAATGCGGTCGTGGTTAAAAGGCCATATTCCACAAAAATACATCAAACAGCATCAAATCCTAGCGGCGTAGCTCAAAACAAGTCGCTAAAATAACAACGTGGTCATTCTTCATTTCAGCGGTTTCCTCTGATAATAATTTCTCACCGCTGCGAAAAATGTCTAAATTCAATTGAGTCACTGGTCTCATCTCTTTAGTGGCTTTTGCATTTTTCAGTTAAAAAAACAAATGTGTCTCAACCTTCAGAATTTATGTCTCTATTAATAATAAATACCTGTCAGAATGGGATACAGAGTATCTCTGGCCACATGGCCTGTATGATTAATGTGCTGTGAAGCATGTGGCATGACAGCTCCCTCACACAATCCGGGAAACGTAATGGCCGTCCCTCAACGCTGTCCCGGACAGGGGGTAGGAGGTGGGAGGAGGGCGAGGGGGCGATCTGGAGGGACAAAGAGGGCAAGAAGTTTTAATCTTAGAAGGCTGTGGTCAGGTCCTTGTCCTGGCTGTTGCTGCTAGAGACTGATTCCATCCTGTGGGGATTTTAGAGACATTCAAAATTCAGTTTCAGCCACTAAACCATGAGATGCTCTGACTTGCCAGGCGACCGTTCAAAGAAAAGAGTTGATTAAACCTCAACTGAGAAGCTGTCACGGTGAAGGGTTGCGATACTCGAAGTCGGAGTGACAGATAATTGTAGAAGTCGTCCCCACTGACCCGGTTACAACCTATTTCGCTTTTGGCACTAATTAAACTTAAGTTCAATAAGTTGCTCCAAAGAGTCCTCATATGAGGACATCTCATCTCAAGTTCTCTAAGCTTTATCCTCCATTAGACTCAATGTCCTCACATACAGTGATGTTATTGTCATTGTCCTTGAGTAGTTTGACATGGTTCTCAAATTTGTATGTAGAATAACAAAAAAAATGTTTGGGGATGACAATATTGGAACTTCAATTATTATTATTATTATTATTAATTATCATTATTATCATCATTATCATTATTATTATTATTATTATTATTATTATTATTATTATTATTATTATTATTATTGTTATGCAATATTGTTATTATTATTGCTATCATTATTTCTATTACTTCTATTATTATCATTTATTTTCATTTGTTAATCTTTTTATTGCCCAGTGCAAATCCGGTTTAATTGTCCAATGTGCTTAAAGTGCTGACTTAAAGCAAAGTAATCCGGTCATAGCAAACTGGATTTGATACGATTGAACACAAGCACTGTGACCTGCATGACCTGAAAGGCGCAAATGAAAATTCAAGTCCGGGGCAGTTTAAACAAAAAAAAAGAGGTTGTGTCACATTATGAAACTTTCTTCAAACTTTATTTTCAAAAGTGCCAATATCTTTGACCTGTGTTTAATGGACTTACTCTTTTGATAATTTCACGTGTAAACTTGAAACACTGAGAAACATTGCACTGTACAAATAATAGTATGAATAATTAGACTATATGGGTCATGGTCCAAAGTGAGCATTGTAAATGAATCAGCAAATACAGTAGATAGAGTTTGAAATGGTTCATTTAGCGCCTCGACATCCGCATTTCTTTCAAGTACTTCGATGAGAGTGCGAGAAAGAGAGGTTGTTAAATCTGTTGTTTCGGACGATATTTTAGAGAGTTTGCAATGACTTATAATAATCCCACACACCAAAGGAGGCTTTAACTCACGTTATCACGGAGGCTATCTATTCCAAGCTTCGGTATTTGTTTCAATCCTTTGGTCTGATTTGCAGAAATGAGCCCTCGGATGACACAGCAATAGCCCTGCCTCCATTCTAAATTGCAGCTTTCAGGTTCAGAGGGTCAGTTGAAGTGGGGATTTTACTGATTGGGATGGTTGTGATGGCGAACGTGTGGATGTGTGTGCATTTCTTTGTGCAATTACAGCACGGTGGGTATCAAATCAATACATGTGAAATTTCACCCGTGAAAACGGTGCCAAAGAAGTGGGAGGCCCGTAACCATCTTCACCAATGTCAAACAACATGATGTTAAAATGTTAAAATCTTACCGAGGGCTGTTACGTTTGTTTTTCTTTGCGTGAGGAAAAGGAGCGAATGAAATCCGACTTTGAAAACCCAGCATATATTTACAACAGGAGACGAGAATTTGATGGTTGCATCCTGCCTAGAAAGACCACACAAGTCATCCGTTATACAACAGAACAAAGTGAAGAATCCCCGTCAAATCAGCTGCCATGATCACTGTAAACAAACTGACCATAGTTACAGGATTGTTATCTTCAAAGCTGGTAGTTTGCCATTTGAAACCGCACACTGACATGAATCATTCCTACGGTGGGGGGTTATTTTGCTGCTTCTCCGGGCGATTGTCTCCAGGTACGCCAGCCATTTGTGTGTCAGGAGAGAGGTGCTCTGCGCCGGTTGGACAGACAAATCTTTCTTCCTCTTGGCTTGAAAAGGATCCAATCAAATCAACATCCAACTGGCTCCGGTCTCGTTCGATGAGGACATTTTTTATTTTTAAGCGTTCAATTGCAATGCAACATGTATTTCAACATAACAAGTTCGAACGTGCAAACAGTCAGAGGACGTGTGATGTACAAATGTAACTGGGAAGATGATGATAATAAACTACAGAAACTTAAAATCTTTGGTCACTAAATTTATATTTATTGTCTGTTCGAAAGGCCAGAACTGACCTGGGGAAAGAACCCTTTAAGTTTGTTGCCCCCTCCTCTTCTAACGGACCACAAATAAACCTGTGAGTGACTGAGCTGTTCACACTCAACGCATTTAAACCTATTTCAAACAACATGGTTTATCCAGTCTTCTCTCTTGCTCCCATTCTCATGTTTGTTTTCTTCACCTTTTATATGCGTACGATCGTGTTGTTGTTTGTTAACTCATGTTGTGGAAACTTGTTATTTTTAGGTGCTGCTCATCTTGGCCACATTTTTTTGAAAAGAGATTGTTCATCTCAGTGAGATATTTCCAGGTTGAAATAAGGCTGTAAAACAAAAATTAACTGAGCCAAGTGAGAAAAGAATGGAAAAAGTTAAAACTATTTATATCTGTGCTATGAAAACTCATTTTCGATGCCTTTTAATGAAAACAGTTGTGTATTTATTTTCCACCGTATTTTTGTTGTCGTCAATGAATGTGTGAAGTATTCAGTTTTTTTCCTGGCGTCATAAGAGATGAAGCAAATCCGATTGAGTTTCTCGGCAAAGATAATTAAGGCATTCATTCCTTCATTTAAATAGACTTGATCGTTTCCGATATTGAGTGTTCCTCTTTGATAAAGCAAAGGAAACCACCTAAAAATCACAAGAAAACAAAACTAAGAAAAGGCTGACAATTATCGTTACATTACCCAAACAATGTCGCTTTAGAGCATTTCAAGGGAATTTCAATATAAATCAGACCAAAAACCACGCACGCATCACCGCGAAAGGTTCCATAAATTTCTCTTTTTTTTCCAACTAAGTGATGGAACAAGTGGGTGATGACTGGAGAATGTGGAAAGTGAAGTAGAGTTACATTTCATAACATAACAGCTCCAGATGTACAAAAATGATGCAAACTGTTCATGAGTGTATCCTGAAAACACAGGAAAGTCAGTTTACAGTATAAATTGGACGTATGCAAGTCCGTCCAGCACACTGATTCTGCCGCAAACACACACACACACACACACACACACACACACACACACCACTTTCCTCATCAGTGAGCTACATATATCTCATACTTACTATATTGTAATTTCTCACTCTCAAAAGGGGTTTCTTTGTGTCTCGCAGTAGTTACATGACTGATGATACCACAATTACGGTGGGCGGAGGATAAGGTTGACTTTTAACGTTGAATATCTGTCTCCGTGCACGCAAACCTTCCGTCACGCCATCCGTATGACACAGCGGAGGAGAGCCAGGTGAGAAGAGGGTGAGAACGGCGGAGCGAGAGGCGAGATGAGACAAAACCTGGAGGTGAGAAAAGGGGGAGTTTACTCGGGAAAAAAGAGCGAAAACAATGAAAAGAGCACATCCAAACAAGAAAGAAGGGTGTATGCTCAGGGCGGCAGTAATATAAGCAAAGTGTATGATGCTTGTTGACAGCTGTATCCATGAGGGGGAGTTTGTGTGCATGTGTGTGTGCATGTGTGTGTGTGTGTGTGTGTGTGTGTGTGTGTGTGTGTGTGTGTGTGTGCGTGCGTGCATGCAGACCAAGACCTATAATCCTATACCATGCAATGTTGCGTGACCGTTCATACCCCACTCTTTGCTGCTCTGCACACCATTTGTCCTAATTGGTCACACCCACTCTGTGGCTTACTCACACGCTAACACACTCCTATAGGCAGATGTAGCAATGCATACGTAGACAAAACAATGCCCGCATCTCCCCCAATATCCCCTGACGACAATGAGGGGAATCCTTGAGGGTATATCACAGACACACACACACACACACACACACGCACGCACGCATATGCATGCATATTATCATGCGCATATACACACACCCTACTAAGCATATGGAAGACAGTCACGCAACCCCCTGCCCAAGACCTTGCCATCTCTTTCCTCTTCTTACTACTAGCTAATGAACACACAGCGCTTTGTCTTATTGCAACCCATTCGGTTTTTGTGGACTCCAACAATTAAAACATTTCCCACGATGGAATTTTAGGCCAATAGATAAAGATCAAATAAATACTGAAAGTGGTAACCTAACAATAAGATGACTTTTACTTTAGGTTGCACGGCGGCGCAGCGGTTCGTGCTTCTTCCTCACAGCACAAAGGACCCTGGTTGGGGATCTTTCTGTGTGGAGTTCGCATGTTGTCTGCGTGGGTTTCCTCCCACAGTTCGAAAACATGAAGCAGGTTAATTGGGGAAAAAAAAAAAGGGAAAATTGCCCCGAAGGAGCGAGTGTTTGGATATGTGGCTCTGCGATTGACTGGCGACCAGTCCAGGGTGTACCTGATGACAGCTGGGATAGGCTCCAGCATCCCCCGGGACCCTGAGTGCAGGATCAGCAGCAGACGATGGATGGATGGATGGATGGATGGATGGATGGATGGACTTTTAATTTAAAAATCTAACAAGGGATTGTTGAAACAAAAACTACAGTTACTTTTGAACATGCCGTCGTAGATAACAGTTATTCAAATAATCTACTTTTAAAGAATTGTTTAACCACCTTTATTCCCTTTTTTGTGCCAAATTCACCCTGAAAAAAGCCACAAATGGGAACTAACTTAAGGATTGAAAGGAAGAAGGAATGGTGAGTTACTCAATCAAATCTAAAGAATTTAAAGATAATGTGAAGGGGGTCAGTTTCTACGTCTGCCCAGGGACAACTAGGCAGCTGAAAGGTTACTGAGTGCAGCATGGTGATTCATAAGCTAGTTATGCAGGCTGCAGCTGACTGTGAGTCATACACACACACACACACACACACACACACACACACACATGTACGCATGCACACGCGCACACAAACACAAGGAAACATCTCACACTCGGTCACACACACACACACACACAAACTACCCTGAAAATATATCCTGCACCAATCAAAATAGCTTAACCTCAGCCAATGTAGACACACTGCAGTGCACATAAATGTACGCACATATTTAGGATGCAAAGCTGCCTTCAACCTCATAAGGCAGAGTCACTTAACGTGGCAGGAACTTGTAGGATTTAAGTCAGCAGTCCGATCATTTCCATGTGAGCTTAGAGGGCAACTACAGTGGGATTAAGGAGCCACTGCCAGCTCAGTTTGTTTTAGGTTGTGTTCATGCTCCACTTGACTGATTAATCTGTAAGGGTGACATGAGGACAGGCGCTCCATCTGTTTTATCTGCTGGCAAATGCTACCCCTTACTGGACAGCACTTTACACTGCAGCTGAGGGCTCAGCACATGCAGGTCTGCAAGATTTGTACACAGAAAGAACACATGACGGTGGAGAAAAAAACAAAACAAAACAAATAAAAAAGTGACTATTGTTTCCTATCATGAATATAAATAACACCTGGCTGCAATGAACAGGCAGGGTTGAAAGAAAACCTTGCTGGCTGAAATGAAATACATAAAATGATAGATTATTTTTAAACTGAAGTTTTTTTTACTCGTAGCAGTGGTTCTGCAATTTCGATCATAAAACTTTATTTTCCCAATAGTATTGTTTGGAATGTTTAGCAGGAACATAAAACCCTTTAAGTTAGACAAAGAAGCTGTTGGGATGCGGGGTTATGAGTCTGTGCACAGTTCCTTTCACCTTGCAGTTCTTCACCACAGAGCCTAATAGCGCAGCAGCCCTGCAGCTGGACGGATTTCAGCTGCGGTGCAGTGTAAGTTCATCGTTCCAGAGGTCCAGAGATCTACGTCTCACCGGCTTCCCCGCCAGTCAGTTCCTGAGACTTCCGTGACCCCCGTGACCCCAGAAACAACCCGCACCCAGCACTGTCATCCATTTATCTTTGTAAATAAATCCCTTAAAACGCCTTACCTCCTCAGTGTTTTTGCATTTGGGTCAGGCACTTGCAAAAAACCCATGACGGAGGCAAGTAGGAAAGTCGAAGCAAAAACCCTAAAAATGAAAAATAAAAAACAAACACAAAATAAAAATCCTTGAATTATATATTAACTGTTTTTGAAGGTGCTGATGCAAATACTAAATGTTTAAAATGAGATTTAAATAATGCAGGTGTGAGACTGTGAGTTTAGAGGACACACCGTTCCGATTGGGGGTCCCACCAACAGACTAAATGGAAACAGACGGGGACATGACAAAAAAACAGGTCCTTTAAAATGTTACACTTAAGGCCTTAAATTTGAGAAAACATCTTAAAATGAGCAGGGAGCAGTCAAGGATGGCCTGTGAAGGTGAAATGTCCAGTCTCTGTTCAGGCAGACCACAGAAGAGCTCTGGCTCATATCTAAATAAAATACATCACCATAATCTAGCTTGAAATATGAGCGCTTATCCAGATCAGCTGGTGTGTCACCTGATTCGTGACCCCTGAAGGTAAAACAAAAGCGATTTCACCAGATTCCTGACCGCATCATCTAAAGAAAAGTTGGCTGGGGAGCTTCGTGGGTCAACAACAATAATCTTTGACTTCTCATCACTGAATGTGAGAGGACATTGAGACATCCGGGATTCAATGTAGAAATGACAAGATCGAAGAGTAAATACGGCAGTAAGCTCGGTGGGGTTTACTGGCGACCGGAAGTCATCGCCATAAAAATGCTCGCGATGTGAGAAGTAGTTTTACCGGGAATGTCATTGACATAACTTTGCTCCAAACTCCCCCCTTTTGGAACCGGTACCTAAATTTACCTGAAATCCATCTTCGAGACAGTTCAGGCAAGTCCTCTCTCTTAGAAAACCTGTCATCAGAACAAGTCATCAGTTTACACCTTAAATTATAGACCGAGCGTTTCATAACTGGACTAGAAAGGGAGCAGTGATACATACCGGTACTTAACCAGTGCACGGTCATATGTTGCCTCCGCCAGTCTGAAGTGAGACCTGCAAAGCTCAGTATCGATTCCATGTTTGTTACTGGGATGGACATGGTCTTCGAAGCATTCCCTCCGTCCACCGACAACGTCACGAGTCGAAGTTAGCAGCACCCCATTGCCACTCTACAGCGTTGACATTGCACTGCTTTCCCCTCCTGAGCTGACAAATGATGGACCAGAATCTTCCTGAAGCCATTCGGAATTGTTCTCCATGGTCTCACCAAACTCCTTGCACGTATGGAAATTTTGCTTCAATCACCACTGAGGCTGAATCCTGCTTGGCCTGCAGGCAGCTATCAGCCGCTTCCAGAGCCCCACAGGCCAAAAAGACTCAATCGGACTCCCTCTTCAGCTTCATAGCATCAGCCACACCACACACATTACGGCCGACGCTCAATATCATAGAATATTCCTTTAATCGTCCCACAGTGGGGACATTTCAATGCAGGCATGGAAGATGTCACACTTGAACTCAATATCCCATTTCCCCTGGGACATTGTCAAAGTCCTACTGGAGGTGGCAATTGAACCTTTCTGTGACAAGGGACTCAGTCAGACATTCCTAATAGTATGTACTGGCCACTCGAGATCCAACTGCTTTATTTAAAAGTATCAGGTGTGGCATCAGAGAGATCAAGAGATAAGAGTACCGTTATGTTAACTATTGCAAATTTCAGTATTCGGCTGACAGCTTAGAACATCGCTGACTGTTAGCTAGTATGGCAAAGGCTCCATGAATGAAGAACCAACCGTTTCCATCCAGAACAGGAAGAGAGATTTCTTGTTATTGCGTTGAAAAGACAAGTGTTTGTTTGTTGTGCCACCACATGTTGCCACAGCTACAAAAGCACTACCGAAACAAGAAAATTTGAAACATCAACCTTCAGAAATTTGAAGACAGCTATCTGCTGAAATAGAGCACCCCATGGAAGAGAGTCCAAGAGCTGAAATTGGAGTTGAAGGCCCGGTGATCAATTTTCACAAAACATGCTTCTAAAAATAAGGCAGCAAATTAAATGCCATTTTCTATGTCATGTTTTGGTTTAACACAAGAAGCCTTTTACATAAAGAGAGATTTAGGGAAGCAGTAGCTATAGCGACAACCGTTTTCATTCACTTAAAAAACTCAATAAAAGCCGCCCTCCGTGCTGTACTCATTTGACATGTAACAGTGACCGTGAGAGTTGAGTCACCGTCAGAGGACAATGGTCAAAAAGACCACGGAATATCTTTCACTATGATTTGAGCAATCCCTGGACACAGCTCTGCTTGTGTTTGTCAGAATGGCTTTCTTGGATTCTACAACAAAGGTGGTCTTTCTCACTGTTCTCGCAGAGGACGAGAAGTGATATTTACAACGTGTTAAAAGCTACAGTACAGCTGCGAAAATGACATTTCCCTTTCATACACTGGTGTCAAGTACTAATGGGAAACCTGCGATGTGTAGTGTAGTGCTTCATAATGATCCAAATTTTCCTGACGTCATGAGTCAACCCTGTGTGATTGATCAGCAGGCCTTAGCTTAGAAAGTCGTGGACCGTCCTCATGTAATGACACTGGTGTTGAAAGTGGGAAACGTCGCTAGAACAAAAAGCCCGGAAGCAAAAGCTTCCATACTCTCTGCTGTAACCCAGTGCGGAAAAGTGGTGAAGAAATGTGTGCAAGAAGGTTGCAACGGTTGGAGAAAAAGTTTCAGATGTGATGTATTATTAAAAACATTATTTATTCAACCCGGAATAAAAACTCATTGAGATTACAAATCTCTTTTATAGGAGTGCCCTGGCCGAAATGGGAGGAAGCACAACTTGCAAGTAAACGACATTACAAACAACATCAAAACAAAACCATAATCATCACACACTTTGAGAAATAAATAGAAAGTAAATAGATAAAGAGAAAATGCTCAAAAACGTATCAGCAAGAGTGAAAGGTGTGAAAGACGAAGGTGACCCCAGCAATTGCGGTTTAGAGATAGTGGTACTGAGGAAAAGACAGGAGGCACTGCTGGAGGAAGCAGAGGTGAAGATGTTGAGGTTCTCTTGTGAGTGAGGAGGATGGGTAGGATCAGGAATGAGGCCATTAGAGGGGCAGCATGTCAGAGGCTTTGGAGATGATAAGTCAGATGTCATCCCCCTTCCTGTGTTGGTTTCAGCCAGCAAACTGATGACAAAAAGTATGTCTGTCTTGTTCCACTCTGACAAAAGTGCAAACTCAATTCTTTGAAATAATTTTACCAGAATCAAGCAGCTGACCTTAAGTGCACATGTCACCTTTTTAATTTTAGAAAAATTCAAATTAGAGTGAAAAATGTTGTCTTAGTCAAGCTTGGTTGTCTTTAGAGTTTGTGCCGGCTCGTAACTGCAGATAATCTGAATCAAGACAAAGCAGTTAAGAGACAGGAAGAGCAGCCCAGCGAGCCAGATGAGCAGGAAGGCACTATAGCCTTCAAATTCCAGCAGGTAAGCTGGCCCTAGCCACACAGCCTGAGAGAAGAGACAAGATACAAAGGTTCGGTCACATCGAGGTTCTTTTTTCCCAAACAAGGACAATATTCACAGTAACTACTGATTATTTAGTGAACACACACGACTCTGAGCTGACACATACGGAACTACAAAAAAACGAAAGGGATTTTACCTGTCCAGCAAACCAGAGGAGCAGCAGACCTACTCCCTGTTTTATTGAAAGAGTCAGTTGAGGGATGACCAGAGGCAGCAGACACAGGTACCACAGGAAGTACTACAACAGGATCAAAACATCATTACTCCATTTTTAAAACTGAGATACGCAAGAGTCTAAAGGAGAAGGCAAGATAGGCCTCCACTACGTGCTGACATGTGTACCTGAGAAGTACAGACTTTGTTGAAAGAGACAAAGATGGCGGTGTGTAAGAAACAGCAGAAGGCAAGGTCCCTATGAAAAGCCCATGACGTCACCAGGAGAAGGACGAGCTGTGGCAGGAAGGCAGCGAGGCCGAGCCACACACTCCATCCCTCATCTGAAAGAACACAAGGCATCAAACTATAACAAAGGGTGTTTGAGTACCTAAAGCTGTATGCTCATTTTCAGTGTCAGGATGCTGCTCTGCATTTGTTTATGTGGGTGGGTGAATCCCTCAGTTAGCATTCACTTGGAAGCCACAGCTGTTTGGCTTGACATACCTGCGGTGAGGTAAAGCATATAAAAGTATGGAGAGAAGTTGTGTCTGGTGTCTCTTCTGGTTAGATGATACAGGTATGTCTCGTGAAGGAACTCCCAACCATATCTGTCAATGCAAGTGACATAATAGTCATGTTAGTTTGAAAATTCTTCAGGAAACGATGTGCCCATTTAAGTCAATGATATTTTTTATGAACTCAGAAAATATTTTGCCTTAAGTATTTTCTTTAACTATTCAGCAGTATTTTCAATGAAATTGGTAATTGAAGTATGACTAACCAGATTTTAGACTGTCATATGTTGATGTATTTAACTTGTGGTCATTTTTGTAATTAATTTTCTGTGACCAACACAAAAATAATAACAAACGAAAACAAATTCTCTATTTTCGTCCAATTTTTCAAAAAGAGGCTGCTCAGTGCAGCTAAAATGATACTCTTACATGACCAATCAACTAATTTAAATATTACAACCATTTACTGTACTAGAGACATCAAAATCACAAGGGAGGGAAAGTGAAACATTGTGAGCTTGCTGTCTTTGTGCCTCTCACATGTAATAGAAGAGTGCTGTCAAAATACAGAATACGCCTCCAGCCACACTTCCAAAGCGGAACAGCTCTGGACTGAGGAAACTTCCCCAAAACCCAGAGATCCTTCTCCATATCTTATCTCCCTCCTTGTCAGGGGGTGATGTGCGTAAAGTCAGAATGATGGGTAGAGCGTATGTGATAGGGTAGATCTTCATATGGACTGACAGACCATAGAGCAGGCCTGCCCAGATCAAATGCCGGCCTAAAGGAAAAAAAAAACAGAAATGTTAACCAAATCTCTGTAGGTACAAAACAAAAACCTTTTGATTAAAAACACAACATTTAAAAATCAAAGCTTTTCAGTAAAAATGGCGATGGCAATAAATCCTACCCATAATTCATCGCAATGTAAAAGCATTGCAAATAATCATTACTTCTCACCTTCAACACAAAATAACGTCCCAAGTACGAGAACGGCAAGGATGGACTCAGCGTTCCCTCGGCTGGATACTCCCATGGGTAGGGGGTTGAGGAGCCACAGCGAACAGTGTTGTTGTGCTCTCTGATTGTGAAAGACCCTCAACAAAAATCTCAACTTTAGCCACAATGGGGTGTGTTAAAGATATCAAATCTTGAGTTTTCCTACGTGAGTGAACTAACCTCAGAGCTCAGCCCTCGCTGTAACAAGATTCTGAGCATCACCAGTCCTGACAGCACATCACATGTAATGAAGAGGATCTTTCCAAACATCATGTTGAAATAGATGTTAGGGGTGAGCAGCATGGCCAGTAGAGGGGTGTAGCGGTACGTGGATCTGTTGTACGGGGACTCGCCCTATTACAAAGTTTACCACAATTAAAATTTAAATGTGAATGAATATATAGCCGCATTAATCCAGATATATACAGAAAGTACAGAACAGTACAGTGCTGTACAGTGTGAAGTTTTGTATTTTTTTGTCCAGTTTTCAATCCATGACCAATATAAGAAGACGAAAAATAGCCACATCTCCAGATCCGTTGCAGTGTGAACCACAAAGACAAACACAGGGCAGACCATGACATTTAAATTTTGCATTCTGTAAGAATGCAAGGTAGGGAACTGTAGAGTTTAACTTTTATTCCTCAGAAAACAGACTGATTTATTTTAGCACATGGTAGAAGTTAAAATGAAATGTTATATCAACATAAAATTTCTATCAGTGATTGGCATAGGATAGGATAGGATAATACCTTATTGATCCCCATTGGGGAAATTCGGTTGTTGCAGCAGCGACATTAGAAAAAACAAAACAAAAACAAAACAGGAAAGAAAAATACACACATGTATAAATGCATACACATATGCATATATGTCACCATACATGCCCACACACACACACGTATACATACATATATACACACACATTCCTATACCTACGTATAATATATATACACATATACACAAATATACATACACATATACAGATAGCACACACAAGCAAGAATAAATGGAATAAGTGACACAAGGAGCTCTGATAAAACTAAGATGTTATTCAACTTTAGAGCTGTAATAGCTGGAATTGTGGATATCACTTCATCAATAATAAGAAGACCTATATAAAATAAAATGAATGTAAAAAATGATTCCCTGAGTTTCATATACAATATTAGCATAGCTCAACATTTTTGATAAATAGCGAATCAGTAGGTAATATAAACTTCATATATCAAAATTTACTGCAGAATGAGTTGATAATCACGGATAACTTGTCACAGTCGCCGTTCCTTAATTGTACCACCTTGGATGATGTGAGTGAAAATGAAGCGTTAATAACATTCAGTGTTTAAATGATACAAAGTACATTATCTCAATTTAACGGTCAAATATGTAGCATGGTGTGTGTGTGTGTGTGTGTTTAGCATAATATTGCCAACGTGCTTCGTCATCATGTACGTGAGAAAGCGGTTACCTTCGTGATGAACCTCGCAGCATCCGTGAAGACATGGTAGTCTATATCCGTGTACTTTACTGCCATGGTCTTGTCATGAAAGTCTCCGTAAACTACCAGGCCGAGTCGCACAGCGAAGGAAGTCGCGACCAGGACATGTTTTTCTGTCAGCTTGGAAATAACTTTCTCCATGTCTGTGAGAATCTTGAAAAAGTAGATAAGCTAACTTTAGCTTAACTATAGCTAGTTAGCAACCCTTCAAATGAGATGCGTTCACACAGCGACCATCTTCTTCTCGTCATATGTGCAAGTCGGCCTATACTGCTATCGTTTTTGTTGTTTGTTTGTTTTGTTTTTTCCCCCTCTTTGTTTGTTTCTTTTCCCCACGAAAACACTGTGAATTGACACATGAATAAACCCCCGGATAAGGAATTGGGACCGTCAAACACAACAGATAACCAGCGCTCCGTCTGTACTGGAGGGCGAAGTGCGTTTTGTTAAGTACGTATTCCCTACGTAATTGCAAAACTCGGAAAACTAAACACAAATACTAAACCAAACCACTGTTTGTGAACCAATAAACAAAATTCCAGATGCAGAACAAGTACGGAAAAATGAATTAAACATAAAGTGGTATCCTATTTGTGTTCAGGGCAGGGCAGTTTGCTGTAAACTTGTGTCATGTATGGTTATATTTTCCCAACATCATTATGCTGTATTATTACATGTCGATTTTTTTTTTTTTGCCCTGCAATATTCAATCCCAGCGCTATTCAAATAATAAAAATGCTTACAGTAAAAAAAAACCAAAAACCAAAAAGATATATCGAAAACTTGTCAACTGATATGATCAGAGATGAAAATGATGAGATTCTCTTCGGGAGGGTCGGGGATGGATAGGATTAGGAGTGGGGCCACTAGAGGGACAGAACATGTTAGATGTTTTGGAGACTAAAAGCCCCCTGTGTTGGTTTGACTGACTACAAAAAATGCTTTTGTCAGAGACATATGTAAGAGAGTCCAGACCAAGTCGATTTGGACATGTACTGAGGAGAAGTAGTGAATTTATGGGAGACCTTCTTGTCTCAACCGTCCGGGGTGAAAAAGGTAGCAAGAGAGGGACAGACGCAGAGAAAGAGGGAGTCAAAGAGAGCAAGAAAGGGAGAAGAGTCAGACAAAGATGGAGAGTGAGAGTATGATAAAGACAGGGTTTTTTTCAAATGTTGATTAATGTATGACTAGAAAGATACGAGGATAACAGCTGTAATGATACAATCATAACTTTTATACTCCCAATAGAAACAACAATGGCGGACGCCTGTCGAGACAGCTGCAGTAGACCATTCCACGTCCCATGGGAATCCAGAACATGGGAGAGCCCAAGGATTACGGAGAGAATTTGATGTTACTATCATACATTTATGATGGGACATGAATGCAAGCATGAAAGAGTGGGAGGAAGGAGAGAGGAGCATTATTACCAGGCCCAAAACCTTTCCTTTTGCAAAAACCGATGTTAATGTTGGCTCAGGATATCCCTTGGAAAAATAACTAAGGGCAAGCCTAAACCAGCTTTTAAGCTTCATCCTAAACTTCACAGGATCGAGATTAGAAGATGTTTTCACAGAAGAGGAGCTTGGTAATTACACTGTGGCTCCCCCTCTGCTTTTAGTGACTCCTAAGAACCACGGGTAGCCCTGTCCTGGGAGCGTAAAGATCTAACTGAGTGATAGAGTCCTGAGAGTTCTTTGACATATGATGGCACCTGGCCATCATACACACAGGCGAGGAGAGGCATTTTAAATTCTATTCTGTGTTGTAAGGAGCCAGTGCAGAGAAGCCAATACTCATGATATGATCCCACATGCCTACCGCTTCTTATTAGAACATGTGCTGCAGTATTCTGAATAAGCTGGAGATTCTGTAACTATTTAATAGGACAGCCAAGCGAGACAGTTAAAAAGTAAATAGAATTATACGTGACGAATGTTTGTCAAAGATAACTTCAGGTCTGTTACAGTGGTGCTGGAGGTCAATGTGATGCCATCCATCTCAAATATATATTTATAATCCTTTTTATTAGGATTGACAAGTCAGTCTGATGAAATATCACAGTAACACAATGCACATATTGCAACAAAAGACAAGAAGGGAAATACTGATGAACCACACATCTTTATTGTATTTGTAAAAGAATGGATGCAGAAAAAAAAAATTCTGCCAAACTCATGCATTTTTGGACATTTTTGTCTTTGGGTTTGTCTGAATATACAGATCAACAAATTAATAAGTTCCCTATATAACTTGCAAGTAATCTTGCAATGCCCACACTTTCACATGTTATGTGTAGTATGTATGGGAAAGATAAAAAAAGAAACCATTAGGTCTGTGCAGCAAAATAGGGCAATATATGAAGAAATTAAGAAATGTAAAGCAGAGTTTAAAGCTAAAATACACAGTTGATGAAGGCACAGGATTACAAAGTTATTTTTGTCAGGGTAAGAGACAGGAAGGCCGCTGTTTATTGATTAGCTTGTTGCACATCATCAATGGGTTTTCCTGAAGTCTTACTGAAGGCTGATTGACATTTCAAATAATGCTGATGTCCCATGTTGGTGAATTGCAACCACGATGAGCAAAGTGCATGCTTACAGTATCGTGACTAGGGTGAGATGCTTAGATAAATGTTACACTTTTCTATCGTTACAATCCCCAAATGGTTGGACTAAGATTAGGACAAACATCACAGAAGAAAAGAAAAATGTCATGAATTAGCATTAACTACTTTCAGTTGTCCTTGATTCAACCTCTTTGAATAACCATTACTTGGATGACCAGGAATAGTTGACATCAGTTAAGAAAACCTAAAAGCTTCCGCTCATACAAAACACAAATGAAAGACATAGTAAGATTAATTGTAAGTAGCAAGTGGTGATTCTTCCAGTATGATTGAATCAAATGCTTCAGTAGCATGAATGTAAACTTGGGATTACTCCTGACTGCGCTCTAAGGGGAACAGTATCGGCCAGCAAAGAGAATAGTCTTGGAGGGGTTGTGTCGAATGAAGAAGAGGAAGGGTCGATCTGCTACAAAGACAGGAGTAGGCAGACTACAACGCAACATCATGGTGGCACAGGTGGCAGCGGCAGCCTCAGTTCCCTCCTCATTCACCTCCACAAAAGCCTTGTGAATGACCTTTGACAGGACCAGGTCGTTGCCAGGGGACATGCCTGACAGCAAATGAGAAAGAGGTAACGTTGAAATAATTATTGACTTTCACACAAGATTACATTTTTTGTTAAAGAAATCTGAATGTGGAAGTTGCATACAATGCTTTCCATGTCAGGGCTTTTTTTTCCCCCCAAGAAGACAACACTTGTGAAATTTGTTGCCCGAAATATTTGTTGTTGTTGATGTTATATTGTTGTGTTGTGTCCTGACTTTTACGTTTAGTTTGTGTCTGTTTTTGATTACACTGAACCTGAGAGCTGCTATCCCCAAATTCCGTTGCACTCTGTGTGACAACAATAAAAGTCCTGAATCCTTGAAGATTTAAGAGGACACATTCTCTGAAAAATTCTTGTTGTGTGTCTTTACATGCACAATATGTTTTCAGAGTTTGTGACTTTGTCCTACCTGAAAAATTACTCTTTCCCTTGTTGAAAGCGTCCACCATCCCCATGCTGTTCAGGAGGTTCTTCATATCGTACTTCTCCTCCATCTTGAATCGAGGCAGTCCAACCTGGACCTCAATTTCGTCCATCAAGTCAGGTTGAGTCCATTCCACAAAGTTTTCATAGGTCAGCATACTCTCCAGCTGCAGTGTATCAAAGACAAAATTTGTCCCTGTGTTGTTAAATTTCCAGCAAACAAAAAAAACAACAAAATTCTAAACAAAATTTAGAATTTTGCACAGCCGCAAGAGCATGCTCCTTACCTTTTCCAGACCAGTTGAATTGTCCTCCATTGCATTGGGTAGAAAGATGAGCATGCTGAGGTTTTTCCCTTTGTAGGGCATCTCTAGGATCTGTCCAAAAGACGGTCATTAGATCAAAGAAAATACAACAATTCTGCAAAAGTTTTAAGTCAAATATTGCAGGATAGCCTGTTCATTACCTGGCAATTTGCCTCAGGGATGAAAGTGAGAGGGAACTTTGACTTCTGGTACATCATCTTCACAGGTTTAGTTTCATTCTACAATACATAATTTCAAAAGCAAATATGCAATGAGTGTCAACAGCCAAAGAAATAGCTTTGCTGCCCCCCCCCCCCAGTGGTTACCCCTCCCCTCCCCAAAACCCTGAACCTGGCCCTTTTGAAACCGGGGAAAAAAGAAGGGTTTTCCCCGCCCCCAAATGAAAACCCCCGCT
>CAAKHD010013177.1:32830-74805 GCA_901007705.1 Fistularia tabacaria | reverse complement strand
TGGGTATCAATAAAGTAGTATCTTATCTTATCTTATCTTATCTTATCTTATCTTATCTTATCTTATCTTATCTTATCTTATCTTATCTTATCTTATCTTATCTTATCTTATCTTATCTTATCTTATCTTATCTTATCTTATCGGGGGTTGGAAAGTCCTTGATTTTACCTGGGTTATGGCAGAGAGATGGAGATTAAGGTGAGATTTGAAACAATGCTTTTCACCTCCTCCTTTTCAACGGAACACAACCACCCCCCCTGTATCAATGTGGAGCATGGTTAGGTGGTTGAAGGTAAGAAAGGGCTGCAGGATGGCATCCATTCCATACCCATGACACAAGATCAGCTGTGTGGGACATGAACGTGTTCCACCTGAGCCTCAGGTTGGCAGCTGTAGATAATTTCCTGTGACATCCCATCTGTTGAAGCTCTTAGATAAGATGACCATTCTTCAGTTCCATATCCATGGTGAGCCCAACAATAGCCCTACCTCTGTTCAGCAGACGTCAGAGTAAACAGCTGTTAACCAAGCCGTCTTTTCCTCCCTGACGGTGAAACTAAAGTCCATGTGTATCTATGTCATCACCTCACATGACTATGTTTCTGAAAATGTCCTCTTCGGTGCAGGGGAATGTTCATCCCCAGCAGAGACTTTTCCCACAACTCAGCCACATTCCACCTGCAGCAGCTATGTGAAGACTCAGCAACTGTTATCTTCATCATGGACAAAGGTAACAGAGAGCGGAGTGAAGGGATCCAGGAGTCCACGGCATGGGGCCATCGGAATCGCGTCCAGATAAATGCGAGGAAAGCCGGAGAGAAGGTGGTGGATTCCTGCAGGCCCGCATTTTTCCTCTTCTCTCACACCGACTTCTTTTTCAGTTCAACGTCACAACTGAGTCAGTTTCAATCTCTTACTCGAACTTAGCGACTATGACTCGCGGATGATGAAATGTTTTTGGTGTCCTTTACAGGCCCCCCAAAAAATGAAACAAAACACAAAAATATCAAAGGACTTAGATTGGCAAAGAACAACAAAAGTGAAAGGGATTTTTTATAAGACATAAGAAAACATATGAATTAAATGTAAATATGAATGAGCAATGGACATCTACGTTCTTCCTGGATTTTGGATACCTACTGGCACAATTCTGGACTCAGAGGTAAGAATCCTGTGAGCTCATAATAGAGACTCTATACCTTGTGTGTTCTCTTCGACCTTGGCTGTCACCAAGGAGAAGCACGTTACCTGAACATTGGCATTATCAAACAACAGTAAATTGAAATGTTTATTTAGTTTTGCTTTGTTTTGATTGTCATCAGTGACTCAAGATCCATGTTTTTCCAGTTTTGTTTCCCTTGTGTCAAAACATGAAATTTCATTTTTCCTGCAATGACTTACCATGTTCAACCACGATTGCACTCCGTTAGAATACTTCTTTTTTTTCCCGATTGTGAGTTCAATTTTCTTCGTAAAACGATTTGTTTTCGGTTAACAGATTTACATCAACTAATGTGTCGTCAGTAACAGGTTCTTCACTCATAAAAATGTATCAAGTTATACATTTAAAGTGTAATATAGAGTGTAACCGTGGATGGTTTTTCTTCCTTTTTTGGCGGGTTTTTAATTTTTTATTCCATTTTCAGTTTCCAAGGAAAGTAGCTTTTGCTTGCTTGAAAAATACTTACATTTGAGAGCAAGAACGATTCAACAACAACGCTTATATTGATCAAATATTGATCAATATAAGCCTGGATTAGGGTTGGATTACCACAACACAAACCTGGGTAAACTGGTAAGACTGCTACCCGTACAGTCTACTGGCTGGACAGAATTCAGACTGACTGTTTGCCATGGTGAGCTTTCTCAGACGTGTGGGAAAGTTAGAACAGCAAAGGCTGTCCTGAGCACTGTTGGGTTTGAGGCAGCGTTGACAGCCAGAGACGAGCTTTATATTACAAAGATGTATTCAGGCAGCTGAAGATTGAACGCAGCTTGGCTGGTAAGGATGATTGGCCTTGCTTTTCCTGGAATACCTGGAAAATGGAAAAGTCATCACTGAGCATTTGCATCCACAATGATGAGACGACAATTCAGTTCAAGAAATAAAATAAAATAAAACGCTGTTAACAATGAGTAAACCGGCAGACTTGCTCTTGAAGTCAGACAGTTTTCAGATCACAAATGTTCTTAAAAGGAGAGCCTTGCAACTTTTTGATGTTGACAGAATATTAAGGTCAGACACAACCAGTCAGTCAAACCGCCAGTATGATTATTTTTGAATAACCACCTTTAACAAATATTACAGGGGTTGACTGGTTCACTGAATCTACATCCGAATCCGAAGTCGGGTTTGCATCTGCGATTGCTTTGGATTTGGCAAATGCGACTGTTGTTGTGCTTCTGTCCGGTTTGGTTCCTCTGCCCCAGCGAGGCCAAGACTCCGTAGGAGCGGAGAACAGGGTTAGAGCTATGGCTATTACGATCATGTCAAAGTTCAACATTCACGTATGTCAATATCTCTATCTATATCTTCAGCTATATTTGCATGTGTGTGTGTGTGTGTGTGTGTGAGAGATGCAACATGCACCATATTGGTCCCTCCATGCGTCTTTTCCCTGCACAGCAGAAACCTTCTACGGAGTGTAACTGCTGTGCACATGACCAATATGCTTGAATTAGACATTTTGCAACACTCTTGTTTCTCTTGCCGTGTGTGTGCGCATCGATCTATCGATCAGGACAGCAGCAAGGCGCACAAGAACGTACATGTTTTGTTGACCCAAGTCAACATTTTACTCCATTTGTAGAGCACGATTTCTGAATAACTGTCAAGTGCTGGTTGTCTGTGCCAACATTATTCTTAGTGAAGTTGTGAAGATTCCACTTGTTCTTGTACAGTAACAGGTATGTCGTTCTCTTAAAGAGTTGGCAGTGAACGGTTTGCCTTACTATATGTTCTCTCCATGACTGAGATGTCACTTTGCCAAAACAGACGTGAACGTGAGCCCAGACACGATGAGTAAAATATTCAGAGGGATTGTGAAATGGACAAAATAGGAGTGGCCCAAATTTCATCCCATGAGTTTGACTGAGCTGGAAAAAGCCACACCCTTTCCAGCAAAATGTTCTCAAAAGAAAAGATGGCAATGGAATTGCTTCTCATAACTGCAAACAGGCTTAATTTGACTTGAAAAGTAGGTGTGACCCGTCACATATTTGCTCCATGATGTGGTGAACCACCGTACTGCTCGCTGATCATGTCTCCAGTTTTGTCCGGACAACGACGTTATTGCCGTGGTCTATTATTTGGATTGACAGTCCATTATTACGGCTCTTTGGTTCTGATCTTGTTATTCAGAGTTTCATGATTCATATAATTTGCTCCGTATGTAGTTATTAAAATGCGTTCTGCAGGCTTCCTATGGGGTCACATTCGTTGGTTGAGTAGCTGCACATGTCCATTCAACATACTGCTTGATAATTTCCATCAATCCAGTTCATGCGGAAAAAGCTTATTACTGCTTATGATCCAAAATGGGACGTGTGGATTGGACAGACACATTCGGTCCTTCGTCCCGGTCCCGGCTTCCTCTGACTCATCCCAAATGACGAGTCAGCAAGGTGAAAGTTCTTCAGCGAAAATGTCGCTTGGCATGTCTTGTACAAAAACATTTTATCTGACTTTTAACATTTCATCCAGACAAATCCGACTTGCTCTCTACATGGACAGGATATACGGCGCGATCGAGAATAATGCTGGGTGTGTGTGTGTGTGTGTGTGTGTGTGTGTGTGTGCATGTGTGTGGGTGACGAGCACCTGTCGTGCAGGAGTGAACTCCGGCATTCTCAGCCACGGCTCACAGTCCCTCGCACGTCCCTGCGTCCAGAGGTCTGCGTCTCGCTGGCTGCCTCTCCAACGATGACCCGGACCCAGCAAAGCCCTCGCTTTCTGAGTAAATCCTTAAACACCTTATGTCCTGGGAGTGTCCTTGCATTTGGGTCAGATACCTGCACTTCATGACATTTTGACAAAAGACCACATGTTAAATGGGCAAATATTAAGATATTATAGCAAGCCATACCACTCTAATCAAAAGACACACTCTTAAATTCAGTATTTTATAATCCTTTTAGAGATATGATTCTTGTCATATTCATTTTTGTACATATACCTCATTGTGCAACGTGAATCATTCACCAGAGAGATCTACTTTTGTTTCGTTAAATGTCAAGAGTAAATGATAAGTGAGCTTGCTATCATTTTGCCACCTTTACCCATTTTGGCTAACAAAGATATAAAATATGATGGAAGACTTAAGATTTCCAAAAAGTTATAAAACACACAAGATAGAAAGTGTTTTTTTAATCAGTCAAAATGAAAGGTTAATGTAACTGTGTCACACAGTTGTTACATGAACATGGTCCCGACAACAACTTTCTCAACAACCAATGAAAAAAAATTCATCTGAAAGAAGCCACTAGATTTTTATGCGGCACCTGCAGAGTGTTTAGCTAATGCGAATTTTCAACTCCTGTCCCTGGTCGAGCTTTTCCCTAAACAATTGCCCCCCTATACGATTTACCAGTGCTGTAAACTTCATGGTAAATTGAGTGAGTTAGTCAATTTAACTTGAAAACCACATAACACAGCACTTAATATGGAGCCTTTGCGGTGGATGTCATTTGGTTGATGTCGTCACTGGGGACTCGTGCAGACTTAGTGAGTACAGTAGAGCCCCACTGTTAATTAAACAGGACAAGAACCGATGCTCTTCATCCTGAATATGGTTACAGTCATCTTCACTCCGTTGATTCATAGTGAAGTCCTGCAATTGTTCTTGAAAGTACTTCAGCCAATCCAAGACAATTATTGTTTGTTTAAAAAAAAATCAAACCCTTGATTAACTGTTGTAAACCTGGGATGGTCGCCATACATCACCCATTCCTCTCTACCATCTATCTATCTATCTATCTATCTATCTATCTATCTATCTATCTATCTATCTATCTATCTATCTATCTATCTATCTATCTATCTATCTATCTATCTATCTATCTATCTATCTATCTATCTATCTATCTATCTATCTATCTATCTATCTATCTATCTATCTATCTATCTATCTATCTATCTATCTATCTATCTATCTATCTATCTATCTATCTATCTATCTATCTATCTATCTATCTATCTATCTATCTATCTATTTATGATATATGATATATTGATGCAGCCTCAGCGTGGACAAAAGCCAGTGTCTCTCTGAGCTGGACCCAAGCCTGAATAAATGCAGAGGGTTGCAGTGGGAAGGGCATCCAAAAAATGTGCCAAAACCAAACATGCGAATAGATTGGTCGAGGCCGGGGTTAACGACGATGGCCGTTGGCGGCGATAACCAGGGTACCTGTGGGTCGAAGAAAGAGAGGAGGAAGGCAGAAGCGGCGAGAGAAGAGGAAAGGAAAGAGTCCGGGACTGAGAGGAGGGACTTTGAATATTGAGACGATATCAGGAAAAGCTAGAGAGTTGGTTGGCATGATGCAGAGAAGGAAGGTGGATATACTGTGTGTTGAGGTGACCAGGAGCAGGTTTTAAGTTGACTGGAAGAGAGATGGAGTAGGAGTTATCTTGAAGGAGGAGTTTGTGAGGAGTGTTCTGGAGATGAAAAGAATGTCAGATAGACTTAAGAGTCTGAAATTGGAAATTGAAAGTGTGATGTTCAATGTTGTTATATCTATGCCCCACAGGTGGGATGTGAGTGAGAGGAGAAGGAGAAGTTCTGGAGTGCATTAGATGAAGTGATGCAGAATATCCCCAGAGATTAGAAAATAGTGGTAGACTTTGCAAAAAGGGTCAAAATGGCTAGTTTTTTTTTTCTCCAGAAAAGGCACAAACATAGGGTAACTTCGTAGAACGGAGGTAGGAGCATGCAGGTAGACCACATCTTGTACAGATGAACTAACGGGAGTACAGGGAGATGCAGCGCAAGGTAAAGATAGAGGTTGCAAAGGCAAAACAAAGGGTGTATGATGACTTGTATGCTCGGTTGGACAGTAAGGAGGGAGAGAATGATTTACACATGTTATACATGCAAAACAGGGAGATAGACATTGAAAGGATGTGCAGCGGGTTCAGGCGATTAAGGGTAGAGAGGGGAATGTATTGACAGATGCTAGAAGAATGATGGGAAGATGGAAAGAGTACTTTGAAGAGTTGATGAATGAGGAAAATGAAAGAGAGCGAAGGTTAAAAGAGGCGAGTACTGTAGACCACAAAGTAGCAGAGATGAGTAGAAGTGAAGTGAGGAGGGCATTGAAGAGGATGAAGAGTGCAAAGGCAGTTGGTCCAGATGATAGGACATGAAGTTAGTTAGTGTGAGAGAACAGGATGGACACAATAGGGTTGGATGGAGGAGGTTTATTCTGAAAGGAAAAGCTGAAAGGAGAAGAAGATGAAGAAGAAGGAAGGGAAAAAAAAATGAAAAAATATATATAAACATATATATACACACACACACATACACACACACACATACACACACACACATACACACACACACACACACACACACGCCTCACTCTCTCCTGGCTGCAGTAACAGTTTGTCAAGGTGGCGTTCATTGATTGTTGGAACAGAAAACACAGCTTTTCTCACACTTTATTTTCTGTGGGGAATACATATATATATATATGTATATTTACACACATGCACACACCAACTATTACAATGAAAAGAGCATTCAAGATATGGCAGTGTGTGTACACGTCATGTGGTCATCCAGCCTTTAGGTGGCGCTGTCGCTGAATCGGGGATTCTACATATGCGGTCCTCGGACTGCGGACGGGCCTGAAACGGATACATCCGGGTTCTGCAGACAACTGGGAAAAGAGGCGGAGGAGTGTTTTGGATGAAGAGCACCAGGACAATCAAACATCGGGCTACTTATGTACGATCAAATCTTACATGACGGGTTATAAATTAGTTTTAATACGGTAAGTGAGGTCTGCTCACAACACGTCATCTCAGCATTGTCCGCACAGGCTGCTTTTCGTTGCTTGTTCTCCAATTCGAACGAGGGAACACGGTGCTGTGACACACCGCATAGGAAAATGCGCCTACTTGAGATTGCCTTTCTTTACCTGGCTGAATAAATTGTCACAGCGATGTAACAGACATTTGTCAGTTGATAATCAGTCATTTACACGCATTTCGGCATGAATTATATTTTTAACAGATTTACTTATGATCTCATACAGCGCGATTCGATCGGCTGTTACACGTCCTTTAACCAATGTAGAAGGCATGCTAATTCAGCTGTGATGTTAGCTTCTGAGCGACATTCCACAATATGTTTGAATTTTTGTAAGCACAGCTGTTCAGTCACATTCTGCTAAACCGAGCCGTCAAATGTACATAAACCGAGAAATCTTTGACTTGAACTGTCGGGCCTGACTAGCTCCTGTCTAATACTAAACAACTGTGTTAGATTTTACTTCTCAGCAATAAAGTTAGAAATGACAGGCTCCTCGCTGTTTTCCCTATACGACTTAAAACCAGCCAAAGGGACACAATTATAAAGTGTAAACACAATCTGATTGTTTATTCATTGAACCCCCCTAATGTAATGAATCTAATAGTGGTTAACATGCCTTATATACATTGTAACTTGATGTCGAGTGAGATGCTCTTAAAAAATTACACATTATACTGTGTTTGCACATCTTCTTAACCCTTCGGCTACTTTGGTCATGGGTAGCCACTCTTTTTATCGTGGTGTGTTTTGTGCTTGCAGACATAGGGCCCTAAATAAGTCATTCTCAACTTCTTGGACAGGGTTTTCAGAGTCTTCCAGCGGTCCCTCTTGAAGCTCCTGCTTGATTTATCGTTGATCAGCAAAACAGAAGCGAGTGGTCACTGTTTGTGCTGTTGACAACAGCAGCAGTAGGCAGGGCAGGAGTGGACACATCAGGAGGATGGCATCACCCTTTGTGCCTGTCCCTGTGCCCTTGGACAGAGGCTTGTCACGAAGTGAACACAAGCCAAGGCGGCCGCAGCGGGCTTCTTCACTCGGCAGCGTCTCAAGCAGCTTGGAGTCCTCATCTCCTGTCAGGGTGGTCGGGGAACGCGATGAAAGGGGATTTGAAAGGACACAACATCTGTCTGGTAGTACGGAAAGAGTGGGGCGTAGCCAGACTCCACCGCCGGTCTCCTGCCCTGTGACACAGGCTAGAATGAATGGGACTCTTGAACCCACCATGGAGTACTCGGGCTGCCCTCGCTCCATTTCGGACCCAGCAGGGAGCCAACAAGGAGAGGAGAGGCCCATCACCCCAACAGTCCTAGGATATGAGGTCATGGAGGAGAGAGCCAAGTTCACGGTACGAAAAAAAAAAAAAAGGAAAATTAGTTTAGAGGACTTCCTGACAGGCTTGGGGTGTTTTTTTGGAGGATATGACAACAGTCCTAAGCTATCAGAGATTTTTGATTTTCCCAAAACCATATCGACAATCCCTCCCCTCTGCGTCCGATGAATGTCTCATCTCTGCTGCAGGTGTATAAGATCCTGGTGAGGAAGACTGCGGAGGAAAGCTGGGTTGTTTTTAGAAGGTACACAGACTTCTCCAGACTCAACGACAAGGTGTGTCTCCATCTCAATTTTGTGATCATTTGGGCCCCCATTTTGCTTCCTTACTTTTTTTTCTTCGAGCTGGTTTTCTTTTGTTCTTGGGTGCACAGTGGAAGCGATTAGAGCTACACAAAGCAACCACTGTTCCCAAAGAGCCAACTCATCAAAACTAACAAGGGAATCAGACATGTGGCTCCAGGAAGGATAGTGAGGTCACAGGTTTCTGGAGGATAGAATTAAATCTGTGCTAAGACAATTAGTTTCTTCCAGAAACGGACTGGATGACCTATCTCGCGTTACACCCCTTGTAAAACCTGAATGTTAGCAATGACATGCAAAGAATAAGTGCAAACATTTTCAGAAGCGCTTCATGTTTCCTGCCTGAAGCATTAGTCACAAATGATTGACTTCACGTGAACTAGTAGTTTACCTTGGTATTGTACTTGTACATAGTCTCATATAGTACACTTAATACCACAGATTCAGTTGTTTCTGTCAAAGTAATAATTTCTGCGTATGATAGATTTTATTTGCACAGTTGGAACCAGCCGCCCCCTTCCCAATTTGAAAACAGAGTCTCCCAGACCATTACTTGTGAAAAAAAACATAGTGTCATTGTTCTGTAGACTTAGAATGGGTGACAAGTGTCCATGACACTTGCGCTGCGTGAACCTCAATTTAAAAGTTCCTCGATCCTGTTTACACCATAACGTTGCATTTCCTTTAAAATTGGGTTGTCAACAGCTTTGAGGTGACTGACATTAACGTTGAGTTGATCCCTTTGGAAGTTGAATAACTGTCATTGTTCAACGGTAGTAAATACCTCTGTGGCGTTGTTATTTTGCAAGCTGTAAGCTTTTAGCTCACTTAAAGTTTAATGCATCAAAATATGCCATGACCTCCGTGTATACTCATCCTTATCCTTTTGAGTGCTGATTTGACCAAAAAGTTGAATAGACTCTCACATTTTCACTAAAGAACCAAAGGCTACAGCTAACAACTAAAGTGTTTGTCTGTTTATCGTCTTTTTAGATAATAAATATGCAGTAGACCTCAGGAAATGGACTGGTTGACTTACTGCTGTTCTGTTATCATTTTGCATCAGTATGGAGAAATGTATGTTTATGGAAGGTGCTTAAATTTCTTCTTTCTTTTGTTTTTTCTTTCTTATGTTCTGAGTAACCTTTGAACCTTTCATTTTCTCTTCCGTTTTTTCTGATAAGTAGATGTCATAGCATTTAATAGTCTGTCAGTGTTGCGTATGCAGTTTAAGCCAACCAGGTTTTGCAGTGTGTGAAGAAAGGAAACAAGGCAAGCCCAGGATGTTAAATTACTTTTGTAAGTTCAGCAAAGTCTTGAAAAATTGTCTTTGTAAGTCAAATCCTAGTTTTTTATCCTTGTTTTTTAACCTGCATTTTTTTGCAGGTTAGCAAGTGGTGATTGATTTTTGTTTGGTGTCATTTCAGTTGGTTATTTTCCTGAATTACACCAACATCATTTCACACATGTTGACTGTAGCTCACTTTGAGCTCACCCACTTGGAGGAAGTGACACTGCAGCAGTGTGGGAACCCCATTCTACACAGGGTGTCTTAGCAGTATGCCACTGAGGAGTATTGCCATATGTTGAAGCCGGAGAATTGCACTTAAAATTGTCTCCCAGTCATTCATCTTACCCCTGGATGTGGGGTTTGAGCATTTTATTGTTTGAGGAAAATCTGCTTTGCGGTGTTCAAGGGAGAGATAAAGATGATGTAGTCTGATAGACAGGAACTTTAAACTCAGATATCCAGTATTACTCTAAAAAAACAAGCCAGTCAGGCCTCCAACCTTGATCCTTATATTTGCTGAAGTCGTTGTTGATACATAGTTGCTATTCCAATTAGTAATCGATCTTCATCAATTCACTACACTGAAGAAATTACACTTCAGTTTCAAGACAATCACACCGCTGTCTTTTTTTTTGGGGTCTCTTCCACAATGTTTCCAAACCATCCATCGTCTGCCGCTCATCCTGCAGTCAGGGTCGCGGGGGAACGATCTCCCATCCCAGCTGTCATCGAGCGAGAGGCGGGGTTCACCCTGGACTGGTTGCCAGTCAATCGCAGGGCCACGTACAGACCATACAGACCAACAACCATTCACCCGCTCACTCATTCGGGGCAATTTTCCCAACTTTTCCAATTAACCTGCTGCATGTTTTTGGACTGTGGGAGGAAACCGGAGAACCCGGAGGAAACCCACGCAGATGCGGAGAGAGCATGCAAACTCCACATTTTCCATTCTCCAGACTTTTCGGAATCAAACCGGGGTCCTTCGTGCTGTGAGGCTGAAGCGCTAACCACTGCGCCACCGTGCAGCCATGTTTCCAATCCATGTGTGTAAACATTTTTTGCTTGTCGGCAGGAAATTCTCACTTTTAAATTGACAGGCTGTGACATGGACAACAGCCCAGAGAGGTTGCTTTGCTAAATTTCAAAGTTGTCGAAAATTCTGTTCCCCTAATTTCAGCCACTAAGATATAACCCAGGATGTAAAGTGGGAGCGTAAACCTTTTAATTCAGTGATGGATAGACTTTTAAAAAGGGGCATATGACCCCTTCACAGTACAGAGAAGGAGATTATGTCCTTGGACATCCCTTCGCTATATGCTTGTCCAGACATGCATCCCTCTCTGGTCTTTTTTGAAACTTCATTGCAAGACGTACCACTTCTCAAGTACCAAAACTGCACTGCAGTAGTTTTTCTGTCCAGCTTCTCTTGATTTACCCCAATCAATTCGTACGTCCAACAAGTTGCCCTTGACAAGCAGGGAACTTCTGTCTGAAAGGAGCAGTTTTAACTCAGTTGGACTCACCAGAACATTTTTGGTCACTCTTCTCATTCCCTTGTTTGGCAAATCCATTTGAGATGGGTATTTCAGTCTCAAAGTATGGCGTGTGAGTAGACTGAAGACTAATGCTATGTCACACTGTAGGTAATAGCCAGCCTCAACTCGAAATGTTTTCAATAATCAAGAATCTTTTTTGACACTTTGCTTTACATCCCAGGTCATGCAGACAAATTGAGACAGTTTCTCTGGGGCTCAAAGACAACACACCATACGCACACCTTTCACGCTCCAGTAACGTTTGCCTGATGGCAGCAGCTCAGAGTGTTTGCGGAGAGGGTGTGAGGCGTCCCTGTCAGTTGACAGAGCTCCGCTCCGACGGTGGCTCTGGAAAAGAACCTGGACAGAGGGGAGGGCAACTCCAGTGATCCTCTCCAGTCCTCTCACTATCCTCTGCAGGGGTCTAATGTCTGCCATACTGCAACTGGAGTACAGTCGGAGTAGCAGATGCAGTATGTCAGGACACTCTCGACCACATCTCTGTAGAAGGTAAAGGACACCGACGAGGATGGGAGTTGGACCCACGCGCTCAGAGCACAATGAATTAGCAGGCTTAACTAATCTGTAGCTCTTTGTTTCTAGCTCATTATTACTAGAGGCAACTACTCAATGATTCTCCTGCCGATTGCTAAACCCCATATCAAGGTTGCTCAAACAGTGTTTGTGGTTTATCTGATAGTGCTTTGAAGCGATGAAGTTTCGTGAAGTATAAAAAACACTTGGATATCATTTCTGAGTTTTTCAGAAACAGACAAAACGAGGCAGTGCCTCCGATGGCGGTGGTCTTCGTGGCCATCGAAGACATTGCGGCATGTGGTTGGAGAATTCCTCTCCCTGGTTCTACCGATGCAATTTTGCCTGCTCGTTCCTTTCACTGGTCGTATTTGGGCAGACTGGGCAACACTGCTTCCCGGCATACTTCAACCGGTACTGTTCCGTTCACTGCATTTGGCTATGCATCCTTAAGCTACACAAGAGCGGACTGAAAATTGCAAAAAATGAATGCAAAGGATCGGAAGAAGGCCCGCTTCTCCCTCCAGGGGTGAATATCCAACCTTTTTTTTTTTTTTATTTATTTTTTTTTAGTGTAAGTGTTTTAGTGGAAGTTTCTTTCCCTTTCCCTCCATTTATTGGGTACATATACAAGGCTAAGCAAAATTTCTGTAATGAATTATTGAGGAATAAGATAAGGAGAATTGAGGTCAAAAGTTACATCAATTACTTGCTCATTGCACATAAAAGTTTCGGACTAGCCACTCTTAACACTCAAAGAAATGGCAGCAAACCTGGTCAGAGTGTTTTTACGCTGGTTTTCAGTAGCAGCCCTGGCTCTCCACATTTTATGGGAGAAGTTTCAGTAGTTTTGACTTCACCAGTCATTTCCCCCTCTTAAGTTAATACACATGACTTTGGTAAGGCATGCAACTGCGAGAGTTACGAGGCTAAATGCTCGTACACGCCAACCCACCACCTGCTGATGCTTCCAGACAAAATGACACCCCGGTCTGCTATCAGTATAGTATTTCCCAATGCTGAACATATGTGTTGATACACTGGAGACATCCTTTGGGAATTTAACAACTTTTAAATATTATCATGAAGTAAGGAATACAGATAGAGATGGATGTTGGCATGGTAAGCCTTAAAGTCTACATTATATCCAGTTAGTGGAAGACCATGAGCAATAGGTTTATGTAACAATTGAGACAGCCACCAGGCCAGCGATCCACACACTTTAGTCTTAGCTCATTTAGAACAAGCCTAAGAGCATTCTGCATTAAAACTGCAGTGCACTCCATGAAGCATAAGATGAAATTAAGTTTGTTGCAATTTCACAATACATTTTACTTTGCAGTCATAAAAGTGTTACTATTATCATATTCACACACACACACACACACACACACACCTCCCAGTTTGTCATGGTGGAGTTCATTGATTGTTGGAACAGAAAACAGCTTTTCTCACACTTTATTTTCTGTGGGGAATAGTTTCTCTCAATATATTTGTGTAAAATGAGATGAAGTGAAATCATGCAGATCTGTTATCATATGCTGATGGATCATACACTGGCAGCTAGAGGGATAAAGAACTAGAGAGCTTGTCATGAACTATCCAGCAATCACGAGTGTATGGAATTGGGGCATTTGACAGCCTTAAAGTAACAATGTATATATATCTATTTCAATTTTACCAAGCAAAATAACATCAGTTGAACAAGCAGAAAAAAAAGACACAAAAACAGCTGCTAAACCTATATTAGAAAGATGTTAACATGTCGGTTGTCTTATTTCTTGAATAAACAATGTGAAATGTTATCAAGAGTAATAATGTATTTCAACCCGGATCCTTTAAGTTGGTAAGTCTAGTCCCATGGACACTGAGTAATACGACGTGTCCCCTTTCCATCTGGCTTAGTCTGCAGCAACCCTCCAAAAATCATGCCAATGTCTCTGCCTTTCACGCACTAACCCAAGATTTCCTAATACTTTAAGAAGTATTAAATATAAAAACAGCTCACAAATTTAGACCGTACAGGAGTGTTATGGAGTCTGTACTTAGCAAGAAAGAAAGTGTTATGTTTTCGGGACAGATTTAAATTGGAGGCACTGATCTTGGAAGTCTTAATTTGGTTTTGATTTACCACAATAATAGTCAGATATTGGCCTTAGTAAAAAGCTTTGAAAAATGAAACTGCTGACACTACATCGTTTGTCCACCAGAGAGCATTTGAAGTTTAATTTTCCTCTTAAAGGTGCTACTCACTATGTAAAGGGTGGTCACAATAAATGAATTTCCAAATATAATAAGTTGAAAAATATGACTGCAGTTTAAGAAATAAATGGACAAATAAGGAGGATAGATGCTTAAAGAATCACTAGCATCAAAGATGCCATGTTAAGCCGCTAGGAGTTGGAGGTGGACAACACTCAACATACATTTATGTGCTTGTTTTGCTCCAGCTCCAGATGCCTTCTTGAGAAGTGGAGTGTGTTTCCTTAACATGTATTGATTACCATAATTCCTCTGCTTCCTGACACTGCACGCACCACACTGATCCCTGCGTCATGTCTGTGCACATCAGAAACCTTGTATTGAGCATAGCTATTGTGCATAACGTCCATGTGCCTGAATTAGACACAACTGTAACACTTTGCTCTCTCTTTCTGCGTCTGTGTGTTTTTTTTTTTTTTTTGTGTAGCTAAAAGAAATGTTTCCAGGATTCCGTCTCTCACTGCCACCCAAAAGGTGGTTTAAAGATAACTATAACAGCGACTTCCTGGAGGACAGACAGTTGGGGCTGCAGGCTTTTTTGCAAAACCTGGTTGCACACAAGGACATTGCTAACTGGTACGTGACGTGATTATGCTGTATAAGCAACTTGTCCTTTAAACTGCCATTAAATGCTGCCGTGTTTTCCAGAGATTTGCTGCCCTTATTCACGTCATTTGGAAGAACTAAACATTTGGGATGCTTCTTATTATTAGCCTGTATATTCCAGGAGCTTCACATGTTTACAGTCTCTAGCATCCTCATACATGATGAGTGTACACGTCTTGATGTGTGTGAGGGTTCCCAGTCATCCAGGTCCCGGTCCATAGTTGTGAAATCTTATCGTGGCGACTGGACCCTCTTTAGTAGAGGCTTCTTCGATTTTGATGTGAAGCAACATCTCGGTCGAGAGGTGGAACGTCTTCGAGAAACTACACAAAGTCCGGCTGCTAGGATAAGATTTCAAAACCATACACAGCTTGTTATATACAAATGTATATTTGTCTGTGAAAACGACGCTTCTACCAGGAATAACCTCATTCCTCATTATCAAGTTGTTTCTGGTGGCCCATAATTTTGATGTTAGTCCATTCTCTTTCTTACAGTATGGCTGTTAGAGAGTTTTTATGTCTGGATGACCCACCTGGGCCCTTTGATAGTCTCGAAGAGAGCAGGGTAAGTGTGTGCATGTGATCATGTTTGTGCAGATCTGCAGATGTCTGCATCTCCTCGATATACAATTTTAGCTCTCAAAATATCCCCATGTTTATCTATTACACATTTCTGGAAACACGAAAAAAAACATTTTTGATCTCCACACTGTGTTAAATGAAAATGCTACAAATGACCATGAGGGACCTCCTGCGGCACTCTGTCTAGCTGGACTGAAGATGTTAAGGAGTCATTACATTTCACACACATTTTCCCCTGGTTTAAATTACCGTCCTCTTTTTACATATTTTTAGCATATTGAAAAATCTCCCCCCCTTGGGCAGCCCTGATGGGTAGCGAAATCCCATCTCTGACCCCTGTCAAACTCAGAAAAACCCTTTTGAAGTAGCTAAAGCCTTGCGATTAAAAATACATTTTCACACTTCTTGGTAACTTGTTCTGATTCATTGGAGTGAAAAAAAAAAAATCTGATAAGATTCTTCAGTTTCCCAACATCCATACTATACTACATTTGTTTACATGATTACTCAGCAAAAGGAATCATTTCATCAGGAGAATTACCTTTTGTTTTTGTTTTATCAGGAGTTAAAATGGTCCTAGTTCCTATATAGCACAAGAATTGTACTTGAATAATACATATGCAAATATTTATGTCCAGTATTTTCCACTCGAGCGTTTAAATGTATATATTCAAATTGTATGGGTAAACTGTTGGCAGATAGTATTGGAAAACCAGCAGCTGCCAATGGAATACGGTGGTCCCCTGTCTACAGAACCATGTAAAGACCAACCCCTCATGTTCTGAGAATGGGATATTAGTATGGAAGCCACCAGACAAGTGTTCTTTTTAAACCTTCCAGAAAGTCTTTACTGCCACTGACAAGCAATCAAGCACTGAAATATGAATGAAAAGTGACATTATTCACACATTATGCACAAACAAGAGTTAAACGCAATGACAGACAGAGCCTTGGCAGTCCTACAACCACTCCTTAGAAAAATTATACAGATGCTTTTATTATCTTCTGACATATCTTAAAACTGAGTCTTAAATAAGTTTAGAAATAATTTTCTCAAAGCGAATGATTGCATTTAGGAAAGGAAATGCTCTCTGAATAGTTACTGTTTGATTACTGCTTGCAGCTCTGCTGCTGGATCTGTTCATCACAATATTTGAGCACTGGAAATAAAACGGGTAGCTAGCCCTATTTCTCATCATTTCAACTACAGCACAGTAGAGATTCACATAAACCTGATACTGGGCCGCTTCAGTATTTAGTTTCCAAATAATCTCTTGGCAAATTCATTAAGATACACACAGTTCAATTTCCATTAAATTACATGATAAAATCAAAGGTTATCATCATGAATCTGGGTAAATTTTGCACCTTACTATCCTTTTCCTTACTCATCAAACCTTACCTCTCATGGTAACCTTAGTATTGTTTTCAATAACGCCTACAATTCAACCAGTTACTTAGGTACGATCGTGTTCAATATATCTTTAGAAAACTATTCCAAAATTGTACATGGAGTCAGAAATTTCAATTAATTCAACAGGAAAACATAATGATTTTTAAAATGTTTTCATTGGCCTAATATTGAAGTCGATTTTATATTCAATATTTAAGTCCTTTAAAACACCTACGTATAAGTACAACAGTATTTTCCTTTAAAAAAAAAATGAATCTGTTATTTTTTGAATGCATGAAACATACTTTTAGTCAAAGTCTTTTTAAAAGCCTAATTATTACTAGCTCTGACATGGATGAAACCTACATCAAGTCAAAATGTCTGTTTCATTTAAACCCAAACAAGCTGTCACAGTGTGCTTTCTTCAGGTAGAAACTGAGTGATGAACATCCTGCCATGTATAAGCATATTGGCAAACCTTTTACTCACAAGACAGCATTTATGTCATTGGCTCTGATGGCCCTCAGGTCCTCTGAGGCGGTTGTATGTGCAGAGATTGGCCAAATTATTTGGAATCACAGACTTTAAAAAACAACT
This sequence comes from Fistularia tabacaria, assembly GCA_901007705.1. Taxonomy (NCBI): domain Eukaryota; kingdom Metazoa; phylum Chordata; class Actinopteri; order Syngnathiformes; family Fistulariidae; genus Fistularia; species Fistularia tabacaria. Next base: position 57,334 of record CAAKHD010013177.1, on the reverse strand, counting down.
TGTCTCAACCAGCCACATAGATGCAGGAGACAAAATCTCTTATCCGGAACAGCTTCTGCAGGCATTGTGACGTGTGACAAATCTCCAGGATTTGCCTTGACCTTTTAACGACCCCAAATCTTCATCTTGATATGTAAGATGTATGAAATGGATTATCTTGCCCAAAAAAAACACATTATTGGGCCAAAACTAAGAGTGAGCACACGCATCAAATATTTGAATTATTAGACACGCATGAAAGGTCTTTAAAAGTATTGCCTTTATATTTTATTCTATCGTAGTTTGTTATTATTTGGTAACAAGGGCAGGCTCTTATTTTTCTTGAGGCAGTAAATGATCAGTTTTCCTGCATTAGATACAGTAAATGGCCTTCAAAGTAAATTTTTTATAGAACTACATATATTATACATTATATAAAAGTTTTTTTTTTCCTCACAAAGACACCTTAACCAATGATTTGAAGTACTTAAAAAAAGGATATGCTCTGAATGGCAAAACGGAACAAATGATGCATTATAAATGTCTTTTATGTCGAGAAAATACCTGCTTCAAAAACTTTTTCTGTTCATCCATTGCTTTAAATCTTCAATTATTACCTTCGACGGAATTCGGTATCGTAGCCGTCCTCCGCCTGTCCTATTTCTCTCCCTCTCCTTTGAATCGGCAACAAATATCCTCTGTCCCATCATGTGTTGTTGCCATCATTCAGGCATTTTGTGAGACTCTGGAGGAGAGCAACTATCGTCTCCAAAAGGAGCTGCTGGAGAAGCAGAAGGAGATTACGTCCCTCAAAAGGAAACTGGAGGAGAGGGAGCAAGCTATTCTTCTACTGGAAAAGCATATGAAGTGAGCAGATATGCAAACACACACACCTCTTTATAGCGTCTAAAATTAAAAAGCTGTCATGCATGTGTGCGCACTTTTCTGTTTTTTGCTACTTGTCACGTGTGCGCGTCTGTGTCTGGTTAGCGGCGAGTGTGTGAGCTCGGAGTCTCCGTTGGGCCTTTCAGCTCAGGGAAGTGAGGGCAGCGCAGACGCGGAAATGGAGTCCACCGATCAGGACATACCCGACAACAGTGGGTAAGGACCAGAAAAACCCACACGCGCACACACACACACACACGAATAAAACCAAACAAATGGGAAAACCTCTACAAACACAGCAAATGCAAACATACTCATTCGTCTTGGTATCTGGCCTACCAAAGCTCTTCATGTCCAAACTCACTTGTCTTCATAGTTCCTGAAGTTCTAAGATTAATGAAAGTAGTACTTGTTTGAAAGTTTTTATTTATTCTTTTGCATAAAGTTAAGTTTAGAAGTAATAATTTGCTATCCTCCAATTAAATTCAGATCAGAAATTCAGACTTTTCAGCATTGAAGTGCACAGATAACCGCCAAGAGCTTAATTCCGCTTTGGGTCTCTGCAGATCATTTCACATAGTTGTATGAATGCGTGAAATGATTTCCAATCCAAAAATGTGAAAAAGAGAATCATATCTGTCAGATTCAGAGTTTCAGCGACAAGAACACACTGGTGGCAGTTGATGGTTTTTACTCTTGTCTCTCAATTCAATCGAGTTAAATTCTATAGAACTGCACTTTTGTCATTACTGGCTCAAATCCTATATTTTAGGAAAGAGAGACACCTTAAACATGAATGGATTTCTTCATGTAGTTGAATTCAACATTTTCTCAACCTGTTTCAATTAAAACATTCATTTACTCTTTCAACCAAATCTGCCCTGGAACTCAAGTGGGCACTTGAATAGCCCATGTTTCACTCAGGTCTGCTACACTAACAAACAAACTTCCATTAAATCCCAGCCCTCTTCATCTTGATTATAAACTCATATTAAACAAGTTTAATTTCTGCTCATAGTTTATTTTATTGATTTTTATCTTTCTATCAATCCCACCAACTTTAATTGATATTAAGGTTTTGCCTTCCTATCCTCTTTGTCGTTTACCTTCACATTCCACAGCGGTGCTGCTCCAAACTGAAAACACTCCAATGACAAGTGAGATCCTTTATTTCCCAACTCTGCAGGCTAACCCTATGGGCTTCCGTCTTTTCATCTTCTTTCCGTTAACATGCATCCCACTGTTGACTGCTACGAGTGAAGTGCGTCATTTATGGTGCTGTGAGGGGAAATGGGAGATGCTTTTCCTTCTTCCAAACTGAGTTCTAAAGCAATACTCGTTGGCTATGAGCTACAACTGGCTGTACACGATTGAAAAATGAGTATTGTATTAAATCCGATTCTACTAAAAAAAAAAAATTAAAAAAAAAGGCCTGTTCAGAAAGTGCCCTTCCCATCCAGTTGGGGTCATATCACTTCCACTTTCACAACATCAAATAGAAGAAATTCCTTTGGCCTACGTGAGAATAATGTTAGAATGCATTTCATGACATGTCAGATTCTAATATAGTGTCGGATTAAATGTAAAACTTTTCCAACTGGCCACCCCAGGCCTAAAATTCAGCGATCGGGGGTATTTTCACGCAGGTGAAAAGTTGAGTTCTCCGGAGCAGCGATGCATTTCAGAACAGTGATTGACAAAGCCAGTCTTTCATGATGTGAGCTGTTGCTCTGTTAAGCTAACAGAGCAACCGCTCACACAGTGTGCGTCAAGTGATTCTCAACAAATAGCATCGCTCATGCTCGAGTGTGGAACATGCAGAGATTTCATGCTCCGCGAATTCCTCACCCCGATATTTCCATGACAAATTCTGAGAGGAAGTGAACGCCGTCCAACCGACGTAAGAGCCCAACTGTAGTGTTTGGAAGGCGAAATCTGACGAATTCATTGTCTCTCACTGCTTTAAGCTGCTTGTCAAAAGCAGCCTTGTCATAAATCTGGGCTTTTTGTCCAGTGCCTTACCCCAAATGTTTGAATAGACATAAAGTAAATGTTATCCATCCTACTTTGGGGGGGTTTGATGTCTTTTTAAATCATTGCCAGGCTGTGTTTCTTGACCCAGCTCTTACTTTTGGCATGTATTTAACAGCTCCACAACTAGCTAAGCTAACCAAGTTGCACAGATACAATAACTATGCTGCAGAGCCAGACCTTTTCCTCAGACCAAATCTCCATTTTGGTTATGATGGTTTTGGTTTGGATTATTTTATGAGTTCAGGCCTGGAATCCCTCATATCTTCGACTATTCTCAGTAAAACTTGCTTCACTGCAAAACAAACTTGGCAGGAGCGATGACAAAACACCCCTTTCATGTAATTCAGCCATGTGATGTGATTGGCAAATACACTGAAACAGTGCAGTAGCGTTTATGTTTAATTGTCAGTTATCTATCACTCGAGTAGTGCAGAAATTCAGTCTGTATAACATGTTTGGAAAATACCAGCATTCAAATGAAGTGTCCCATCTTCTGAGCCGAGTGAAACTGATTTGTCCCCAGCTGTCATGTGTATCCATCGTAACGCTGTGTTCTCCCCCCTGTGTGATCGGTCTCGGCCTGCCACCCTGCTCCCCTGCATCCCTCGTCACTAACCCACAAAGCTGTCATCCACCCTCTCGTGGTGATGTCGGCATTTTCGATTCTTGTAATTGCCTCCATCCCCTCACTCGTCTCCTTTCTCCAGCGCTACGAACTCTTCGGGTGCTTTAAGAAGTGGAGCCTCATTAAAATTTGGGGCCAGAGCGAATTGGGCGTTTTTTTGGGGGTTTTTTTTGTTTGTTTTTTCTCCAGTTGATAGCACAGACTGATATCCAAGATTGTGAGCCTCACCTTTGACAAAGCCAGAAATAAGTAGCCCATGTATTAATATTGGATCCTTAGTAAGTAACACTAAACAACATTAAACATAACACTAAAACCCCGCAGCAGCTTGGGTATCTCTGAACCATTCTTTTTCAAAACATGGAAGCAATTCTACTGAATGCCATTTTGGGTAATTTACCGTAATAATGAAATATTCTGCCTCTCGTATAAAATGAGCCTCCACATGATCATTTTGGAGCGAGGGGAGGCCTGTTGCTCACTTGAAATACTTGCACATGTAAGTTGTTAGAGCTGACACTTACAGTAGCTGCATCTGTCATGCTGTGGGAGATGGGAGAGAGTCAGAGGGAAATCTCTTTTCCTCCTGAGCTTTTAGTGGACTTCAAACTGCAACCTGATGCGGCTCTGGCAGTCATATGCTGTGTCTCTCTGTTCTAGCATCTCTGTTTCCTCTTGGACCCGCTATTCATTGTGACTTCACAATGCCTTATTACATCAGCTCTCGTACAATTGAATGATAATGATCCGAGGTTCTCCTCTGCTGTGACCTACCTCTGTGCAGTGGCAGATGTGAGGTCCACCTGGTGCGATCCTCTGCCTGCTGGTGCAGACCATCACTCAGCGCGTCGCCTCCCATCATCCAGGTCACTCACCTCTCCAATCAGAAGTTGGACCACTCGTAACAAACGGCGACCTCCTGCTCCGTGTTTGCTCTCCGTCTGCTCCTCCAGCTACTTCAGGTTTCCACTCCACCAGCTCTACGCTGGCCTTTCACCCCTCCCTTCCCATTTGTTCCTTCGCAGCGACCCGATTACGCCCGAATCCGAATTCACTCCTCAGTTCTGAACTAGGATCGAAAGCAGTGTTTTGTTCAAGATCTCTTCATTGCGACCGCCTGTTTCACTTATATTTCCCTCCATATGATGGAGGGATCATGGGATATTATATCTGACACCTACATAGGACTTTGTTGTGAAGACCATGTATAATTTCCCATGAGAACGCTATCTGGACTTGCCTAAGACCACAAACTAAGTTGAACCTGCTCGCCGAACCCTCCTCATTCACTTTGAAATCTACCACGGGGTCCAGCAGGTTGGATAAAGTTTGTCCCGTGAACTCTGAGCCAAAGTTTGGCTTTGTCACCGAAAATACAAGATAACTCTAGAGAACTGTAATTAATTCAACAGTATGGTCCGACCTGCTCAATTCATGCTTCCCGACTGGAGCAGCAACACCTCCATGTGGCTTTTCAACTAAAACAGAAGTTTGACTCAGGATAAGCTTTGGTAATCGGGTGAACATGACAAAACAATTGCTCTCTCTGGTCAGAGGCACTTGCATGTCTTTCTTTGTGGTGCCGTGACCTGCCGGTGAGAGCGAAGAGAGAAGTCCTCGGTTGGGAAGATTCATTGCCTGTTGTCGCCTTCATTGAAAGATGTTTTTTATGCAGGACTGTCAACACCTTCCAAAATTACTTTCAATTTTTTTTCCCTTTATTTTTAAAATTTCAAACTGCTGTTGGATATTTTCCACAGCTCCAAACCATCTCTGATGATTGGCTTCATGTCCTATGAATTAAAAACCAGAAAAGTCTCAGAGCGGCCCCTCTTTTTGTTCCTCAAACCGCAGGATGTAGCTGCTGGTGTTGAAACTACGTCCAGGCACGACTGTTTCTGAGTTTCTCTGGGTTTTTGTGCATTTTTGCTGTTGTGTCTCAGGCAACGGGCTGGAAAGCTTAATGTAGCTGACAATATTTGAACCTCGACAAATTCATGTGCAAAGTTCCATACATTTTTTTTTTTTCCTTCTTTAAATGTCCTGCATTATTTATTGACCCTAATCAGTATAAGGTTGATACGCATCACTCATCGATACATACAGTTAAATAGTTTTTATAAAATCGATTTATCCTCTTCTGAGCTTCTTAGTCATCACACAACCAAAGTATAATCATTCAAATCAGTTGGTGTCCAAAAATCTGCATTCCCTACAGCAAGCTAAGGCCTCTTGTTGTTTGCGAGAACGTACATTTCCCAGTCACGTTCCCATCCCAAGCGTCTGCACAATATTGATTGATTGATTGATTGATTGATATTTCCAGGCTGTCGATCCGTCCACTTTTAGTGAGCTGCATCAAATTTACTCCAGTAGATCTCTGGCTTCGAGGCTGTTTACAGGTTGTAAACAGGGGACAGGGGAATAAAAAAAAATGTTTCTGAGGTTTCGATTTCTACCATCGCAGTCAGTAACACTGTTTTTTTGTTTGGTTTTTTTTTTTTGGGGGGGGGGTAAGTTGAATTTAAAAAGCTGAAACTAACTTCATGAGGGACGTATTGATAAACCATAGCTTTTTTTTTTTTTTTCTTTACCGCTACATTGGATAATGTAAAAAGCCTCAAATCCAATGTGTTTGAATCTGGAAGCATGAGACTAACACTCCCTGCACCACTACATATTCTAATATTACCTTTTTGAGAAGACTACTAGCTTTAATAAATAATGCAGATATCTTCCTAATCGATTGCTGCTTGCATTGGTGCTGTTTCATGCTAAAGAGGGGAAGAAGGGAATTACTGGTGAAACATAAGAAGAGAGAGAGATCATTTTCTATGGAGGTTGTCCCTTGATGTAACAACACAGCTTTGCTTTTATTTATTCCTATGTAATATGCTGCAAACCCATTAACTGCTGTTTCAGGAAGAACTTATCAGTACTCTTTAGCCTCATCAAGCCATGTTAGGGCCTGGAGACTCGCCAGATTTTAACATCCGCCCTAAAAGCCATATTTTTAGACTCGGAGAAATCCTTGCGCAGCAGGTGTGTCAAGTTTGCCGAGCAGATAGTGATCTTGTTCTGAAGATGATGAGCGGATGACGTAAGTGACTGCATCTGTGCGGTGTACACTGTCTCAATCTCTACCTGGAAAAGGTCATGCAAAGCACTTTATAGATGATAGATTAGACAGCGCGTGCTTACATGTATAATTTTTATTATTTGTATGAGACGGAGAAACGTGCCTTTTCAATCACTGAATCTGTCTTCATCCTCTGTGGGATCTAATATGTTGAGTTTTATTCATGTAATTGGAGATTTGGTTGATTTTGTCATGTTAAATCCCTTCATGTATAATCCCAAGTGCCTTTGATATCATTCACTTAACTTTGGTTTTGCTCAGTCCTAGTATGTGCAATTGAGGTAGGACATGAAGTTTTACCATTATCAACTGAAGGAAATAATGTTTTAAATGAGACAAATGTATATGTTGTTGCTTGGAATGGAGATGTTTTTATAATGCATTCATTGACATGGTGTCGTATCTCACATTTACACTCACACTTGCACTACAAAAGATTTGTATAATACTTGGTATCTGGGGTTTATATGAATAGCTCTGGAAACATCTCAGAAAAAAATCCAGCAGAAAGGTGAACTCTGTACTGCAGAGAACGTAATCATGAAGACTGAATTCACAAATAGTTTCTAGTTGAATAATGTAATGGTCACAGACAAAATATATGCATTGTTGAAATCTGTGGTATCAGTTTGTTGTGCAAATTAAATAGACGGAGAACATGTGAGCTTACGGTAACAGCAGAGCCCTTTTTAAAACTGGATGCTCTGATGATATAATAAATTATCATGCAAGAACACTGTTGTCATCAAATCTTTATTTGCACTAACAAATGACTTTTTAATGTTGTTGTCCTTGACAATCCCTGCAATGACCAAAGTGCTTTCCTCATATCTGTAAAGACTACAAACATCAGAACATGAAAGGTCATTTTTCATCTCGTGTGTTTCCTAAAGAGAACATATTCCAAGGTGAGTCCAGTTAAGTCCGTATCATTAATATGAACGATGTCTGTCTGAAAAGAAACTCAAAGCATGCACATTTTTCAAATGAAACCATAAAATCACTTCTGAAAACCCAGTGTGTCTTCAGGTTTTGAAGCCATCAGAGGATGCCTTGAGAGTTCTTCTTTCAACTTCTACATTTTCAAAGATTCATAAAGTTAACACTTCAGCTTTAATATGGATAATAGATATCTGGGTAGAAGGTGCTGCGGTTGGAAGAGCCAGGAAGGTGGCCTAGAGGAAGACCGAAGAGGAGATTTATGGATGTAGGGAAAGGACAGAAGTTAGTGTGAGAGAAGAAGATGCAGAAAATAGGGTTGGCCGTGGCGAACCCCAGAACGGAACAGCCGAAAGGACATGAAGAATATTTAGCCCTTCAGCTTCTCAACGTTTGACAGAGCAGAACACTGGTCTGGGGATGTGGCTTAGTTGAGCCCACTCAAAATGCAATGCATACTGAGGAGGGCCTGGCTCTCCAAATGCATCCATTCCTTTCCATAGGCGTTGTTGAGAGTGGCACACACACACACACACACTGGTACCATACATTACAGATTCACTGAGATGGAACTTAATGAAGCCGGAGCTGCTGTGGCTCAGTTGGTAGACCGGATGTCCCTCCTGACGCCCTCCTAGCTGCGTGTTGAAGTGTCCTTGTGCGTAAACTCCAAATTGCCCCCGACGGCCCGATTAGCACGTTTGTGAGTTTGAGTTTGTTTTGAATGTTATCTACTGTGAAGCACTATATATATGTATATATATATATATATGTGTGTGTGTGTGTGTGTGTGTATTAAAATTACATATATATACATATGTATATAATTCAGACCTATATGACCCATCTAAGTCCTTTGGAAGTGATACATTTACCTGACCTTTTTTGTCCAACTAGTAATGTAGCATACAACAGTTTGAGGAGCCACACTGTCTGCGAGTTGATCGACCAATTGACTCAATTTGAGCGTTCTTATTAAGTTCTTCGTTAACACTTTTTTTGAGTTTTTATTCTTAACAGCATTTTGGGATGAATAGACTCAGGTCCTACGCAGCAAGGCAACCTTTTGTATTAAACAATACGCACAGGGCAAAGTCAAAGCTGTATTTTTACTGACTGAGGCATCGTGGAGGGATGGTATATTTCAGCAAAGTTTTACTGTTAAAAGATGAAGATCTTTGATAAGAAAAGTAAATTAATGGTGCTTAATCTACTTCTGCTTGAAATGGTAGTGGTAAAGTGTCTGTTTACATTTCAATCTGATCCAGGTCTACTTCTCTTTGTACAAATGATGTTTTTAGTAAAAACTAATAATCCAAGCCATCAATACAGAGAAAGCAGTCGAAATTTCTTTGGATCAGATTTGGAGAGGGATGGAGCCATAAGATCGGACTCCCTTCAAATGGCCATAAATCCCATCACTACTGCACGCATGGAAAAGATTATAATCACTGAAACCAGATTGTTGCTGAGTCCCCTCCAGACACATTTTAAAAATACTCCACTATGATTTATAAACTAAGTTTACAATTTTACATGGTTTGCTGTCTCACTTTGAAATGGGGACCGGAACCACACTGACCCTCCTCCGTCATTGAGAAATTCTAGATTAACGAAGTCCTACCAACCAATGCAGCTTTGTTCCTGCTTTCTGTTTGGGTCCATTAGCTTAGCTCTTAGCGTCCAACCAAACACAACACAGGACTTTGGTTATGCGCAACTCCAGCAACCGAAGAGGTTATGCACCTCAGTGTGGACAGAATCCCCTCGTCTGTTCGGAAATTCGCCAGATCATGAGTAACTTCTTCGTCCTGGAGATGAAGTGCTGCAGATCAGAACATCTTCCGACTTTTGGTTTAGTTCTCGCCCCACTGGCAACATGTCTTGCCTAATCTACTGGAAAGGAGAGCTTAATATCACAACCTGGCATTACCTTTCAATTTCCCAAAGTACTGATCGACTCCACAGTAAAAGCTGATAACGTCGCAGAGCTCCCTTGAACACATAGAGAAATTAGAATGTTCATTTCTGCCAGATAGCTGCTCGGACGAGCTGTTGAAGGGTAAAGATATAGGACTAGGAAGCAGAAACCTCATTCCAAAACCCTGATGAAAGTGAGCCTTAGGAAGATACTCAGAGGATGGCACAGTTTTACCTGCAGGAGATCTGCAGGAGATCAGTGTACCAATGATATGGCTTTTACCTGGTGACCAGCTGACCTAGAAAAGGCTGAAGCCCTTATGATTTCACTCCTTGGACAAGGTTGTGTCTTTTTCTTAATACAATGTGTTGAAAGCTTGACAACTGGATTTTTCTGCAGGTTTATGTCAGCACATAGGTTGAAGGCCTTTTTAAATTTATCACTCGACGAGAAGAAACACATTTGCAGATATTACTGTCAATGTAGGAATTACTGTTTTTTTATGTGTAACAGTTTGACCATAATGCTAGAATCCTAGAACTTAATATTCTCCAAATTGAAATTTTATGCATGATCGCAAACATGGTATTTGAAATGGTGAATTAGAGGAGACCCGTGGGGCAGCCCATAAAGGAGGGAAGCACGAGATGGGGAGCAACCCATTTTGACAGATAGAAGATAAACAAACCAAAAGGAGGGCATATTGACTCACTTCATACACAGTAAAATTTGGAAGAATTTTAATGAAAGTTCCAAGCAGCCATGTTTTAGTGCATGAGGACAGAATGAGGGAGCAGATCATTATGCCTGTAAGCTATCAGTGAGAGCGGCCACGGCGCCGTATCAAATATGTGTAAAATGAAAGCCAGTAGGGTGGAACAGTATGTTCAAGGACCAGATGCGCTTGTGTTTACACATCGTACTTCTGTTTTTTGCAGAATGCTGTGAAACTCCACGCTCAAGCCAGAGTGTTGTTGTGGTGGACTCGCTGGACCTTTGCATGAAAATGTCCTTGATCCCACCTTTTCAAGTCACTGTTTTTGAGCAGTCTGTTTAAAGTGCGTGGAGATATAGATGGCAGGGATGGAATTCCCTGGTCCAAATCTAGAGGGGGGAACGCTGGCTCTGCTCTGGTTACACTTTGCCAAGTGTAACTCTGTTGTCAAGTACTGTGCACGCGAACACATTGTTGGGCATGTTTCACAGCAGTGCTTTTAAAACCTAATGTGACCGTAGACTCAGCTTTATGTCACTGAGAATCCAAATGGAGAGCAGGCCAGCGTCAGTGGAAGCACAGAGTCTTTATTTACCCGCACTGGAGATGCCACACTGTCCTCTCACAGTCCAAAAACATGCGGCAGGTTAATTGGAAAAATATCGATCGAGTTGAACGAGAGACTGAATGGTTGTCTGTCTGTTTATGTGGCCCTGCGATCGACTGGCAACCAGTCCGGGGTGCACCCTGCCTCTCACCCGTTGGCTCCGGCGTCCCCTGCGACCCTGAGTGTAGGATAAGTGGGAGATAATGATTGGATGGATGGAGGGATAGTGTGGGCGCTTGCTGCTGAATGCTGATTTTCTGTATTTCCTCTAACATGAACATTAACAATGTGTTGTACACGTCTCACCTGCTATCTTGTTTGTTTTTTTTATCTTTATTTTTATTCACATTGATTTCAGAATCCACTTGGCTGCATTGAAATAGACGTATTTAAGTGCATTACTTGATCACTGTGCCATGTGTGCATTTACAAAAGAAAAAGATCTGGAGAATTTACCTTATTAGCATTCTGGAGAGCTAACTGTAGGAAGATTTTAAATGTTAATAAAGGCATTGCAGCTGCCGTTCCATTATCAGCATATACTTCCTTCACATTCAACTCAAAATGAATCTGGAATACGGGAATGGTCTTTCTGACTCTACCATCCTTATACACATCGAACACAAACAATGATGAATCGATTGTTAACCCTTCCTGGCCAAACCTGGGTCACAACGTCCCTAGCAGTTTCCTCTGCTAGCTTTCCTGTAACATAAAGTAGTTCCAGCCTATGTGATGAAATCACTGCCATCCGGCAATCACTCCAGATCCTCCTTTTGAGGATGTTTGGGAGGTAAACTCGAAGGTATGTAAAGCAAGAGTTTATGGAGGTAAAGAGTGTAAATAAATGTCTCCCCTCCCTGTTTTTCCCATTACCCCCCTAGTGTGATGTCGGCACCACTCCAGACACATCTACTGCATTTTCTTCTTTTTTTTTTTTTTTTTATAACTGCAGTGTAATGTTTGCCATATAAACTGTATCATCACATTTACATATTAATTTACTGCACTGCACATTCTGATCTGACATGATGACATGATGTGACAGTGCGTGCTGCGAGTTCCAGAAGGATCGCTCAAGTTTCACATAGCGGCTTATACCTCAAATTTTTAAACTAGTCGCGCCGGATAGTATTTGATTATGTTGTTGAGGACAGCATCCTTTTCAGGCAGCCTGGTCTCTGTGGAACGTTATTTACGGTGCATGTGCGTATTTCTGTCTGGTTTACTGAAAAGTCACCCCCAGATGTCTTTATTTGTTTGAGAAATGATTGTGCTCCCATGTATTTGACGGGATATTTTAACGGTTTTTAATAAGGACTGGATCCGTGAAAGCAACCTAGCCCCTAACCTAGCTTTTGATTTTTAAGCCTACATGGTGACTCATCAGAGGCGGTTTTGTTTTCGGACCCATCTGCGTCTTATTTGTGCAGCTATAGAATGTTGTTGTATAGAACATTGTTCATCACTCTGTGGAGAATAAATCATATGTGCTGACATAAAAAAAGTAGGTCTACATGACGCTTTACTCTGCAGCAATCAGGCCTGAACAACTTCACGCCTTTTACGTGTCGTTCATCCACTGTGTATTATAAAAAGGACTGCTAATTTGTTTTTATTAAACTGAAGAACAATAATTATAGCCCTTGTGTGTCCTTGCCCGGACGCAGGTCATCAATAGCGAGTTCCAAGCTAGGAACCCGAAAAGACAACATGGGTCCCCCTTCCCGTGAGCTCACCATCGGCTGCAGAAGCTGGATTGATGGATCGATGGATCCATTCTCATACGATGTCTTTGAGGTGGCTCTTTCTAAAAATCAGTCTTGCTACAACCATCTCGGTAGAGTTCATCCATTGTCGACCACTTATCCTGCAGTCAGCGTCGCGGGGATGCTGGAGCCTGTCCCAGCTGGCATTGGGCGAGAGGCGGGGTTCACCCTGGAACCATCCGCCAGTCAATTGCAGGGCCACATATAGACGAACAACCATTCACTCTGTCATTCACACATCCGGCCAATTTTTCCGGTCTATTCCAATTAACCTTTTTGGACTTTGGGAGGAAAGCGGAGAGTCCAGATGGAACCCGCGAAGACACAGGGAGAAAATGCAAACTCCACACAGAAAGGTACCCCGTCGGAATCGAACCAGGGGCCTTTGTGCTGTGAGGTCAAAGCGCTAATCGCTGCATGAATAAAAACAAGGCAGCTGAATATTTTAAAAGTTGACATCTTAATCATTGTCATTATTCGTCAATGATCGTTGCAGCTCTGAGCAATTGGGTGACTTTACTGGCTTATATATACTGAATATATGTACAAGCATCCTTTGCCGTAACAGCTAGAACTTTGTGAGCCTCCTTTAGCGTAATGCTAAAAAACCCAGTTGTCTGTGTAGGTGTTTCCCGTTGGTACTTATGTGATACACTCATCCATGCTGTATTTTGACACAGTGGAGGGCAGAATGTGAAGGCGTCATCAGCATAACTGTTCACATGGTGAATTACAGCCTAAGATTTCACGACTTGTCGCGTTCAATGTCCCTCTAACTGAGCACAATTCTTGAACAGCAATCCTCAACTCTATTTGCCTATTACAAACCTGAGCTCTGCTATAGTACATTAAATTAATAATCACTTTTCATTCAACTACCTGGTTGCTCCATTCCCTCTTCAGATATGTCCAATACCAACTTGCTGCCAGATGCTCAGAATATTTGCATTATAACACGAAAACTTACTGTTTCAATATCATATAATGTTTCAAATGACAAACTGTATGATAATGGAACATATAAAATGAGTTGCATCCAATGTAATTTATTGACATTTTTAAATGAGCCTTAAGTCAGGCTCATTTGTGATACACAAGGAAATACTGCCCATGTTCCATATGAGAGATGATTACAAATAAAATAAACTTTGAAAAAAATGAAATACAATGGAGTCGCTGACATATAATTTTGCTATTAACTTTATGAACGGTGATGAAAAAAAAAAAAATCATTTTGGCTCATTTGATGTTACATACCGTAAACGGATTTTCAAATAAATCGATTAGCGTAGTTAAATGGATTGTTCTGTTCGTGTCGATTCTTGGCTCTTCTTTTATCCAGCCTCATAAATAAATCAACTATTTAAAGGGTTGTGTCTGGTGTTGGGGACAAACGTGATGCGCCTTCGCTATCTTGATGTCATACATTTTTAAAGATCGTGGAAGGAGATTGCCATGTTGCTTTAGCCAGTCAAAGGAGGCCGAACATTCATAGGTTCTTTACACTGAACTGTCCGTCCCAAAATGTTTTACATTGTTTTCTTTCCTTACAGAATCACTGCAAACAGCGGAAAAAAACATTTTAATTCAGTCGAAAAACTTAAGCGGAAACTAGATTCCTAAATTTGCCCAGCCGGTTTATATTGAGCTACATTTGAACTCAAATATGAATAGATGTTTTAAAATGCAACTGTAATAAGCATTAGTTAGAAAGTATTTATGAAAAGTATTGGGGTTAACCACATAACCCATAACCCTCAGCCAGCGCCCCACCCCCTCCACTCCTCTCCCCCAGCAGAACACATGTGATTCCGCAGAGGTCAGCTGGAGGGAATACTTTTAATAGTTCCATATATATATATATGTGTGTGTGTGTGTGTGTGTGTGTGCATGGATATATGCAGTATAATACTGTTTTCAAACTCATATAGGGACTTGATTTTGAAAAACATGTTCACAGACAATGCAGTGTTCTCAAATTAAATAAATTCTAAAATCTAATTTCCCACCATCATTTCCTGTCCGAGTCAAAAAAACAAAACAAGCAGAAGGATCGTTAGAGACTCCGACTTTCCCAACTTGGTGTGAACAAGACAGCGAAGGAGTGTGTTTTGACCCATGTGATTGACTGCCGACCGGCCCTGGCTTGAAACTGCCTCTGGTCCCATGTCAGCTGGGATTGGCTCTGCCCCCCCTTTGGTGTTGTGCGGTTAATGGATGCCATAATCCATAAGAAAAGAATGTGACTCAGGAGGCTTCCTCTTTCTGGCGCACAGTTTGTTCTTTGCTTAGAAAACAAAAGCAAATTGTTGTCGTTCTTGTCACGATCTTGCCTTGTCAACGTAAAGATCGTCGCGCTGTACGCCTGCACTTGGCATTGGTGGAGTTACTATGCATTTAATTGTTTTCCCCAAATATCTCAGACAGAAAAAAAAAATTGTCCCCTATGGTGAACACGTCAGCGCCAGTCACTTGCGTCAGTCATTCTTGTTTTTGTAACATTTTATGCTCGTGTGCTAGTAGATAATGAGTCAGAAGAAACTAGCAAGTCCCCTTCAACAGTCATAGTTATGTAAAGTGTTTATGATATTTAAGATTGATCAGAGGCAAATTTGATAATCTTTATTATCAGGATTTTGAAAAAAAAAACAGGAAAACAAAACACCATGTGTTTCAAAGGCCAAGTCAAATCGAGCAATCACATTTGAAAAAAAAGAAAAAGTATTTGAATTTATTCAGCGATTTCTCTCGCTGCCCTGAGACCTTGTGACCGGAGGCAGAATGCTTCAGCATCAGGTTCATCAGGAGAAAACTGGCAAGCTCTTCAGGCCATATTGTAAAAACATTTTTCATTTCGCCTGTTAAGGCTTTACACAAATAATATATAAAGCAGTAGCAATAAATTCCTTTAACAATGACTTCAAGCAGATCGAGCTTCACTGTTTCTTCCACACCGGGAGGCAATGAAGAGGCTATTGTGAGAAATGTTTCTTATCCTATTTCTCTATATATCTATTTACGCTTCTTAACCTGTCTGTTATGTCAGTGGCTCATGTTAAATTACACATCACAATTACAATTACGCCTCAACAGTGGACTCGGAGACATCGGGGGAAGTGGAAAATTCTGCCGGTCAGAAGCTTTTCTGGCAGCAAAGTATTATGACTGAGCAGAAGAAGGGAAACGAATCCTTAACTGAAAAATAAAGAAGAAATTGGATATATTTTCATTATAAAACTATGTATTTGTCTAAATACTCATGGATCTGACTGTAGTTACAGTCCACCACTGTGACAGCCGGTGTTGGTGTCAGTTTCCGTTGATGGAGAGCACAACAGTGTCACCAACAAATAAAGTGTTATTACATGTATGTTGTGGAACCATATTGTGATCCTAGTTCAAATGAAAACACATTAGCAGGATGCTTTTTCATCTTCAGAATGTGGCAGCAGATTTTGAATCATAACTAAAATGAGGGAAAAGCAATGCAAACTGAATTTTCATTTTCTTTTTTCAGACTGCTCATTTTGTGACTTAAAAAGCAAAGGACAATGAAAATTACTTGTTTTAGTCATGAGTCAAAATATGCAGCAACATTCTGAAAATGAATGCTAATGCATTTTGATTTTAAAATTTGACATTTCTAATTAATATTTGACAGCAATTTGTCAGGGAACATTGTGGAAATTAAATCTTTCATGTATTTTTAAACTTTTTAAAAATGAAAAAAAATGAAAATTAAAAAAAAAAAATGATGGAAAATTAAAATGCAGTTTGGATTACCTATTAGTTATTTTTGTTATGAGTCCAGATGTGCTGCTACTTTCTGAAAATACAAAAAGCATTTTGCAAAAGCATTATTATTTTTATTTTTATTTTAATTATCCCTGTATGCTTCTATATGTGTAACATTGTGACGTATTTTTTAAAAGCTATAATTGTCCAGAGTTTACATTTGTCCACTTAAGGCTTCAACCATTCCTATGTTTTTGGGCCTTTTTGTAAAATAAAAAAATATCTGTTTGAAGCCGTTCATGTCACAGGATCGGGAAGAAGAGAAGGCAGCAGCTACTGAAAATGATATGCTGACACGAGCAAATAAAGTGCAAAGTAACTCAGTTTCATTCTGAAAAAATAATTTTAATTTTATTTTTATTTTTATTTAATTTTATTATTTCATTCTGAAATAATAATTTCAGAATTTCATTCTGAAATGATAGTTTCAGAGTGAATCAGAATTTCACTCTGAAACATTCTTTGAAATGTGATGTTAAAAAGCATCTATAAATCAAGGCAGCCTGGTTTTATTTTTTCTTCGACTCACAGAAATCATAGGTGGTTTATGCAAGTGTTCAAATCAGATCAGGAGCAATCGGTTTACATTCCTAGTCACGGATGAAATGAATCTACTCCGTCATCTACAATGAATCAAATAAGTGGAAATAGGGATAGTAAGATCCAGTTAAAAATACTGATGGGATCAACGAAAAAAAGAGATTATGAACAAATCTAAATGAACCTTTAACTGAAACACTTCTTTTTGAGACATTTTGTGGAGCACACCTGATCATCATAAATCACCTTCAACCGCTAAAAAGTTGAAAAAATAGGAAATAAATGAAATACAGCCCTGCTTAAATCGTCACACCCGTTGCTTTCTTCTCTGAACCAGCACCTAGGATGAATTTGATCCTTTTTTTTTTTTTCCGCAAACTTTCCAAAATTCTGTAATCAGACGGAAAAACATCTGTGACGAAGAGGACGCTTGATTAAGGACAAAAGCACAAATGAGCCCGGCGGGATCCCAGGAAGAGGCTTTAGCGGCAGCGGGTATTATCAGTGAAAACCAGGCCTTGGCCAGAGCAGCATACACGGTTGGTAACCTAGTGAATAAAAGGTAAAGAGTGAAATCATTGCAGCGCCGAACTCATGGTGATTAGTTATAGCTAGCATTGTCAAGAGCTTACAGGGTGACGAGGGTCTGATATCAGACATCAGTGAAGATACAACAGAAGAAACCAAGCAGAATTGATTATTGTGGAGCAGACATGAAAGCTAATGTTCTTTCATCTGGGCAGCCAAACGCAGCTTAAAGGTTGATTCAATTCAAATTTCTCTGATCAGCCCTTCATCTTCTTCTTTTACTTTTGGCTGCTCCCTTCAGGGGTTGCCGCGGTAAATCAGCCTCCTCCGTCTAACTCTTATCTGTATCCTCCTCTCTCACACCGACACACTTCAGGTCATCTTTCATGACATCCATAACTCTTCTCTTTGGTCTTCCTCTCCTCCCAAACCATCTAAATCTGGCATCTGTTGATCTCCAGAATTCATTCCATCTGGCCCCCCTTGTTCATATCCTGGATACCCAACATGTCCATCACTTCTCCAATAACCACTTTCTAACCTCTGGGGATATTCTGCATCACTTCATCTAACTCACTCCAGAACTTCTCCCTCTCCTCTCACTCACATCCCACCTGTGGGTCATAGCCACTAACAACATTGATCATCACACCTTCCATTTCCAGTTTCGGACTCATAAGTCTATCTGACATTCTTTTCACCTCCAGAACATTCCGAACAAACTCCTCCTTCAAGAGAACTCCTACTCCATTTCTCTCCCTGTCAGAACAATGATAGTACAACCTAAACCCTCCTTCCCAAGCTTCTAGCTTTACTACCTTTCCACCTGGTCTCCTGGACACGCAGTATCTCCACCTTCTCTGCATCATGTCAACCAACTCTTTTCCTGTCATCGAAGTCCCTCCTCTCAGTCCTCGACTCTTGCCTTTCTTCCTCTTCTCTCTCTGCTTCTGAACTCGCCTTCCTCCTCTCCTTCTTCGACCCACAGCGGCCCGATTTCCACTGGCACCCTGTGGGCTAACCGGGCCTCAACCGACCCGGTTTGAGATTCTTAGGTTCGGTTGTTTTCGGCACAGATGTCATAAAAAGACATGAACGAGGAAACCCACGCAAGGAGAACATTCACACACCGAAGACCAGACGAAAGACCACCTAATCTAATAAATGTACTTCTTTTGGGAAATGATCTTCTCTGTGTCACTGTGTAATCGCCACTGATAGCACCTTAGCAAGAGTTCACGTATTCTGAAAACCTCTTTCACTCTGTTCTTTGTCATTTTGACGTGCGCTCGGATGAAGAGTAACAACAATTTAATCCACCCAGGAAAATGCGGCGCTTTCACGACCCGGAGTTACTCACGGTTTGCAAACCACACGAGAGCCGTCGTGAAACTCCAACAGGTAGAAGTACACAGATGGGAATTTAGATTTCTCAGTTGTTGTTGTTTTTGTTTTTTTTCCATTCTGTCTGGCCTTACAGTTTGTAGCGGCTTTTGTGTTGCGATCAATTTATTAAAAATAGATTTATACTTCAAACATGAGGGATTTCTATCTTTCATGACATAGATGTGTCTCACGACCTGCTCTCTCAGCCCCGTGGCTCAGGAGTAATCCCGCAGAAGGACCACACAGTTGGAGATACTGCTGATAGATGGCGCTTGCTTCTTGTCCACACATGAGGTAAGAGTTCTTTGTTGTGTGCGCTCTAAAACCTTAACCTTAAGATAAGCCGTGGATTTATCTGCGTGACCATTATCTCTCACCAGTGTCTTTTGAGTGTAACCAATATGGTTTCAGCCATGACATTCGTCCCTCAGGCACAAAATACACGATTTGGAGTGAAAATAGACGCGGGCTCAAATGGTACTGAGCATTAGCCGATATTGTTTTCTTTGTCGAAAACATCTGTGGGATCACATGTATCAAATTTTCTCTCCGCCCGCTTAAGTTTGTAAAATCGATGACATAGGCTACTGTTTTCCCCGACATGAAGTCGGCCAGAAATGCAGCCGTCGTTCGCAGCAGAGCCCGCCGCCGCCGCGGCTGCGAGGACACGCGCTCGGCTCCGCGCCAGAGTGTCAGACGAATGCCAGGCTCTTCGGAAGCTTCTGTGGAAATGCAAGAGTGGGGAAAACCTATTACAAATCTCACCTTATCCAACAGGAGCCCCCCCCCCTCCCCCCCGCATGACCTGTCGTTGTTAAGGCGCTATTTTTAACCCAAAACACTTCAAATGGAAATCCCAGCTGAGTGGAAAAAGGCCTCAGGACGACCATTAAATATAACTAATGTTAACCGGGACTTCCAAACTACGCTACTGTATTGACTTGGTAAACATCTGCCATAACAACAAAACAACACCTGCCGTTTCACTTCCTGAAAAAATTGTTACTTTCTTTGATTAAAAAAAAAATATATATTATCTAACACATTTATTCATTGATATTAATAATAAATAATTTATTATTATTATTGCTCGACAAACTTCCTCATGGAAAGTTTTGACAGCTAAATTCAGATCCTCGCCACTCTCGCTGTCTCACACAGTTTGTGATTAGAACTACAATTTTAGCTTCTATATTGTGTTTGATCCATCGGATGACAACATTTATCAACATTTCAAAAGAATGCACGCGTGCATCTGTGCTTGATCAGCCTGAATTCATATGAATACATTTGATTGTGATTTTGTCAATTCTGACACACTGTGTATTTCTTCTACTTTTATCGTAGGCTGCTGAGATTTTCCATTGATTCCTGATGCGCGATCAGACACCCCGTGCTGTGTTGCCTTTTTTGGGAGAACTCGCCAATGATCCTGTGTGTAGGATAACAGATGATGAAAAAATGAATAATCAATACGATCGTTATTTACCATTACACACAAGGAAGCCTCGGTCAAAAATATCCCCCAATAAAGGATGCTTTGGGCAGGTTACCCCAAATCAGACAGCGTTGCAGTCAGATCCAACACAAAAATAATCAATAATAACAATGATAATAGTAAAATTTCACTTGCTATCCCCAATAATAGAGAGATCGTCATACTGCTGCGCTTGTGAGTCTAAGAAAATAAAGAAAATAGGAATTATAAGTGCAAATCAAATGGAGACTCACTCTACCAAATTCCATCTAATCTCAGGGTTTTAAGTGTTTTTAAATGTTAATTCCTATTTATTGTGTGATATGTAGATGCATTACAGTCAAATTTAATGATTGCAATGAGCTGCTTATCAGGAAACATCGTTTTTTTTTTTTTAGGACATTGGCAGCTGTTTCCCATCAGGTACCTTTTGTTCAAAGGAAACAATGAGATTTTACTCCTGTCCTGTTTACACTCTATACACCGTGCCTTTCAGCCAGGAGAGGTCACTACGAGAAAAGGATGGTTAGGTAGTCCAAAAAAAAATCAACCTGTTTGAGCGTGGAAACACGAAATGATATGAAACTCAACTTGGATTAAGTGCATAAAGATGATGTTGTGAGGCTGAATAATGTAATACGTTGAGAATTGTACTGCTTATTATTTAGTGGGGAAAAGCAGGTGCACCAATATCTGTGCTGCCAAAAGTCATTACATTGACCACTGATCATCAGCGAAAAAAACATCATGTTCACTTTATTACACACGAAAAACTGCATCGTCTTGAACAATATTATTAACTGTCAACCCAACAAGAAACATGTAAGAAGGAAGGAATGATGGAATTAACGAAAGGAGTAAATGAGAGGCGAACACCGTTTCTCACACCTAGTTATGTTACGTATTCACTCGTTATCACACGTAAGAAGGTCGATCTGCAATTAAAGTTCTTGAAGTGCACCAGTATTAATAAAAACCTCAGACGGTTTTTCACATATGACAATTCATGCTCAAAACAACCATTTACCTGAAAATCCTTTATCAGCTGAGGTGCATAAACACTGGAGCCATTATTCGTCATCAGTCCTCGTGTGCGAGACAGTTAATGCATGGCAGACTCATGGCTCGAGGCAGGAATGTTATGAAGTTCCACGTTTGGCTCTCAATGAAAAGGCAAGGTGAGAGTGTGTTTGAAGTAAAGCCGCCCCGGCTACAACCTTTCAAAGTGTACGGAGAACTAAGAACAATGATTATTTACCTCTATTGAACTGCTTCAAAAAACTCATACATAAATATATATATATATCCCCAGACAGTGTAATCAATAAATATTTTATGAAGTCACCTTTTAATCATTTTTTTACCTAAATCAACTCCTTATTCAACATATGGCTGAGTTTTTTTGTCTTTTCTCAAACACTTAATAAAGTTTTTTATGGATGAGGGGCATCTGTTTAATTCAGGACTGTTACGTCAATGTCAAAAGACATAAAAATTGTTGTGTTTGTTTGTCTTTTTTAAATTCTTTTTTTTTTGTACAATATAATACGAAATGTCATTTTTGAATCAGCACGAATATAAAATGATTGATTTCTTGATTTGTGAAATTGAGTTGTGTAATGTGGAAGGCATGTGTAACTGTGTACTTCTGCCCAGTCAGCAGAGCCTGTTTGGAGAATGAAATGTACATGTGAAGTCAGTGAAATGTGAATTTTGTAAATGACTGATCATGTTAAATAAAATCGAGATAAATAAATTCACAAATTAATGAATAAATAGACAGATAGATAAAAATCCCATCACAATCCCCCCCCCATTGGAGGTGTAGAAAGAGGCAGCTGTGAAAGAGATAATCTGAGATAATCCTTGACCTTTACGAACTTCTTGTGATACTTCGCTACCAATTATTTACTTGTGGGGACTGAAGTTTTAACAATCGCAGTTGTTCGCTCTTCGACCTCACAGCAGGAAGGTCCCTGGTTCGATTCCGACAAGGGCAGCTTTTTGCGTGGAGCTGCATGTTCTTCCCATGTCTGTGCGGCTTGGCTGATTTCAGCAAACAGTTCCATCGTTCCTCCATCTCAGTGGGCTGTGCTTGTATACCGTGCAAATGCATGAGCGTCCTGTTATTGGACTTTCTGGGATAATGTTGGACGGGACGACTAAAGATGACGGAAACCTGCGCCAAAGGCAATGTCTTAAGCCTTTGGCCGAATTTTTGAGGCAGCCGGATTTCATCTCTCTCACTGCCAAACACTTTTCACATGCGAATGCCAACATCATCATCATCATCATCATCATCATCATCATCATCATCATCATCACACAGTATTTGTGAGAGAGAAAGGAAAAGAAGTGACCAGTGCAGGGGAACCAGACTCTTGTTTTTTGAGAGTGCAAAAGGTAAGGCCACAAAGAGACTGGCTCATATGAGGAACTCTTGTCTTGCAAAATCTGCCTATGTTCAAAGATAAGGCATCATTTGAATACTTGTTTGGCTCCTATAAGGGTTTTAATAATGTAATAACAGGCCTCATTATTTCTCCATTGTCTCCTGAATATGCATCTTATTGAAAAGAGCCCTTTTCACTCTCAAAAGTCCAAACTAAAGGAGCATTACACAGTAAACTAGAATAATTGTGAATCTTGAAGTCTTTTAAGAGATGTTTGCAAAGGAGCTGTATAATTATATGTTTATTGAACCACGCTATGGAAAAACTAATTGGCTGCCCCGCTTGTCTCACACACACCGGATCTGTTTGTCAAATAAACAGGTCGGCTTAGAATTAGTTAATTGTTTTAAGGTGTGTGTTTGTGTATGTACGCAGGTTTGTGTGTGCGTTTAATGCTATTTAATTCAATCTTTAACTGACATTTATAGGTTGTTTCTCTACTTTGACTTTTACTGCAGCCCCAGAGCAAAAACATACTTCAACTTTAGCCTATCATTTTTTTAAATTTTTTTTTTAATGCAGACGTTTGTGTTTGGTAGCCATCAATCTATTGAAAAACACTTTTACTTTACTACTGTTACTATCTGTGTTTCGATTGTCTTCGCTCATTCAACCCTTTGACCTGTCGTCTTCTATCCGAAGTGTCTTTTAAAGTTTGTTCGCTTGATGACCCGAGGCCTGAGTTTGCAGTCAAGCAGAAAGAGTGAACCGTGTTGGGGATTTAACAGGATAAAATAAGAAAAACGTGTGGATAAAGAAAAGATAAACTTGTAATTATTGACCTGTTTCCTTCGGACGGTGAACGTGGTGCAAACAAAAACTCTCTCACGCACACACACACGCACACACACACACACGCACACACACACGCACACACACACACACACACACGGATGAAAAATGGATGTAAAAAGGAAGATGGAGACTAAATATGCTTTTTCGATGTATTTTCATTTGAAACAATATTGCTTGTAAAAGTGCTTCTCATGAAAATTCACGAGGACTAATGAACTGAACTCCACATTAAAATACATAATCAGAAAAAAAAATCCTAAAACAAATTAAGTAAAAAAAGGAAAATTTGAAGAACTACCTCTGGAGAGTAATTAAGATGTGATTATGAATAACATGAATATACAGTAAACCTATTGATTCGATTGTAAAGAACTCACCACAAGATGTTCATAAAAGAAGTGGTTGATACCTGGCGAGACTGCTGGAGTAGATCAGGTCATAGCCCTGAGGGAACTGAGAGGGCCGAGAGACTCAGGAGAACATATGAGGTTAAGATAAGATCATTCTTTATTGATTCCCATCGGGGAAATTCATGTGTTGCAGCAGCACAACAATAACAATATCAAAAACAGTGAGAAAAGAAAGAATCTGTACATGTGCAAACATATACATGGACACACACACACACACACACATATATATATATATATATATACATACACACATACACACACATATATACATACACATACACATACCACATATATATACACACACACACACACAAACACACACACACACACACACACACACACACACACACACACACACACACACACACACACACATATACACATACACACAAACACACACACACACATACATACACACCCACACGCGCACACACACACTCATACACACAACACACACATATACACACAGAACACACACATACATACAACACACACAACACACAC